>JBBCBC010000011.1:15412016-15637027 GCA_037126765.1 Stenogyne calaminthoides
TGTTGTAGTAGTACAGAACTACAAATCTAATCCAAAAGTGGACTCAAGGATGGTGTTGGCTTAAAGGGATTGAAATAGGTATATTGGGATAACATGTTTAGGCATCCATTCCATGTGCATAAATGCATCCGGTTGATAAAGATGGTGTTAGGATTATTTTGCCTTTTAGGTCAGTGAAACTCTAATAGTCGTGACATGTTTGCTTTCTGAATTTCTCTAAATTTCACTAAATGCAGGCATTTGTTGGTTCAGTAAAAAAATGTTATGATGTAAACTATATTCCTAATTTGAATTAAAGAAAATCTGTGAACAGTGTATCATTTGGAAAACGAGGGCTAATTTTCTGGAGTGCTTTTGGGTGCATAAGTCCATATGATGCATGTGCCTGAAACATGTCCAACAAGTGCCCACCTATATTTTCTTGAGCATTTTTTCTTTTTATTACACACCTCGGACATGCACCTTTTAGAACATTATTCATCACTGAAATTCCTAAACAGAAATTTGTGATAAAGAAGAAACACCTTATATGCGTTTTGAGGTTTGGAGTTCTGGATAGCTGAGCATTTCATCTTCAAGGAAGACAGATAGGATTAATACAGCATTGACTGGCATAGTGCATTCTCGTGTGTGTTTAGAGAGTGATTTGTAGGAAGAAAAGGGTTCAGGATTTTGATACTTGATATACTTGCATTGCTGTGGGTATAAAAAAATGTGGTTTGAATTATTTATTTTGTTTCATGCTCTTTCTTTTCCCTGCTCTTCTTTTTCTTTGTGATTAAATATCTTGTCATGGCTGACGGAATGAAAATTTTAATTTCTAAAGCTATACTAATGATACATTTTCCTCATTTTGGTACATAATGCTAATATAATGTTGCCAAATCTCTGGTATCATTTTCATACAGAGTTAGACTAGTATTTGGTCCCACTGTTGCTTGCTAATTTCCTTCCAATCAAAATAGTGAATCTGTTAGAATTACTGAAAGCATGGTCTTGGTTATTTTGTGCTTCTTCTGGCAGTTGTTTGTTTTTGTTCACATTCTTTATATTTTAGAAGCATGCATAGCCACCATTTTTGGCCATCAATGCTCTAGCTCTAACCATGATGCTGTTGCTGTTCCCAGAACTTTGATATTCCTGTTGCTTTGGTTGAGAACAGTGGGAGATGTAACAAGAATAATTTTGATGAGAAGGTAATATTCTTTTCTAGTGAAGTTCATATTGTCAGTCACCTTTCCCTTTGTTGTTGATCTTTTTGTTTGGAGAGGAGTTCAATGCTGACGGTGAATTCCTGTGTTAAATTTCAGATCCTTCCAACTAGTGTGCCATGGATTCCTAATTTGGTAGGTATGATCACGGATGTCACCCTAAATGGAAAAAAGGGTATTCTGATTGACAAGAAGTTAATTGAAGGGCCAAACGCTAACGACAGAGGAAAGATATACATCCCTTTAATTCTAGCATTCCAAGTAAGAATAATTTATGTTGTTTCCTGCTATTTTATACATTGAAGAATTTTATGAGAAGATTTTTATGCATTTTCTTCGTCTTTTATGACAGTATCTCCTCGTCATCAAACCAATTCAGAAGTTGATCAAGGGCGATGTTGCTAGGGAGACTAAATCTGCATGGGCCTGAGTACATGTAGTACGGGTTGAGGATTTCTACTTGTTGCTTAATTGTTTCGTTCATGCTGGTTCGATTTTCCTTTTGTCTATTATGGTGTGTCTCTTTATTGGTGCGTTGCGGCTTTAAAATTGATTGGGTTTCAACCCAGAGCCTGTGACAAATTGCTGTTCTTTTTTTAATTGTTATTTCCGTAATATGTCATACCGATGTTCTTTTAATACTTCTGATTATCAAATTTTATTCCCTAAGTAATAAATTTGTAGGTAAATTCTTGTGCAAGAACGTTTCAAGGATTGCACTTTGTGGGACAGATTAAGCAAAAAACAAAACTCAAATTCATTTTCGGATGATATGTTGCAACTGGGTGATCTAAATCAGTTTTTGTTGTGTATAAGGTTTAGGACATAAAACAGTGACAGTGATAATGAGATGTATATGACAGCATAAGAAGATAATGTCTGGACTAGGGAATTATTTAGTATTTTATTTGAGTATTGGCACTCGAGTTCCACGACTACATTTGATTTGAGCGACTCACGCTTTTGCCAATTAGCAATAATTAATATTATCCCTTTTAAGCACAGTTACCATATTCTTAAAAGTTTATTTACCTAATTTTACCGAAAAGGTCATCCAAAATTTATTTACTCCTTACCATAAAAATTAGTAAAGTAATTATACCATTTTTAACAATCTCTTCTCTCAAAAATTTCATTTTATCTACAAAAAAGTCATCTATTTTAATAATAAAGTAAAAATAACTATAATATTCTTAATTAAAAATTATTTTATCATTGTAAATATTAATATATAATTCTCATATTACAACTCGTGGTCAAAGTAAAAGGTAAATAACTTTTGGGATGGAGAAATATTTATTACCAAATAATCTTTGGGCTACTATATTTTTGGGGGGCAATTCGTTAGATACACTCATAAAACAAAAATAAAGAAAAGTACAAGACAATTTTTTGAGGTATGTAATTTGGCCATAATGCTTACACTTTCCATCTGCTTAAAATTAAAACAAAATTAAAAAATTTTGATTTGACGGTTCATCGCACCCAAACAACAGAAAGTTCGAGATCAAGGTCTAATCACCCTTTTGTCACCGTCAAAATTTTTAATTTATTTTTCTTTTCTAAATTAACTAAATATCATAAATAGTGTAATTAATTAATATATTATTGATAAGGTGTTGCATAATGCATCTTTTTATTTTTATTTTTTATACATAAAAATCAAGGATAATAATTATATATATTTTTTTAAAAAATAATTGAAATAATTCTTCTAATTTTTTTAATAATTGCATACTATTGTAATTTTTGTGCATTGTTCAAAATAAAAAAAAATTGCATATACCTATAAAATTCGTTATTCAATAAAAAACATTATATATAATAGAAAATATTGCATATAATAAATATACATTGCATACACTAACAACACGTTATATATACTAAAAAGCATTGCAAATACACTAAAACACGTGATACAAGATAAAACATTTTATATACTATGTCAAGATTGATCGATTTTTTACCTTTTCAAAATGAAAACATGGGATACGGTTGAATTCTTACGTAACAAAAATCGTAAAATTTATAACTACAAATCAAACTTACGTAAACCCTCACGCGGATCACCTTGGCCTAATAAAATCCACCATTGTGCCCCTAGATCCACACAGCGTTAGGGCGCCCTCCATCCCCTCGCAAGAACCCATTCAAGAATCACAACAAGTGGGTCCCCTAGATCCACTTGTGGTGCCCCTCCACCACCCACAACCCACCGCCTCAAATCCACTGTTTCTGCCCCCATCAATGCCCGGATTCACCACGAAAAACCTAAACACCGCCACACGCCTCATTTGCCATCCCTGGTTTCCACGTCATCGCCACCGCCAAACAAATCCCTCAAACCGCCACCGCAAAAACCGATCTATTTTAGTCCTCCGACGTCCAACTCCGTAACCTCATAATTATTGCCCAAGTGAATTAATTACTCTCTCAAACCACCGCCATCTGATCCGCCTCCCTCCAAAAAACCCACAAGACTTTCA
Source organism: Stenogyne calaminthoides (assembly GCA_037126765.1). Classification (NCBI taxonomy): domain Eukaryota; kingdom Viridiplantae; phylum Streptophyta; class Magnoliopsida; order Lamiales; family Lamiaceae; genus Stenogyne; species Stenogyne calaminthoides. The sequence continues at coordinate 15,415,714 of JBBCBC010000011.1, forward strand.
CAAAAACCCCAAAAACTCACCACCACCAACCATAAAAAACTCCACGTGGGGCTTTGAATTTGAGATGGGGAGAGAAGTTGGGGGGAAGAGAGAGAAGCTTTTGAGAAGAGAGAGAGAGAGAGAGAGAGAGAGAAAGAGAGAGAGAGAGAGAGAGAGAGAGAGAGAGAGAGACTTATGAGACACATATTTTTTCTTTTTATTAAATATGGTGTGAGATATTTTAAGGGTAGAAGGGTAATTATTTTCAGTAGTGGGTTTGCAATTTTGGGGGTAAATGTACAATATTGCTAGTGGACTTATTTTTTTGAACAGGAGCACTAATAACCCCATATTTTTTGTGATCCGGATAATTAGAATTGATGGTGATTTGATTGATTATACATGGTTTATCCAAAATAAATGTACATGAAAAGCGTGGGAGTTTTCATCAATAAATGGTTTCATTACCCTACCAACTCCCATTATTCCCAACAAAGTGGACACTAAGTATTTACATTTCTTTGTATAAATGTATATGAGAACAAAATAAAATAAACAAGGATCGCATGCGCCCATGTCAATACGAATAAAACTGAAATTAATTAAGATCCTTTTGTTTGCACATGGCAACACACTTTTCTCAGATTTCAACAAAACAAATCTCACTTGCGTACAGGACATAAGTACAAATATTTATTTGCATATGTATTATACAAAAAGAGTTGATCTCCCATGAACCAGATCTATGCTATAAATTTGGATTATTTAATCAATTTCACTCACTTTAAATACATTTTTTAAATTACTAAAACTTGACCGGCAGTAGGTCAAATATATAAATTAAAAACAGGTTATAAAGCATTTAATCGTTTATACAAATTTTTGTCATAAAAATTCACAAAATGTATTCATTCACTTTAAATTACAGACACGTCACTTTTATCTCTTTAAGGCACTTTAATTATCACTTAATTATTCAAATTATTATAATACTTTACTAAAAAAAATATTTTATTCATAAATAGACCCTGTAATACATTTTTCTTTATTAACTTAATCTATTTTTCTAAAAAAATCAGTGCTCAAAAAGTTTTTTTGTGGAACGAGGCTAACTCTCTCCTATAAATAACCACACTTTGCATGAACCACCCCCACACACCATCAAACTCCCAAACTTAAAAACAGAAAAAGACATGGGACACCCATCACCCATTACTCCCATTCTTTTCAAAACCACCTTAGCTCTCCTACTCCTCACCACCACCGCCACCACCCTCGACGAACACACACACGCACTCGAGCGCCACTTCAAAACCCTCACCCACCAAAAACACCCCCCACCACCCTCACCAAACTCCAAATCTACATCCACGCCATCTTCAACACCTCCTCCCCAACCAAACCGTCTTCCAAGTCGCCTCGGCTGCCATCACCCCCACCTCCGCCTCCTCCTTCGGGCCGTATGCTCGCCATCGACAACCACTTCACCACCGGGCCTGACCCCAACTCACACCAACTCGGGCGCTACCAGGGCATGAATGGCTACTCTGACTTCAACGAAACCGCCGCCACCATGAGCATGAACATCATATTCTCGGAAGGGTCCGAGTACGATGGGGAGCACGCTCTGCATTATGGGGAGGCAGCCCGTTGACCAGGACGTTAGGGTTTTGTCGGTGCTCGGCGGCACGGGGGCCTTCCGTTTGGCGGCGGGGACGGTGCTGGCCACCACTTATTCTATTGATCCAAGTACCCAAACGGGGGTGTATGTTTATGTTATGTATATACTCTCCCGCTGGCGGGTCGGTTCAAAGTGGCGTAGTTGTTTTGGGGGGTGTTGTTTTTTAATATTTGCGTGTCGGGTCGGCCCGGTTTCTGTATGGGGGTTTCTTTGTGTGGGTTTGATGTAATTTGTGTTGGATAAAATAAGGAGGACCACTGTCTGTTGTTTCATGTTCAAATTGTATTACTTCTGTCTTTCAAATCCATCTTCTATATAAATCAATTATTTTGTTTTGCAATTTCTAGTTATATAGTTCATGATAAAAAAAAGTTTCATTTTTGAATTCTAAATTTATTTTTTCAAATATTCTTATTGCGTACACATTATCATTGCTTTATATATATATATACACTATATATCATAATTATGTTTATGCACTATAATCTATTATTTTTTCAAAATCTCTCTCGTTAACTAGGATTCTGGGGCTTCGATTAAAGATTTTTAAAAGAGGATCTCATCCTCGTTAAAAATTTCACCAAAGCTAAAACCTCTTTAAATCCTCTTTAATTAGCCATTATTTTGTGGTGTCAAACTGTAATTGTATATAAACATAATTAATAGTGATAAGTTCAGTGCGAATTTGAATTCACAAGAGATATACTCATAATTAATTGGCGTAAGATCACTAAAAAATGCGTTTTAGAGATGAATTTTGAGGCGGAAAAACCGCTCAAAACTCTAGTTGAGACGGATTTTGACGGTTTTTTTCCGTCCCCTAAATCAAAAAGCCTCAAATTTAGAGATGGTTTTCAAAATTCCGTCTCAAATTTGGGATGTTTAAAACCGTTTCCAGTTAGAGACGGATTTGAGACGGTTAAACCGTCTCAAATTGATCTGGATTCACCCCATTTCGGGTCAAATTTTCGTCACTATTTTGTCTCAAATCCGTCCCTAATTTGAGACGGTCAAATATCGTCGGAATTCTGACTAAAAAAACTTTTCTAAATAGTTGAAATTTGAGGCTTTAATAAAATCGTCAAAATTTGGGATGAAAAAACCGGCCCCAAAATTAATATTTAATAAAAAACGGGCCGGATATTTGAGATTTAAATTGGGACGGTAAAACCGTCACAAATTTGTAATATTTTTTAAAAAAAAACATGTCTCTGGTGATTCGAACTCCGCGCTGGCTTGGTAGCTCGAGCGAAGCGCCGAACCAATCGCCCGGCAGCGAGAACCGAACCCCTAATCTTGGACCACGAGTATATAAGCCTTCCTGTGCTTGTAAATTAAATTAGCGAATTCCGCTCCCATCGTGGTCGAAACGCGTTGGTTGAAAGATGAGTATGACGCTCAACCACTCGAGCACTTGATTTCATTTGTTTAGTTTTCAACTTTAATTGTATATGTGCACAAATTAAATAATTTAAAAAATAAAAAATTGTATCAATTTTCTATGTATATGTACATTAATTCCACCCTTTTAAAATTATAACTATTTTTTATTATTTATAAATTTTTAATTAAATTATGTTATATTACTTTAAAATTTGTATTTCTAATTATCTTACCTCAAAATTTCAAATTCTCCTCCAATTTAAATTTAGATTTTCTTTTTATTTATATAACCTTTATATATTATAGATGGTAATTGATTTATTTTTATATTAATTTTTACTTTAGTTATGTTATATTAGTTAAATTTAAATTATAGCTAAAACTAAATTTATTTAATAAAAAGAATTAAATATGCAAATAATTATCAATATTAAAAATGATAGTCAATGTGCTTACAAATTAAAAAAATTAATTATTCTTCATCTTCTTCCTCATCGTCATCCTCATTTTCTTCCTCATCATCATCATCATCTTCTTCATCATCCTCATCTTCTTCATCATTCTCATATTCATTCTCATTTTCGTCTTCGTTCAATTCCTCCTCATCGCTCTCAATTTCTACCATATCTGGATTTTCATATGTTAAGTCTACAAAAGACCAAAATCTCTGAATGGACCTCGGTTTGAGTCTCTATACCTTCCATTTGGAACGCTAAATTTCTTCTTCCTCATTACTTTTATTCGCTTTTAGGAATTTCCACCAATGATCTTGCTTTTAACTTTACAAACGACCATCCAATCATTATTTGACCCGGCGCCCGAGGTATAAAAGTAATAGTATACTTGAGATACTTTGAACAAGCAAGTACAAAATGGATCATACCAGGATATTTTTTTTTTGATTAACGTCGACGGTTTGTAATTTGAATGGATTCTTGTTCTCGTGATCCGACGGATCAAACCAATCACACTTGAACAACACTACAATCTTTGCGGGATATCCCGGATATCCTCTTTCAACGACCTCTCCCGCACTCTCCATAGTAATCACGTGGATCTGCGTTAAAGCTTGCATTTCTTAATGCAAACACCATTGTTTGTAGTCGTTTTGGTAGATGCAACTCGGTCGTATGAAACTTGTCGCCATTTACATAATACCCACGGTATGTACTAACACGACGAAGTGGTCCCCTCTTGAGATTATTTATAAATTGATTCTCAAAGTTGTGAGCCCGATTTCGTAATTAAATATTTAAGTATATAATAAATTATATGTGTATATATTATATATAAAATAAATTATATAATAAAGATACTCACATAATTTTGGAACCATCCTCGCAAATACACGACTAATGTAGCCATCTACTTCACATCTGCGTATATTTGGATTTTCATGTTGTAGCTTTTTGTTGTATAGATCCTTATTGAAAATAAAATACAATTGTTCATATCAATCAAGTTAATTAATTATTTATTCAAAAGATAAATATACATTTAATACTTCTTTGGATGTCTTTGTTGGATCTCGTCATTAATTCAATTGTTGGGGTTAAATGAAAGTATGCTTTTACTTTGTATAACTTTATGTATTAAACACTTATTTATTGAATAAATTGTTTTCATCGGGTTGCTTTAAATATGATTGAATGTTATATATATTTATTGCAAACCGCTCATAGAAGCGTTACATTGTAATTAACGTGGTGATACCGAGATCACGAAGATCACGTTAGTTCTTGTATACGAAAGTGCGTGTTTCACAACTTAGATAGATCCGAACAATCTATTGGTAGAAGTTGATGTGTAAGGCTTAGATCGACTTGTCTTGACCAAGAGATTACACTACAGTATTCGACGCTTGTTGAAGCGGATTCCTCTGAGAGAGGATAAACTCATTCACAATCGACATAAGGGATGAAGAGTTAGACCTCAATGCTTGTTGATTTCTTAATTTACACTTAATAAGGAATGTAAGTGTGATTAGTAGTTATTCTTTTGACTTATAAATGGGAAGAGAATCATTCATGACGATCTTCGATACTCTATATTAAGTAATAATATTAATTGCACGACGATTCTTAAATTATCTGAGAGAATCGTGTGCTTGCAAAAAGTCTTGCTTGATTGGTCCCTTAGTGGGCCGAAATCTTTATCATACCAAATTCGCAAAGTGAAATTAATTTTCCTTATGGATAATAAAACCTGGGTTGTCTTACTCCAAGATAAAGATATTAATTAATATAAAGCTTTTCAATTGGCTTAATTAATTAATGGACTAAATAATCTTAAACACGGAAAATAATAACAGGAGCCATATTACCGTAATACGGGTTAGGATCGATAAGGCAATATTAATTATATAGTGGTATTAATTAATATTAACGGGTCAATTATATTATGGCTCAATATTGGAATTGAAGTCCATTGGAAGGTCCATCTTAATTCTCCTAAAGGCCCCTCAAGTAGCCCAAATAATAGTCCAATAAAAAAAGGTGTTTAAAATAAAATAAATTTATTGTTGCAATATTTCCTATTATTTTGAAAAAAATATTAAAGAAAAGAGGAGAAGGATTTTTCTTGATAAGATTTTATGGAAAGGAGATAATGTATTATTCGAATATAAGATTATCTCATAAATTCAAGAAAACTCCTTCTTTTGGCTTTTTTTAATAGGAATTTTTGAAAACCTTGCATAAGAAAGGGAAGAAAGATTTTCTTGGTTTCTTTGGAAAGATTTTATGGAAGATATGTATTCTTGAAATACAAGAATATCTCATAAATTCAAGAAAGATCCAATCTTGAAATTCTTTTTCTTAATTTTCGAAAATTTAGGACATATTGAGGGTGTGAGATTTTTGTGGAAAAATACACATGGAAAGAAGAATATATTGGATATATTCAAAATTTCTGGAGATCAAGAAAAGATCTTTCCTAAATTTCTAATTATGCTCCAAAATTTCCTTGTCTTATAAATAGGGGATGAATTTTTCATTCCCAACTAGTGTTTCATGTGTTGGAAATATTAGAAATCCACAAAGTGGTGCAACAATATTTTTAATTTTCTTGTTTTATAAATCGTTCATTGGAGGACCTTCCACCGGTGTTATTGGGCGAGGACTTGGGAATACTTGAGAAGGACTTTTGGTGGGTATCCGTGACACTTGATGATCGGCGGCGTCTCGGATTGTCTCTCCAACGGGTAAGTTTTTGCGTAAACTCCTAGAAATTCCGCATGCTAGGATATTTTACGTGAATATTATTTGCATGTTGTTGTTGGATGAATTATTATTTGAATTCACTTAGGTAAATTCATGCTAGTAATAATTGTTAATTTAAATTTGTGTTTATGAGGTCATCTCGATAGATCGACATATGTTATCAACAAATGGTATCGAGAGCCCTGGTTAGGCTCGATCTTTTAAATTTAATTTAAATTGTTGTTCATTAAAAATTGAAATCGATAGTAGAACTGTTAGATCTTTTTAATGTGCTTATTTACATGCAAATAAATTGTTGGTTTTAATTCGATTCGATTCGGATTCGCTTTTGCTACCGGAGAAAATCCACGTAGTAGATTAGAATTTATTTGATTTGTTCAATGTAATAGACTAGTCTAGATCTAGGTTTATTTATTTTTTGTAAATAAATTTTAACCGGATCGTGAAATCTAAGACGAGACGGAGAATTAAAGACGGACGTCCAAATGCCTCGACGTGGCGAAGCCAGGCGAGACGTTTGATTAAAGTGGAACGCTTAGTGATCAACACGCAAGACTACCCGGGACGCGGGGCAAGACGGGTGGATGGGTGGCCAGCCTTGCAAGCCAAGTCGGGGCGTCGAGGGCCACACTTTCGGCGATCTTTGGGGCGGCGAGGGCCAAGCGCGGGACCTAGCCGGGCGGCGGGCGTGGGACCCGAGCAGCGGGCGTGTCCGGCACAAGCTTCATTTTCAAGGTTACGGGCGATGGGGGCGGGATGGCGATCCGGAGCCGGCGTCTTGGCTTAACACGCGACTTCGTTTCAGGTAAGGTGAGCTATTTATTTTTCCGGACTTTCGCCCTAACCAGGAGGTTTAAAGAATTATTTGCGGATTCGGTGGGAGCTTTTCGAGATGAACAATGAAAGCAAAAGATGGGACGATTTCTCAAGATCAAGATTTGGAATTTAAACCATGAGTGTTGGATATATGTGCCCAACGAAATTTATTTAATCTTGATGTTTGTTTTAAAATTGCAATTTTATTTGTTAAATGTGTTTGCATGATTTGGAATTGTCTAAAAGAAAATCCCACTTTCGAAAATTACTAAGTATGTATTATTGACAAATTTTATTCCGGATAATAAAATTATGTCAAATTTGACCTCCATGATTTATTTATTTGTGAATTCTTTTGGAGATATTTCCCAAATCTAAACGACCAAAAGATGAATTTCATATGAATAAATTCCCAAAAAGGATGATTGTGAATTATTATTAGTGGCGATGATGACCCTCCCAACGAGGCTCGTACAAAGCGAAGTAATAATTATGTATTTAATCATGGTTATTACTTAGGTATAAAATTGATATGCATATACTTCTCCAAGTCCCTGCCAATTTTATATTGGTCAAGTAAAGTCGACTATTAATTTTGAATTAAAGGTTTGTGCTTCGTTCTTGTTTGTAACTTCGCTTGAATGTGTTTAAATGAGCAGTTCACCCAATGTGACCTATTTAAACTGCTTTTTTTGAGATGTTTACCGATGCATGTTCATATTGTTTTGAGATTTTGATATGAACTATGTGATCGAATTGAGTGATAATTTTGTGCTTACACAAATTGTTATTTATTCGACCAAAGATGTCGCAACCTTTTAATCCATGTGATTCTATACTTAAAGATCATCAATTAACCGGTGAAAACTATGTTGATTGGAAACGTAAACTTATGATTGTCCTCCTACACAAAAGCACAAGTGGATCTTGATACTCCAAAACTCGATGAGCCATTTGGCGAAGTCGAGTAAGGCGGAAAAGAAAAATACGAGGATCATGAGCATTGCAATGATATGGCTAAGTGTACCATCTTGGCATCTATATCGGATGTGTTGCAACACCAACACCAAGAATTTGCAATCGCCTGCGAAAATCATGGAAAATCTTAAGAAGATGTTTATGTTGGGGAATAAGTTGCACTGATCTATTCGGAGTGAATATTTAAATACAAATTTAATTCTTATAATTGTTACTAGCATGAATTAATCCTATATTAATTCAAATAATAATCCAACAACATATCATGCATATAATAATTCACGTAAAACCTACGATGCGAATTCTACGAAGTTTACGTGAGCGCACCTCTTGGGATGGCAACCACGGTGTGGGTGAATAGACTAACCGAAAAGGACTTTCCAAGTATTCCTTAGCCCTCGATTCGACTATCCCGGTGGAAGGACACTTGTGAACGATTTAACAAAAGAAAAATAAATTATGTTGCACCACCTTTGTGGTTTTACTAATTTTTTCAGCACATGGAATTGTACTTGGGAATGAAAGAATCATCCCCTATTTATAGAGCATGAGGTGGTCGAATTTTGTGCCCTAAAATAATATGAAAAAATATTTTCTTGATCTTCAAGAAATCTTGAATATATCTCATATATTCTTTTTCCCATAATTATAATATTCCACAAAATCCCACCTTCTCTATTTGCTATGGATTTTTCGAAAATATAGGGTGTCAAGAATCCAAGATTTGGATCTTCTTGAATTTATGAGATATTCTTGTATTTCAAGAAATACATATCTTCCATAATATCTTTTCAAGAAAATCAAGAAAATCTTTCTTGCCCTTTATTTTCAAATTTTCGAAAATCTCTTATGAATTAACCAAGTGGGAGATTTCTTGAATTTAATGAGATAATCTTGTATTCCAAGAATACATATCTTCATTCCATAACAAAATTCAAATAAAATCTTTCTCCCAACTTATCCATAATTTTCGAAATTTAATTGGAAAAATAAGCAACAATATTTATTTTATTTTAATCATTTTTTTTTATTGCCATTTATATGTTGGGCTACTTAAGGGGCCTTTAGGAGAATTAAGATTGGACCTTCTAATGGACCTTGAATATCTAATATTGAGCCACAATATTATTCAAGCCCATAAATATTAATTAATCCCACTACATAATTAATATTGACTATCCATCTTAACCCATATTACAGTCAATATGGCTCTCGGTCATTATTTCCGTGTTTAAGATTATCTAGCCCATTAATTAATTCAAGCCACCCAAATAACTTTCCATTAATTAATATCTTCGGTCCTGGTCAAGGAACGGTTCAACATTATTATCCATACTAGGAAACTAATTTCACTTGCAAGATTTGGTATGATAAAGCTTATGAACCTCCCAAGGGGGCAATCGAACAAGCGTATTTGCATACGATTCTTCAGATTAAATCTTAGCAAAGAACATGTGACTAATAATATTGCCCAAGATAAAAAAGTATTGAATCTCATCGATTCGCTACCCATGACAAGTCAAAGTAATAGTTACCAATCCCACGTGATCCTATTTAAGGGATTTAAGATTAAGAAATAACGAACCATCGAGGTCTAATTCTTCCTTGTTCGATTCTCAAGAATTTATCCTCCCAGAGGGTCCTATTCAAAGGCATCATCATGCACTAGTGTAATCTCTTGGTCAAGACAAGCCATCCCGAGCCTTACACTTCATTTTCCATCTAGGTCGTGGAATGACGTACTTTTTAGTTACAAGGACCTGTTAATTTAATCTTCTATGATCCGGTATGACTAAATTAACTACAATGTAACACGTGACGACTTATTGAGCGCTTATGCAAAGAAATATATGTAAAATTCGATAATATTTAAAGCATCGATGATAAAAAATTTATTTCAGTAAATAAGTCCGAAAATTTCGCCGATTATACAAAGTAAAAAACATACTTTCTAGTATAATCCCAACAATCTCCCACTTATACTCAAAGTGCGCTTTTAAGTATACTACAACATGTCTCGTGTAGTCTGTGACATCTAATGTCACCTACACGAACCTAATAATTTCTCCCACTTATACTCAAAAAGAGTTAACTGTCTTGACACACATTCCTTCCACATGTCTCTCGAATGTATTCAGAGGCGGACTCTTTGTGAATGGATCATTAGGTTGTCCTCGCACACTATCTTTGCCACATCTATATCTCCTCTCTTAACGATATCTCGTATAAGATGGTATTCCTTTCTATGTGTTTGTTGGCTTTGTGGGCTCTTGGTTCCTTTGAATTTGCAATCGCTCCTAAGATTGTCATTAATAAAGCAAGTGAATCTGGCTGGCAAATTCGTAACCACATCTAAGTCCACTAGGAAGTGCTTGAGCCAAACCGCTTTTTCGATTGCCTCGCTAGTAGCCTACATATTCGGCTTCCATGGTAGAATTCGCTATGCATTTCGCTTGACGCTTCTCCATGTCACGCCTCCCCCCATGCAAAAACACACTACTGGAGGTAGATTTTCCGAGTCTATGTCCGATTGGAAATCCGAGTCCGTAGCCGATGGGATCGACTATTCGACCGATAAACCAACATTCTATCCCTAGTTTTTTTCAGATATTTCGTAATGCCAACATTCAATGCTCTTTTTCCCCAAGTTACTTTGATATCTAGCCACCATGCCAACGTAAAGCAGATATCCGGTCTCAGACGGCACAAAGATTGCAGATACATAAGGCTTCCGACAAACAAGCACAATGAATGCCTTTCATGTCATCTATCTCCTTTTTGCGTCTTAGGGACATTTTCTTGGATAGATGGATTCCATGTCCGAAAGGTACGAATCCTTTCTTGAAATCTTGCATCTTTGGGCGTTTCAAGAGGCGATTGTCTATGTATGAAGCTTTGCGATAACCCGATCATCCTTTTCTTGCGATCTTGAGTGATCTTGATCCCAAGGATGTGTCCGCTTCCCTAAGTCTTTCATATCAAAAATTTGTTTTGAAAGTCATGCCCTTACATCGATAACACTTTCACATCGTTCCCGATGATCGAATGTCATCTACGATATAGTACTAAGAATACCAATGCAATTGAGCCACACTTTTTATACACACAACTTTCAAAACTCGTTTTGATCGAACCCATAAGACTTTATAACATGATCAAAACATTAGTTCCAAGCTCTGGATGCTGTTTGAGTCCGTAAATGGACTTCTTGAGCTTACAAACTAGGTGTTCTTGGGCTGTTTCAATGAAGCCTTAGGGTTGTTGCATATAGATCTCTTCATCAAGACTTCCGTTATGAAAGTTCGTCTTGACATCCATTTGCCCGATTTCAAAGTCGAAATGCTCAAAGAATCGATAAGAGAATACGGATGGACTTAAGATGGGTTATGGCGAAAAAAGTTTCCTCATAATCGATCCCTTCTTTTCGAGTAACCTTCGCCACTAGTCTTGCTTTGAAGATTTCAACCTTCCCGTGGGTCCTCTTTTCCTCTTATATACCCACTTGCATCCAATGGGTTTGACCCCATTAAGTGGTTCGACTAGCTCCCCACTTTTCGGTTATGAAACATAGAACCCATTTTCGCTTTCATTGTTGTTTTGCAAGAATCAAGATCCTTGTCTTGGAGTTGCCTTCGTCATATGTCCATAGGTCCGATTCGTTTTTGTTCGAGAATCAAGTCCGAGGACTCTCCTATTCCCATGAATCTCTCGGTCGCCGTTTTACAACCTTCCCACTACGACGAGGCTCGGCCAGAAAGCGTATCGTTTGGTATATCATCTAAGACAAGTAACTTGAGGTTTGCCCTCTAAGCTCATTTAAGGTAATCTCACTTACGGGTTTTCTTTGGTTCATATAGTCTTCTTCCAAAAAATCTAAAGTGGGTGATGATGACCACCTTTTGATCTTTGGGGACCATAGAACATACACCCTTTTGTTCCCCGGGGTAACCTACAAACAACCGTAATTTTGATCGAGGATCCGATTTTCCGGCTTCGTTTGTCCAACACGTGGGGCGGACACCCCCAAATTCTCATGTGTCTCATCTTAGGCTTGCCCCGGTCCACAATTCTTTGGGAGTTTTGGGAACCGATTTGGATGGCACCAAGTTGAGAATGTAAGCCGGTTGTCTCCAAGGCATGACCCATAACGAATTGGGAAGATTCGTGATAACTCATCATAGATCTAACCATTTCCAAAAAGAGTTCTGTTTTTCACTCTGCCAACCCCGTTTTGTTGAGGGTTCGATGCAATTTTGGGATGCAATCCCTTCATCGATAAGTAGTTCAAAAACTCATATTTGAGGTATTCGCCTCCACGGATCGATCGTAGAGACTTGATACGTTTTTTTCCTATGATTCTCTGCTTGAGCCTTAAATTCTTTTGATTTTTTCAAAGGTCTCATTTTATGCTTCATAAGGAAAATGTAACCGCATACCTTGAGTAATCATCAATAAAAGTAACAAAATACTCATAACCTCCTCTTGCTTTGGTTGACATTGGACCACATACACATCTCTGTGTGAACTATCTCTAACACTTCTTTGGCCCTATTCCACTTGGCTCCAAATGCCCTCTTGGTCATTTTACCCTCCAAACATGATTCGCGAGGTTGGAATCGGTTCAACTTGGAGAAGCTCCGGTGAACCGTCTCTCACCAACCTTTGGATCCTCTTTTGGATTTATATGACCTAATCTTAGATGCCAAAAGTGTCTCGTTCACGTCGATGAACGTTTTTTTTTTCTCGGAAATAGTTGATGTGTTATAGGATGCATTTCGTGAGTGGTGTGCATGATTAATTGTATAGAGATTATTCGACAACGTTCCATGACGAGATAAATTTATCAAAAAAAGAAATGATAACAACTTTATTAAAAGTAACTGAATATCCATCATGAAAAAAGTTTAGAAACCTAAATCAAATTCTTTCTAAAACTCGGAACGTAAAGAACATCTCTTAGAATTAAAACCTCGCTCTTCAAAAGACGGTGCACTTCTCCCATCGCTTCACCGCCACTCAGAAGATCGCCCGGTGTGATGAGGATCTCACTTCCACTTAGTTGTCGGGTCCGCTTGAACCCCCAGTAATGTGAAACAAACATGATCGATGGATCCAGTATCCACCACCCATAAATGGGAGGCATCGTCGCTAAATAAGTTTCAACAACTAGTGAGTGAGAATTACCTTCTTTTCCTTTCCTTTTGGGATTGGAACAAATGTCGACCTCCAATGTCCTTTTTCTCCCCCAATTAAAACATATTCCTTTTGGTCCTTTCTTGACACCTAACCGGCCTATAGTCTTTTTCTCACTTTTCTTAGTGATGAGTTTGCTTTAGTTTCGACCACTTTCCTTTTCTTGAGACTTGCCTTCCAATCGCCAGATCTCGAGAAAAGACTTTTGGTCACCAATGCTTCGTCTTTTCTTTCCTAAATGCTTCTCTACTTTCTCCAAGGCTTTTGTAGATTATCTATAGTAAACATGTGATCACTCATCAAAAAACCACAAAGAAAATCCATCGAAGCTCCTTGGCGAGTAAGCAATGTAAATTGATTTGGGCCTCATCACAATACTTAGTTCGAGATAAGCCGCTTTTTTAAATTGGTGTTTAACTCGAGAACATGCTCTCCTTATGGGTGTTCCCTCGACCATCTTTAGCCTATACGTCGTCATTTTTAAACCGATTGATCATGCGGTCTTTTGTTAAAAACATTTCTTCAAGACTTTGCATAATTTCCGCGGTGACTCAACACCTTCATGAATGTGTCTCAAATCATCGACAGTGAAGTCAAGATTACACGTTTCATGGTTGGCTTGCTCCCAAATATTATACTCATGTCTTTCCGCATTAGGTGATTCATCAAGAGGGCTTTACGTGGCTTCAAGAATCCAATAATGTTTTTTGTGTAGGTAGGACAAAGCTCATATTTTGTTTCCAAACATTATAGTTTTCTCCGCTTAATTGGTGTTCTTTGAGTGTATACAACAATTGGATTAAAAAGTCATGACATGATGAACTCAAATAAATAATAATATGCATAAGCACAAATATATCACAAGGTTGATCACATGTATCATATTAAAATCTAAAAAATATGAACATTCATCGCCCAACATCTCAAAAACAGTTTAAATAAGCCGGTGGGGTGGGTCATTATTTAAACACATTCAAGAATGTTACAAACAAGACGATTATAAACCTTTAATATCAGATTAATAGTTGGCTGATTGACCAATATAAAATTGACAGGACTTGGGAAGTATATGCATATCAATTTTATACCTAAGTAATAACCATGATTAAATCTGAGATTATTATTTCGTTTTTTGAAGCGAGCCACCGTGGGAGGGTCATCGCCGCCACTAGTAATAACCCACAATCATCCGATTCGAATTCATTCATGTGAAAGTTATCTTTTGGACCCGTCCGTGGGGGGAATTTCTCAAAAAAGAATTCACAAATAAATAAATCATGGAGGTCAAAATTAATTCAATTTTATTATCCAGGAATAAAATTGTCAATTAATTATTTAAACATACTTAGTAATTTTGAAGGTGAGTTTTTTTCATTGGGCAATTCTCATGCAAACACATTTAAACAAATTAAATAAAGCATAAGATAAAGACAAAATAAATCAAGCAAAAAGCGAAAAAATAAACATATTGGGCACAAATTATCCAATTGTCATTGTTTGATATTTCTTGCTTGATCTTGAAGAAAACACCGCCTTGAATTTCTCCCACTCGATCGTCGAAAAAAAAATAAAATCTCGAACGCCACGCCAAGAAGCTTTCGCAAGGATGCACGCCAAGATCCGCCGCCACTTTGCCTGTTCAACCTCGGCGATGTCGGCGGCTCGGGCCGAGGGCAGAAGCGCCTCGGCGACTCTCGGCGCGAGCCGATAACCATTGCACAGCATCCATCCGTGCGCTTTCGCCAATGATACCTCGCCCATGATTACAAGGCACAATTTCGTCCCTCATAGCGTGCAGGCGTCATGCGAAGTATCTGCCTCGGAATCCGCTTTGGTCAAGCTCATAAGAGTTACTCATGCACCTAGCGCAGCCCTTGTCTTGTGACGAGATCTCGTCTTGGCCTTCGGCCAGCCGGCGCGTCCGCTGGCCGTCGTGCCTAGCAGCGCATCAGCGTATCCGATGCCTTGCTTTATTTCGCTCGACGACGCCGCTACGCTTGGGTTCTAGATTTTGTCCTTTTATATCTTCGATCTCCGTCTTTTTTTTTGATCCGATTTACAATTTATTTACAAAAAATAAATAAACCTAGAATCTAGACTAGTCTATTACATTGATCAAATCAAACAAATCTAATCTACTCGTGGATTTTCTCACGAGGCAAAAAACGAATCTGAGCGAATCGAATTAAAAATCACAATTTATATGCAAAGATAAATAAACACATTAAATTTCATGAAAATTGGATACCGCAAAAACAGATCTAGCAATTCTACTATCGATTTCAAATTTAATGTCGCCGAACTAAATTACAATTTAAAAAATTGAGTCAAAACCGTGGCTCGATACCGCTTGTTGGGAATAAGTTGCACGAGATCTATTCGGGTGAATATTTAAATACAAATTTAATTCTTATAATTATTACTAGCATGAATTAATCCTATATTAATTCAAATAATAATCCAACAACATATCATGTATATAATAATTCACGTAAAACCTACGCATGCGAATTCTCACGAAGTTTACGTGAACGTCTTCTCTTGGGATGGCAACGGTGTGGTGAATAGACTAACAAGAAAGGACTTCCCAAGTATTCCTTAGCCCTCGATTCGACTATCGGTGGAAGGACACTTGTGAACGATTTAACAAAAAGGAAAATAAATTATGTTGCACCACCTTTGTGGATTTACTAATTTTTCCAGCACATGGAATTGTACTTGGGAATGAAAGAATCATCCCCTATTTATAGAGCATGAGGTGGTCGAATTTTGTGCCCTAAAATAATCTGGAAAAATCTTTTCTTGATCTCCAAGAAATCTTGAATATATCTCATATATTCTTTTTCCCATAATTATAATATTCCACAAAATCCCACCTTCTCTATTTGCTATGGATTTTTCGAAAATATAGGGTGTCAAGAATCCAAGATTTGGATCTTCTTGAATTTATGAGATATTCTTGTATTTTAAGAAATACATATCTTCCATAATATCTTTTCAAGAAAATCAAGAAAATCTTTCTTGCCCTTTATTTTCAAATTTTCGAAAATCTCTTTTGAATTAACCAAGTGAGAGATTTCTAGAATTTAATGAGATAATCTTGTATTCCAAGAATACATATCTTCATTCCATAACAAAATTCAAAGAAAATTTGTCTCCCAACTTATCCATAATTTTTGAAATTTAATTGGAAAAATAAGCAACAATATTTATTTTATTTTAATCACCTTTTTCAGTTATTGGACTATATGTTGAAATTACTTAGGGGGCTTTAGGAGAATTAAGATTGGACCTTCTAATGGACCTTGAATATCTAATATTGAGCCACAATATTATTCAAGCCCATAAATATTAATTAATCTCACTACATAATTAATATCAAGACTATCCATCTTAACCCATATTATAAATCAATATGGCTCCGGTCATTATTTCCGTGTTTAAGATTATCTAGCCCATTAATTAATTCAAGCCACTAAAATAGCTTTCCATTAATTAATATCTTCTATCTTTGGTCAAGGAACGGTTCAACATTATTATCCATACGTAAACTAATTCCACTTGCAAGATTTGGTATGATAAATCTTATGAACCTCCAGAAACCAAATCGAACAAAAGCGTGCTTGCACATGATTCTTCAGTATTAAATCTTAGCAATCACATGTGACTAATAATATTGCCCAAGATAAAAAGTATTGAATCTCACCGATTATTTACCCATGACAAGTCAAAGCAATAGTTACCAATCCCACGTGATCCTATTTAAGGGACGAAGATTAAGAAATAATGAACCACTGGAGGTCTAATTCTTCCTTGTTCAGTTCTGAAGAATTTATCCTCTTGTAGGTCCTATTCAGTGCATCAGTCATGCACTAGTGTAATCTCTTGGTCAAGACAAGCCAATCTGAGCCTTAAACTTCAACCTTTCACGATGGGTTGTTCATTTCCATCTAGGTCGTGAATGGCGTACTTTTAGTTACAAAATCATTAATTTAATATTACGTGATCGGTATCACTAAATTAACTACAATGTAACACGCATTGACGTATTGAGCAGTTATGCAAATAAATATATGTAACATTCGATAATATTTAAAGCATCGATGATAAAAAATTTATTTCAAGAATAAGTTCGAAAATTAGGGCCGATTATACAAAGTAAAAAGCATACTTTCTAGTATAATCCCAACAGTTTCAACATCAGAACCGCACGGCTCGTCGGATCACCTTGCGAGAAATGCTTTCGCTAAAAATGGTGGAGGGCACGCCCGTAAGGGACCATGTCCTCAAGATGATGGCTCATCTAAACAAACCTGAGGTTCTGGGTGCAGATTATGATCTGGAGACTCAGATTGATTTGGTGCTTCACTCTCTGCCAAAAAGTTTTGAACATTTTCAGTTGAACTATCAGATGAATAATCAAAATTTCACGCTAGCTGACTTGTTGCAAGCTTTGGTCTCGGCAGAGACGTTGATGGGACACCAAACTCAAGCTTTGGTGGAAAGTGGACCATCTTCATCTTCTAGGCCAAAGGAGGGTAAGAAGAAGAGGAAGGCCAAAGGCCAAAAGCAGTCGAACTCAACTGTTGCCAAGGGCAAAAGCAAGGTGAGGGATGCTGGGGGTGTCAAGAAGGATCCAAAGGGGAAGTGTTTCAACTGCGGTGAAAAGGGACATTGGAGGTCTGCCTGTTCCAAACCAAAGCGGAATGGAAAGAAAGGGGTTCAAGTTGACCCGCAGAACTTAGTGGGAGTGAGGTCCTCATCACCTTCGGGCGATGCTTCTGAGTAATAGTAGTGAAGCGATGGGAGGCGTGCACTGTCTTTTGAAGACAAGTTTTTAGTTTTGAGAGATGTTTCTTTATGTTCGAGCTTTTTTTCTTAAAAAACCTTATTTGATTTGCTAAACTTATTAATGATGGATATTATGTTCGTTTTTCTAAGCAAGTTACTATTTATCGTAACGATGTATTTATCTGTCATGGAATATTATGGAACAATCTCTATACTATTAACTGTGCACACCACTCACAAAATGCATCTTATAACACATCGACTGTTTCATGTAATAAGAGAAAATGTTAGAAAAAATGTGAAGCGAGACACTTCTATGGCATCTAAGACTGGGTCATATTAATCTAAATAGGATCCAAAGGTTGGTGAAAGATGGTTCGCTGTCGGACCTACAATTAGAATCACTTCCAACCTGCGAATCATGTTTGGAGGGTAAGATGACCAAGAGGGCATTTGGAGCCAAGGGGAGTAGAGCCCCGCGAAGTGTTGCAAATAGTTCATCTTGACGTGTGTGGTCAATGTCAACCAAAAGCTAGAGGTGGCTATGAGTATTTTCGTGACTTTCACGGATGATTACTCAAGGTTCGGATACATTTTCCTCATGAAACACAAATCGGAAACCTTTGATAAATTCAAGGAGTTCAAAGCTGAAGTGGAGAATCATCAGGAAAAGAGTATCAAGTTTCTATGATCTGATCGTGGAGGCGAATACCTCAGCGATGAGTTTTTGAACTACCTGTCAGACGAGGGCATTGTTTCCCAGTTGGCTGCACCCGGAACCCCTCAACAAAACAGGGTTGCAGAACGAAGAAACAAAACACTCTTAGAAATGGTCGATCCATGATGAGTTATTCGGATCTACCCAAGTCGTTTTGGGGTCATGCCTTGAAGCTTGGCGTCTTACGTTCGAACTGGTGCCATCAAATCGGTTCCCAAAACCCTAAAGAGTTGTAGGACCGGCGCAAGCTCGACCGAGACACCTCGAAATTTTGGGGGTGTCCCAAGATAGTGCTAGACAAGGAAGCCGGTAAGTTGGATGCACGATCGGAACTAAGGTTGTTTATAGGATATCCCATGGGAACGAAAAGTGCATGTTCTATGAATTAGAAGATCAAAAGGTGATAATAAATGCGACTTTAGATTTTTTTGGAAGAAGACTTTATGAACAATCGAAAGCCCAAAAGTGAGATTACCTTAAAAGAAAAAAGAGGGCAAACTCCTATACCAACTGTACAGGTAGATATACCAAGCGTCACACCGATACAATCGGAACCTCGTCATAGTGGGAGGGTTGTTCAACAACCTGAGAGATTCATGGGATAGGAGAATCTTCGAATTTGGTCCCCGGGGATAGTGAATCAGACCCCTGGTCCTACAAGGAGGCGGTCCAAGATAAGGATTCAGAATCCTGGCAAACCACGATGGAAGCCGAGATGGGCTCAATGGATCATAATCAGGTGTGGGAGCTAGTTGTACCACCCAGTGGGGTAAAACCCATTGGATGCAAGTGGGTCTACAAGAGGAAAAGAGGACCGGACGGGAAGGTGGAAACCTTTAAAGCTAGGCTTGTGTCAAAGGGATACACTCAGAAAGAGGGCATCGATTATGAAGAAACCTTTTCGCCTGTAGCCATGCTTAAGTCCATCCGTATTCTCTTGGCAATACAAGCGGCATCTAGATTTTGAGATCGGCAAATGGATGTCAAGGCGACTTTCCTTAACGGGAGTCTTGGACGAGGAAATCTATATGCAATGACATGAAGGTTTCATGAAAAAGGCCAAGAACACCTTTGTGCAAAAGTGAAGAAGTCCATTTATGGACTTAAGCAAGCATCTCGGTTTGGAACCAATGTTTTGATCATGTAATCAAATCTTATGGGTTTGATCAAAATGATTTCGAGAGTTGTGTTTATAGAAAGTGTGAACCGCCTTTGGTATTCTAGTACTATCGTAGGCGTTATTACGCTTTCATCGGAAATGATGTAAAGGTTTTGTCGGGCGTAAAGGGTATGATGTCAAAAGCAGGTTTAATATGAAGGACTTAGGGGAAGCCGGTCATGTTCTTGCGATCAAGATCACTAGAGATCGAAAGAAAAGAATGACCGGCTTATCGCAAGCTTCATACATAGATACCGTTTTGAAGCGTTTCAACATGCAAGATTCCAAGAAGGGTTTTGTACCTTTTAGGCATGGAATCCATCTATCGAAAGACATGTGCCCTAAGACACAAAGGGAGATAGATGACATGAGAGGAATTTCTTTATCGCAAATGGGAAGCCTCATATATGCTATGTTGTGTACGAGACCGGATATCTGCTACGCCGTAGGCATGGTAGCGAGATATCACTACTTGATCTTTTCATTTCCTCAAGATAGTTACAATTCAGTTACATCCATAGCTTCCATTTTCGTTTTGTTGATATGAACAAGATTCAATTCATGAATTCTTTGTTTTGATTATTGATATGGTATCAGATCAAGGATTTAGAAGATTTATGAAATACCACATAACAAAACTCAGCAAGACTTGAAGAATAAAAGTAAAAACACTTACCGTCGGATTAGTAGAGGTCTACGGCAGGCGGGCTTCGGCGGCGGGCGCGATGGAAATTGGCGTTGTGGAAATCTGAGATTTTTGGGTAAATATATTTGCAACATTTGAGATGGTATTTCCGTTTCAAAATCGATTTTAAATCGTGCCAAAATCTGAGAGGTCAAAGTGGGCGGTGGAGGCGAAATTCCTGAGTATAAGATGTATTAAAAACATCATTTCAATATAAGATGTATTAAATCCCTCAATAGAGGGATATGTCAATCTCATGTGAAAGGTGGGATATAACATAATCGCAAATGCAATATTACAATATTGTCCTTCTATTGTTTGAATAGATCATTCACAAGAATGAATTGTAGTTGTTTCAATTCAATTTAAGGGTCTTTATAACATTTCAATATGTATCCATTCTAATTTCTCAATCCAAACATAAATATTGATTTTTCAGTACATGATTAGAATATGCAATCCTACAATCCAAACATATATCTTGATTCAAATAATCCAGTCCAATTAATCCAATCTTACTCAATCTCACTCAATCTTATTACATCTAATTAATTTAGTCCCGTAAACCAAACACCCTTAATAATAATCATCAACGCTTGAAACGTATCTTAATGCCTAAAATTGGATAGGATGACCCTTATGTGAGGATTACATTGCCCCAAATTTTTGGAAATACAAAATGCCCACTGAATGATAAGCAAAGAAATTGGGGTATCTTTCGTATTTGTATTAGGAAATCGGTGATAGACTAACAAAAAAGTTGAGTTGGGGATATGTTAGCCATGCTTTTATTACTGTCAGCTTGTGTGGCATTGTGTACGTATTCATATAATCTTTAATTGAAATGTTGTATATAAATACATAAAATTGAGTTAATTAAAAAGAAAAAAACCCGGTACGTACGTGTACATTGACCAATTTTTTTTAAAAAAAAAACTCCAATCATATATAGTATACTTGTACTTCATGTGAGTGTTGAAAAATGGAGCTCATTTTTTGGATGAATTAGAAATTATATTCTCAATAAATGTTGTAACCAACAAATGGAAAAGTGGGAAAGAGAAAAATAAAGAGTTTCTATTCCATATTGGAAAATGAGAAAAGAGGAAGTGGTTATATAAAGAGCTACACACTTGTTGCTTGTAAATTATTGTAGGTTCATTCTTCTCCACTTTCTATGCGGGTGCAAATCTTGATTGGATTTGGCTTTCGAAACCCGAAATTGTGTGTGAGCGCGACCTGCGTACACGAATGTCGCACCGGTTTTGTGGCGGACGTGCAAGCGAACTTTTGTCTGAATTTTGTACACGTTTTATTTTAAAATTTTGAACTAAACGTGTAACGTTTGGCATTGAAACTGTGCAACCGTTTTTTGTGCCCCTGATTCAGTTTCTATTGAGGGCTATAAGTAGCACTTCGGGTATTGGAGAGATACACAAATTGTTTTCAAACATTTGCTACTTTTTATCTTGCATTCGTTCTTGCACTCTGAATTCGTTCTTATTCCGGTGATTGATCAAACATTTTCTCAATTCGACTCAAGCAAGATATAGTGTTGATCATTACTTCCAAATCGTTTTTTATCCGGGAGACAAGTGTCCTACGATTCACTAGCACCGAGAGTGAAGGGCATAATTGTTTAAGGAATCGTGCTCGTACGAGACTCGATTTTCGTTTCGTTTATTTCCGTTTAATTATTTTATCAGCCATTTTCGGTGCCCATACCAACAGTGAGCATCAAGATGTAATTTCTATTGAATTAGTCTTTTCATGAACAAACTTCATAGTATGAAATTGGACTATTTGATTCATTTCAATACATTTTTCTAACCCACTAAACTTAACCCGTATTATACCCTAGATAAATTCATATGTTCATAAATTAAAAACTAATTTCATAGCATGAAACTTGTTCACCATAATTATCATTTCTATTATGTCACGTCATAGAGGGAAGGTCCAAGTCATAGAGTTAACTCTGGCTGCTTACATTAGCGATGACATGCAAAAATTCGATAATATTAGTAGTATTAAAATTAGAAAATTTTAAAAAATTATAAAACTTAATTGAAAACAAATTAATTTATGTGAGGCTAAAATTAAGAAGGCCTAATAGGCATGTGGCCCATATTGCAATTTACCATGACTAATTAAGATATACTCATACTCCCTCCGTTCCAAATATATAGACTGATTTGACTTTTCATACAAATTAAGAAATTGTATTGAAAAAATAAATTAAACAATCAAAATTTCTATTATATTCCTATTTAATGATTGTTATAGTTTCCAATATAATTAATGCATAAATTTAAATTAGTAAATTAATTAGAAAATGTTACTTTATGTAGAAACAAGTCTATATATATATTTGGGACATCCATAAAAGGAAAACAAGCCTATATAATTGGGACGGAGGGAGTATTTAATTGGCATCCCTCTACCTCCCCATACTTATAATACATTTACATATTTCAGCACACCTAGAAAAAAAAGTTATCTTAATTATTAGAGGAAAGCCCCATAGCTAGCTACTTAGTCATTTCTATTAAAAAATGTTGTTCTAATTGTTATAAGTACGAATGGAAGTATTGAACAATAAAAAATCATCAAACCTTGTTATATACATTTTTACTGAATTGAAGAAACTTAATTTAACTCAAAATTGATATAGAAAATTTCATCAACTAGTTGGATAATGAATGCGTTGCATGAGTTGCTCAAATTAATGCAACGGTGCATGCATGGAACTCGAGTGCCAACACTCCAATAAAATACAAGTCTAGTCGCGATACGCGAGGAATCTTGATATTTCAAGCCTTTGCAATTAAAATGATTTTAAAATTGATATTATACTGAAAATAATTAATTAGAAGCTTGGACGTATTGAAGAAAACATAGTAAAATTCTTTTTTTTTTCCACATGATACAGTACTTCACGATTTTGGTCTCAACACCCACCACGTTGGTCTTAAAATCATTTTTTCATGCAGTTTAGGTCCCACCGTTACGTTTTTCGTTAAAGTTAGCAGCAATTTTGTTCCCACATAACAAAGTTTGTGACCAAAAGTGCAGTTAAACTTAAAGAATTTCGTAACGGAAAGATCAAAATTGAAGGAATTTTTTTTTACGGGACTAAAGTGATGAGTATTGTGATCAAAATAGTGAAGTTTTGTATCTTGTGAGACCAAAAGTGAATTTTACTCTAGAAAACAAAAAGTCCTCGCTAACCTCGAGTTCAAACAAAGGCGTTATCACTTCTTCTAATAACACTATAAATACTCCATTCTATAATTAATTTGAACTCACTCAACTTAACCCATCACACACAATATCACAACTAGCAATGGCAAATGCACTACAAATCCTCCTCCTCCTCTCCGCAACGACGGCCATTCTCGGTGCCGTCCCCGCCGCCGGCCGCCGCATCACCCCGTTACCGGAATCCCCCACCGCCGCCGGAGAGACATTCACCAAGCTCCACTTCTACATCCACGACTTCGTACACGGAGAGAACCAAAGCGTGTACGACGTGGCAGAGTCGTCAATCACTTCCCACTCGGCCTCCTACTTCGGCCGGGTCCAGGTCGTGGACCACCTCATAACCGCCGGCCGGGACCTCGGTTCGGAGAAAGTGGGGCGGGTCCAGGGGATGCACGTGATGTCCGATCTTCATGAGCCGGCAATAGGCGTCAATTGGAACTTCGTTTTCAACGACGGAAGCACGATTACTGTTTTGGGACGATTAGTCGCGTTTGCGGAGGAGGGTGAGCTGGCTATCGTTGGTGGGACCGGGAAGTACCTCATGGCGCGTGGGATCGCGTTCAAGCGATGCTTGGTCATGGACCCGGACACGTGGAATAGTATCATGGAGTATACTATGTATGTGTATTCTTCCGACACCATTGAAATGCTACGTGGGTTTTAGGATCATCCGAATATATACGTGGAAGAATATTTAGTCTATGATTTTCATTTTGTTGTATTTTATGAATAAATCATCTTGCCCTAATTAGATGATTGGTGATAATTAGGGCGAGGTGTTGGTTAAATGTTTTAGTTTCACGTACGAGTTTGGTGATTTGGGTACTTAATATTTTAATTATGTTATTGTAAACTCTCTTGTTAAAGTGGAAGAGAAGCAATTTAAGTGGATTATGTTATCTTAGTCATAAAATATTTTGGTGAAACTTGAAAGTATGAAATTATGTTATCTTAGTCATAGAATATTGGTTCAGTTTGATAAACTATAAATATGTATCGAAACTATTAATATATATGTTCCATTGATGACAAGTTTGATAAATATTAATTGATTGTAATTATGTTATTTTAGCCATAGTTATTAAAAATATTTCGTCATTTGATCTGTTACCCTAGCCAAAAAATTTTGATCTGTTAAAACAAATTAACAAAAAAAAGTCATTAAAAATTGAATACCTAAATTCGGCTACTCAATTTTTGGTTAACCTATCAATATTGATTCAGGTTCGAGTATGCTTTCTACCTGAAATTTTGGACCTGAACATGTATTACCCAACCCGACGCCCGCCCCTATCCATATATAACTTATTCAAATTGAAACAGAAGTAAGGAAGAAGGAAAAAAAAATAGCCTTTAATCATGACTCACTGAAAATTTTAATTGCTTTGATATTAATATGTTCTTATTTCATGAAGCCGATGCAATTCCATGAAATGTTGATTTCAAGGTGCAAGTCAAAAATCAAGACGTTCAACGTTATGCTCAAAAACTGTTTGAAGAAAGGCTTGTTAGAATTGTCTCATAAACTGTTAGCGGCTATTAATGATTTGGGCATGAAGAGACATCATAAAAAAGTTTGAAATATCAATCGTTTACTATGTTAATTAGTGCAGAGCGATTGAATGATACGTGGTTAATGCTTGCTAAGATAAAGAGAAAGGACTATGATCCAAATCTTATGTATATAGTAAGAATGTAAGATCGATTATTAAAATCTAGAAAGAGGGAAATATGATGCCAGCAATTCTATTGCAGTTCCTTGTCTCATTAAATATGTAATTTTCTTAACGAAATTGAGTCATAGATATACACTTCCTCTACATTATTAGTCGTGTCGGGTAATGTTCTCGTAAAAACATTACGTCCAAGAAAACACAAATATGAACATACGATTGTTTTTATCATTCAATCATCAACAGTAATCGTACCTGGAAAGAGAGAGCAACCAATCAATCACCAAAATAGTTCCATAACTTTGCACCTTTATTGAAATAGTTCCATAATTATCAACTTTTTTAATTTAGTCTCATATATATTCAATTTGATCCAATTTAGTCCCAAATCACCGGAGGTCGCTCAAAATTGTCCAAAATGACGTCGTTTTGGGTAACTTTAACGACCTTTGGCGGTTTGTGAGTCACAAAACCGCATCAAATATGCTCAAAATCTAAGGTTCAATCAACAAGAATCATCAACGCCAGATGTCAAAATATAAACAACATGGTTTAAGGTTGTGAGCATCCATGACAAAATCATAGGCAACAAAAAGACTTTTACGCCATTCTTAGGACGTGAAAACATCATCATTTGTCATCGGGAAGAGACTGATTAGTAGCGTGAAGAACGTTTGCTTGATACTGTGCCGGATCAAGTTGCACTTCTGGTGGAAACAACGTTAAAATAACAAATCAAATAGTTGCAAAATGTTAAAAACAAAAAAAGAATGCTTAAAAAAATCCCAAACTATTCTATAGATGACCCGTGTCTTAATAACTGGTGGCCCAAATAAAAAAATTAATCCAAAAGCATCCAAACAATCATGATCAAATTAAAAACAAAAATGACCTAGATT
Organism: Stenogyne calaminthoides; assembly: GCA_037126765.1. Taxonomy (NCBI): domain Eukaryota; kingdom Viridiplantae; phylum Streptophyta; class Magnoliopsida; order Lamiales; family Lamiaceae; genus Stenogyne; species Stenogyne calaminthoides. The sequence goes on from JBBCBC010000011.1 coordinate 15,442,154, forward strand.
CCAAAATAAACGTGTATGTAGCAAGTCCAGAAACCTATATAAAGATCCCTACTGGATCATACAAATGACATTACCATCATCTCAAATAAACTAGAAAACAATTGTTCGCCTCTGGGATATGAATTAGGAATCAAATTATTTTTTTCTAAATTGAAACCATGATTAAAGGCTAAATAAGAATAAGTTAATAATAAAGCAATCGAAATTTTCGGTGAACAATGATCAAAAGCTAAATATTTTTTCTTCTTATTTTCTCTTTCCTTAATTAAATTTCAATTTGATTAAATTATGAATATGGGTGGGCATAAGATCGGGTAATTCAGGTTCAGGTTTAAAATTTTGGGTAGAATATTGGCATACCCAAACTCGAGTTAATATTGACCGATTAACAAAAAATTGGGTACCCGAATTTGGGTATTCGATTTTAAATAATTTTGTTTTGTTTTAACTGATTAACATAAATTAAAAAAAATTCATTTAGAATAACCTAATATTTATCATAGGATGCAACCAAAGTCCCACCATGTTTGTAACTTTATTGAAGCAAAAATATTTTGCAAATAAAGATTCATATCTAGTACAGTGTACAATTTCGCTTTCTTGTTTCTAATTAACAATAATTTTATTTTTAATTTTTTCCTTTGATAGAAATTTGAGTATAAAAGAACCCATAATTTTTTTCAGGGCAAACGATGAATTCGCTATTGATTGACATAGGTAAATATATTTTCGATATTTCACAAGATAATATCTAGAAGTACAATACTAATTTTATTTTCTTTTCTTCCACAGGGTGGTGAATGTGATTCCCGTCCCTGTTCCGTTCTCATCTTTGGGATGTATTTTTTCTCATCTCCAACTCCCGAGGTAAATTTAATACGGAATTACCCATCCTTGATTGTCGACTTCCATCACCACCTTATGAAATACTGAAACTGCAGATTCTTTGCAAGCAACAAACTCTCTCTGAAGAACAAGTCTTCATGCACTAAAACTCACAGATTCTCTGCAAGCAACAAACCCTTACTGAAGAATAAGTCTCCATGCGCTAAAATGAGCTAGCTAATCAAACAATGAGTGATTAGATCGATGATTGAAAGTGATGAACTCAAGTATTGAAAAAAGTATATAAAATGCACGAGACTAGGGCAAAATGTTTGCCTATTGATTTTTCGGATCCTTTTTTAGGTCTTAAATGACTATATTTATACTACTTGGGAGAGTGAAGCTACTAGGGGGGTGGCGACCTCGGCCTTTTCTTGGTGAGCTAGAGTCCATCTCTAGTGGGCGAGCTCGATTAATATTGCCGAGCTAACCTAGCTCGGCACAGTTGTCCTATTGAGCTCTTTTATTAACAGATAAAATATTAATGAACTTGGTAATAGTGATACAACTTTAACTTTTGTCTGTTGGCGGCATGTGTACTGTTTTGTAAGGGTGCATTTATTTTTTATGCACATTGTCTACTTTCATTTCTATATTGGTGCTAAGCCTTTTTTTGATTTTGAGCTACAATAACAATCTCTTATTGCACATGGATCTTTTTCACCATTGACCAAATCAATTACTATTTCTTTACTTTCACTTATTCAAATATGAAGATAATTCCTACACACAATTCCCACAAGTAGAGCTAATGTTATATATATTTCACCGTATTTCAAAATTTCATCGTTAGGACCTTCTGCAATATCGAGACTTCGTATTTTCCAACCCATCTAACTTTCGAAAATGAGAAGAACACAAAGACGGATGGAGAGTGAAATGGGCGAATTGAATTGTGTGATGACCAGTGACCAATGAGTTTTCTTATTGTCTTTGTCGTGATACTAATTGTATTTGCCGTTAGTTTTTTTTTTTATTTAGGGTTATAAAAGCTTCCAATAAAAAAATACAAAGATACCCCTTATTTTATCCTTAAAATTGCTCAAATTTATTTTTTTTGCAATAATTTCATAGTTTGATACCTGCTCTGCAAAAGATGAAAATTTGATCCTTAATTAAATTGCAATAAATGGTAAAATGAAGTCCTTTTTTAATAATTTGTCCTAATTATTTTTTTGAATTTTTGAAACCATCTTCATCGTTGGCTTGGGGATAAACAGAATATGGTGTAGTTGGGTATACTTTGAGTTTATCAAAATGGTGCTACATCACGTGTCATATATGATGATATTGCAAAACTATTCATTAACTTATTCACTCTCTCTCAATATGATAGTACTTTAACCACTTGAGCTATTAATATTTATTTTATTTTTTTTAATGTTGCTGTAAATGATAAGCGTGACATGGGTTGGATTAGACTCTATCAAATAAATTTTCTTTAAATGTGTGGCCTGTCTTAACTTTTTTTTCGAAAACTAAAATACGATATTTTTTTCTTTCGATTCTCTCTCCTGTTTCTATTTAATTTTCATGTTGTAAATTGTAAAATTAATTTGTGTGTCCAATTTATGATTCATATATATTTCAGGTTTGATGTCACAGTTTTGAAAAAAAAAAGGCATTTACTTTTGATTTTTTGCATTTTTATATTTCTGTTGGAAGTTCTTCGTTAGCTTTGATTTTGTAAAAAGTTTCTCAAAATCTTGCATTTGCAATTCTTTTTTAGTAACATTCCTGTGAATCAAGTCTATATATGATATGTCTCTATTACATGTAAAAATTATCAATGTTATGCATAAAAAATTTCACTGTTTAAAAATATAAAAATATATTTTTTAAACCGTAATAGTTTTTGTGCATAACAGTGATAATTTTTATGCATAATAGTAATAGATTTTTATGCATAACAGTGATACTAAAAAAAATCGAGTTCATGGTGAATTTGGGTTCACACAAGTTTTTGCCATTCTTTTTTGAAAATATATGAATAATATACTTTCTAGTCCAAGTTTCACCACATAAATACTATTAGCTCCATGTTGCTTTATAAAATACTCTTAGGTCCAAAGTGGGGTTTCAAAAGCCTAATATACCCTCGGTTGAAATTAAAAGAAGAAAGAATGAGTGTGCATCAGATTAAAATACTAGTTTATCTCATTATTATCTCATTTCTCCTCTCTCTTTCTCTCTCTCTAACTTCTAGTTTATCTCTCTAAAAATCACCACACCGCCTGCAACATGCTTGCACCTGATTTCTGCACTTCCAATCAAGATCTCGACTCGTTTATGAAAAGCTTAGAGGAAGAAATTTTTATCGCCTTAAAATTGACGGCAGCCGAGGTGGTGGATTTGGTTTCTGAATCGGATGATTCGCGATAAGATCTGGAGTACTTGTTGGGCGCTTCTGACAACGAGCTCTGAATTCCGCCGCCGCCGGCTTCTTCGGTCGTCGGAGAGAAGGAGAGTGGGTTTTGCTACTGAGTTCATCCGAGTTGACTCAGATCCGTCCGATTTCGGGGGCGAATATGAGCCGTCCCTGGAGAATCTGTTCACAGGCACCATGGAGATCTGTTGTTTTTATGGTGAATAATTTCTTGTTTGTGGATTTGTAATTTCTTTGTTAAATAATGATGTTTTGATTCAAAGTCTAATTTTTTTGGTTAGTCGAGATCTATTCATTTAATTGTTTCAAAGTCTGAAGATGGATACATCTTGGACTATTTATATGGATTTGATTCATGATTTTGGGTCTATAAATTGGGGAGGAAGAAGATGAGTATCTGGAATTTTGGTGGATGGAGGAGGAAGAAAATGAGTATCTGGATCATTTGGAGATATATATGTTCATCAATCAATGGATGAATATATGCATGTAATTGATGAACATATGCATGTTTCATGCACATGTTGATGAATATGTTCATGTCGGAATGAAGACGAGGATATGTAAATTTTGAGATTTTTTAGATTTTAATTTTGTAAATTTTGTAATTTCTGTAATTTTTTAGATTTTAATTTTGTAAATTTTGTAATTTCTGCAATATTTTAGATTTTTAATTCTGTAATGTATATAATTTCTGCAATTGAAAAAAATTCCTATGTGTTTTTTTAATTTTGTTACTGTGTGTGAGTTGGCTTCGAGAGAAAATAGCAGAAATTGATTTTTAAGAAGCGAGATGTTAATTTTAGAGTGCCAAACTTTTCAGTCCAAAATAGAGTGTGCTCTAATGCTAATAGGTGCAAGTTTTTTTTTTAATTATTACTATGAGGTCCAAAAAGAGATGTAGAAAAACTCTATTGCCCTTAACCCAAAAAAGTCAGCATACATCCCATCAACGCCCTCCATCCCCATAAGTGTCGGCAAACATTCCATCAACCCCCTCCCTCCATCCAATCACCCACCTGCAACTTTTCATTCATCTAGTTCAATTTGGGTCATTTGAAATTTTAAATCATGGATTTATTATTAATTTGTTTTGCCAATTTTGTTGAAAATTTTAAAAAATCGACGCTGAATTAAAATACTTGGCCAAAATAACAAAAATGTGTTAGGGGATATATTTTAGTGCTATTAACCATTTTTTAAGTTTTATGCATTAATAATGAAAGAATGAGTGAATAATGTCTTTGTCCTCAAAATTTACATATCTTCGTCCTCATTCAAACATGCACAGATGCATAAAATAAGATGAACTTATGCATAAAAATGTGCATTGGTTCATGAATTTATGAACTTATGCATCTTCAATTTTAGATCCAGATTCAATTCTCATATTAAACATTAAAAAAATAGCATAATTTACACAGATTAACTTGAATTTACACAGAATATTCAAAACCCTAAACCCAAAATCAAACACAGCTAAGAACACAACAAACCAAAAATTCAGCAAAATATTTATCTTATCGTCTTCTTCCTCCATCATCCATCTTGCAGAAAACACAAATTTGAACAGAAAAAAAACACATTAAATTCAAAACTCAGACCGTCGCAAAAACACATATTAATTCTAATTTACACAGATCATCGCAAAAAATCCAAAAATCAAATAAACACGAAAAATCAATAACAACAAAAAACCCAATAAAAGAGCTAAACCCCCTCCCCTCCCCCAAACCATAAATTACATAGATTATTAAACCAGAAATAACAACAAAAAACCCAACAAAAACAACTAAAACACATTAAATTTTTATTTCAAATTAATTGTTAATTTTTTTTCAGCAAGTCCAAAATCCAACCTAAACCCCAATTTTATTAAATACCTTGTAAAATAAAGGAGCAGATCTCTACATACAAAAAAATCCATAGATCTGCCACATGTTGGGATTAAATCCAAAATGATCTCATAACTTATCACCTTTTTTTAAATGGTCCTAAAAAAGTTTGACTAACAAAATTAGTCCTAATTTTTTTCGAATTGTACAATTTTAGCCCAAAATTTCGCTGGCAGTTCGAAACGACACGAAACGACGTCGTTTCATGTCACACACAACTCACGTGCGCCTTCAACTCCTGTATGGTAGTGTCGTGCCGCTGCTGTACAGATTCTTCGAGTGGTTCTTGAATCGCCGCTGCTGTTAACTAGGGTTTCTGAATTGAGGGGTTCGAATGTTGTGATTTTGAGTTTCTGAAGTTTGATTTTTGAAGGGTTCGAATATTAAAAACGTTTATTGATCTGCAAAATTTTAAATTTTTAATGTTTTGTTTTTAATTTTTATTTTTTTTTTAATGTGTCAGGGTGGTTTTTTTTGTATTGTCTATTAAATCCATGTCAGACGAACACATCGCGCTCAGTCATCAGCTCGCCGGAAACTCCCAATTTGAAGGACACGTGAGTTGCGCGTGATACTAAGCGATGTTGTTTTGTGTCTTTCCGAACCGCCGGCGAATTTTGGGACTAAAATTGTATAATTCGAAAAAAATTGAGACTAATTTTGTTAGTCAAACTTTCTTGGGACCATTTCAAAAATGTTAAAAAGTTATGAGACCATTTTGGATTTAATCTCGCCACATGTTGTTGGTGTGGCCGAGAACGGAAGCAGAGATAGGGCGTGTTTGTGTGTGGTAGATCCAGCGGCGGTTGTGTTTGGGAGGGGTGCGCCGCCGTCTGCAAGTTGGGATGGTGGAGCATCGTCGTTCGCTGTCGCTGAAAATAAATCTGAAGGTGGGCGGTGGAAGACGACGTAGTGGGCGGTGAGTTTGGATCAAATCTGAACCCGCCGGAGAGATGGTGTAGTGGGTGGGAAGTTAGATCTGAAGGTGGTGGGGGGCCGCGCACAGGCGGCGATGACAACGACGACCACAAATGCATGCTACAGGTGTGGTGGTGGTGTGTTGATTTTTTTTGGGAGAGAGAAGAGAAGTTAGAGAGAGAAAGTGTGAAGAGAAATGAGAAGATGGTGGCTGACTGAGATGATGGATGGTAGATATTGAAGGAGGGGGTATTATGGGCAGCAGTAGCGGACCCAGGATTATAAGACTGGGGTACAATTAAAAGATTATTTTTAAAAGATAAAAATTCATATGAGACGGTTTCATTCATGAGATGGGGTACAATTTAATACAAATCACACCCTCCCAAAGTGTTAAAGCGTCAATGTCCAACTTATGCCCAGTCTCATCATGAGACGGTCTAATGCAAGTGTGCCTCTTTTATAAATATTTGTACATAAATATTTTTTTATATCTAAATGCATACAATCAAATTAATATGCAAATACTCCCTCCGTCCACCAAAACTGTGTTCATTTCATTTTGTTATGTTGTACGGAAAGGTAAATTAAATACGTTTATGGTCACAATTTTTTTTTTATCTTCATCGTCCAACAATCACTTAATTACTCAAGTTATCATTATATTTTACTCACAATCAATTATGTTATTCATAAATGGACTTAATTTACCTCTCCGTACAACATGTCAAAACGAAATGAACACAGTTTTGATGGACAGAGGAAGTACATGATATAGTATAGAGTTTTTAAAATTTTCAAATAAATTTGATGATAAAAGTGGTAAGAAGACCCATGAATATCTATTCAAAACTGTTGAGTGGAATCCAAAGCAGGCAATTGAGGTTTATCTCCATGAATCCATTAAAGTTTTAGTCCATGAAACACAACCCATATATGAAATATATACTTTAAAAAAAAATTGAAATTGGGGGTATGGCTGTACCCCCATGTCACCATACTCGGTCCGCCTCTATATGGGCTTTATATCTATACTTTTGGACCAAGAGTATTTTAAAATGATAAAAATTTATATGAGACGATCTCATGTATGAGACGGAGTATAATTTAGCACAAATTATACATATCTTTCCCAAAGTGTTAAAGCGACAATGTCAAATCTATATTTCGTCTCACCGTGAGACGATTTCATGCAAATGTATCTCTTTAAAAATTACTTTGGACCTACTAGTAACACTATGGGTTGTTTTTGGGAGTCTTTAATTCTTAATTTTAGCCAATTAAAAAGAAAATTTATCCCATTAAACGCACAATATCATCCGTTCTATATATTATGTTCAACTCTATGTTCTATAGGGTAGATTAATAACACGTGTAATGAGCAAAAAAATCCAATGAACCACCATTATCCTGGGTCTATACATTAAAAATTTATGAGGTATAATAATCTTGGAACACAAAAAAGTGACATAAAATAATTGAACTGCCCATTAAACGTTCCAACTGAAATTCACACAGCGGTTCCACACAACCCAACAGTCGCGTTCAATTCTACCCATGGCGCGAAATAGTAGTCGAGATGCCTGATTTTCATCTTCATTTCATTCGAATTCACATGAAGCAGTAGATTAAGAATGGAAGGAGAGTGCGATTGGAAACTTCAATCCGATTGGTATTCTCCTACTCGCCTCCACGATAGTCCTGTAAAGTATGATTTTCCGGTACAGTTCTGAAAAGAATTCTAGCATTTTCTTTATAATCACTGGGTAATTGTGACAATTATTGATTTTATTTATTTTTTGTTTATTAGGGGGATAGGTTTATCCCAAATCGGAGTTTGATGGATCTCGATCAAGCCCGCGGTGAATTGACAAACACGAAACCCCGAGGACTCTGCAAGTCTAAGTTCAAAGTTGGTTCTCTATTTTATTCTCATTTTTATAATTATTTTGGCGATTAAGGGTTAAATTTTTCTTAATGTGGAAAAGATTTTGACATTCTTTGAAAATTTCTTGCTGTGATTCCAAGTTCCGTATAATATGGCCCCTGAAATCCGAGATTATGCATAATTTATAGTTTTTTCCTCCCACTTCTGTTTTGTGTTTCAGTTGTTTCAACTAATAATATCGAGATGCCAAGGCTATAATAAAATTTGTGAAAAAAATGTGGGAGAAACTTCTTTTTTTCTTAATTTGTTGTTATTGTTCTGGTAAATGTTTTGGAGTTATGAGAGCAATGATCTTATTGAATGGTTGGTTGATTATTAGGAAAGTGATCTTATTCTATTTCATTACAGATTGAGTATAGGTTGGCTTTGGAAAATCTGACCCTCAGTGCAGAAGGAAGGCCATTTCAAATGATGGTTTTCAGGGGCAGCCCCAAATCAAATAGACGAATAAGCCCCATGATTGATGAAATGCGACGTAACGATGAGGAGAGCCCCACGTCTAGACCATTGCGACATTTTCCAAAGGTAATATAATCTGTAATTAAGACATTGTTTAGCTTTTCGATTCTATTGATGATTGCTTGTTGATTTATATTATGATGGGATTTTACACAGCGTGAATCACGTATTCTGGATGCCCCTGATATCAAGCATGATTACTATCTTAACATTATGGATTGGGGAAAAACAAATGCTCTAGCAATTGGGTTGGGGACATCAGTGTACTTGTGGAATTCAGAGAATCAAAAAGTCGAGTTGCTGTCTCAAGTGGCGGGGGATGATTATCCTGCTAGTATATCCTGGTCTGAAGATGGGAAAACGGTAGCAATAGGATACGGTTGCTCTACATTACGCCTCTATGACGCTGAGTCTCTCAAGCCTGTAAGCAGCGACCCTATGATCGATTAATCTATTAGTTTTACGCAATGTCATATGTAAATCAGTTTTACTTTGTAATTGGTTTTCATTGTGCATGTCTTTGAAAACAGTATTAGTTATTTTATTAAAAAGTATCAGTTGGCTTACAAGTTATCTAGTTGCACTTACTCTGTGATGAATGCTTATGTATTTATTGACCTTGGTTAATTATGTACGTTTTTTAACGCAGATGAGATGGCTTCATGGTCATCGTGGAAGGGTGGGATCTATTGCGTGGAATGATCGCCTTTTATCATCCGGAAGCTCTGATCAAGCTATCATTAATCATGATGGTAATCAAGCTTGAGGATCATCTTTAATCCAGAGTGAATTTAATCAAAATTATCAAGCTGATGTATCATTTCTTTCTTTCTTAGTGAGAGCAAAGAATAGCAAAGTATGCACAGTTAAAGTGCACAAGCGGGAAGTTTGTGGTTTAAAATGGTCTATGGCAGGAACCAAACTAGCGAGTGGTGGAAACGACAATCTACTTTATCTATGGGATGCTCGTAAAATGAGGGCAAATGATCATGTATACCGGTTTAATAATCATTGGGCAGCAGTGAAGGCTCTGGCGTGGTGCCCTTACGATTACAATGTGTTAGCCTCTGGAGGTGGTACAGCCGATGGCTCTATCAAGATGTGGAACCTTCAAAAAGGAACCTGCACTAGTACCACCCAAACCAAAGCACAGGTAATTTTTATATTATTTTTATATATAGAGTAGAGTGCAAATATATGTCTCATTTAACTTTTAAGATTGTGCAATGTTAGTCCTATTTTGACAATGCTTTGTTTTTGGATGATATTTAATTTGTGATTTTAAAATTGAAACTAATATGCTGGGATCTCATTACGCCATGTAAGCGACGTCAAGTAAATATTCTTGTTGCTACATGGAATTCCACCATTTTATAAGTTATGGGACCTAACATCCTATAGATACGGGGACCAATTTCACAATTTGCTCTCTCTCTCTCTCTCTCTCTCTCTCTCTCTCTCCATATATATATTAAATGTAAACAATTTAATTAGCTAATCAAGATTGTTCATTTCATAAAAACACAGAGCGTAGTGATGATTAGCATTGTAATCTTGGACAGATAAAAGGGCTGCAATGGAACAGGCATCACAAAGAGATACTAAGTGGCCATGGGTTTGGATCTGACTGTGAAAACCGATTATGTTTATGGAGGTACCCTGCCATGTCAAAAATTGGAGAATCGGTAAAGCATGCATCCAGAATTCTGCAACTAACTCAGGTCTGTGATTACATAAGCTAAATGTATGTATAGGATGCTTTAAGGCCATATATTGAAGTCGTTCATTTTTGACAGAGCCCGGATGGCGTAACTGTGATGTCAGCCGGAGAGGACGAGAAACTTCGTCTTTGGGAGGTGTTTGGTCCTGTGACGGATGATAATTCAAGAATGTCATATTTGGAAGGCCTTTTATCTCTCAAGATGTCACCTATAAGGTGATAAGCAGGGGAGAAATATGCCCTCTTCCATGATAATAATAATCAAGCTACTGTTTGAAGGTGTGGTGCATAGTTTGTACATCTTTGCAGTTTTATCTGTGGTTATAGGTCTAGGTGTATTTTAGTGCATAAGCCCAAATAGGTACTCTTTGTATGAGCAATAGGTATTAGTTGGAAGTCATGTAAACGTACTTCTTATTTTTGACTGATATAAACATAAATAGACATGTGGGATTTAAGTGTTGATCCAAAATATGATATAGTGGGCTGCTCTTGTGCAATAGGCCTACTACTGGCCAGTCGAAAGTTACAACCTCTAGACAAAACGAGAAAGAGGCAACAGAGACGGCCTCATTGAGCTTCCAAATCAGACTCACCAAACCAAGCATTCATCTTCATCAATATCCATATTCATGTAAGTATAATGGAGTAGAAGCTAGGTTCTGTGAGATGAAAACTGTATTATATATAGATTTCAGATCATGTCAGAAATTAATTTAATTGAGTTTAAACTAAGTTGATTTAAATAAAAGCTTGACAATCCAAACTGATTGCTTATATATACTACAAAGAATTTAGAATAGATGCATACCAGGTAAATTATGCTCGATCCTGATTGGACATGAACTATATACTAAGCTTCACTCTCTACGAATGGGTCAAAAACACAAAACAAGAAAGTAATATGAATTCGAATTAGTATATAGGAATAATTATATAAACTGTTTTTCAGGGTTACAGGTTATTTTAATGCTATAATTTAAAATATTTGTATTCATTTTTTTGGAAGTTAATTTTTTTTTCGAACCCAAAAAAAAAAAATTGTTGGTGAATTAATTAAGGTAATTAAGGTTTATGTATATGCATTCGTTTAATTTTTTTGGAAATTAATTAAGGTAATTAGTATATGTATTCGTTTAATTTCATTTAATTATTGTTGGTGACGCTATATGGGTGCTCACATTAATTAGTGGTGCGCAAGGATCTTATTGTATAATGTGTTCCAAGTTCCAACTCAATTTATTTTTTCCCAGCAAAAAAAGTTAAACATATATATATATATATATATATATCCCGTATATCTATCTATCAGTGTTGTCATAATCGGATCGGACCGGCCAGTTCAATCGGTTCAACAGGGAACCGGCTAGGAACCCAGTCCAATCAAACCCAAATAACCGCTTTTACGGTGAGACCGGATAAAACCGCCGGGAACCGGATAAAACCGGATAACCGGCGAACCGTGGAACCGCCAGGAACCGATTTTTTCTAATTTACTTTTTATTTCACCTTTCGCCCAAAAATCAGATCAAAAATAAGCGTAGCTTAAGAGAAATCGTTCTTCTCTACATCCACCCTACGACGTCGCCGTCGTCGGCCGCATCCCCACCCTCATCTTCCGCGTCTTCAAACAGGTATGCTTCATTCTGACTTTTTATCCAACAAATTGTTTTCTTCAATTTCAATATAAGGACATGGCTCGACTGAGATTCAGGAATTGAGATTTTTTGTGTTGGAATTTGAAAAAATTGGTGGAGAAGATGAACCAACAGATGGTATGGTGAGGGAGAAAGTGATGTTGGAAGGATGAATACATTTTCTAAAAGATGAAAATAGTGGGAGGTTGTATTGGAAAAATAATATGTGTTGGGATATTTTAGTTTTGATGAATTATGCCAAAACATTATCAACTTGTGTTATTTAAGTTAATCTACAGATAACAAGTTGAGGGGAACGAGATAACAAGTTAAGGGAGAACTCCTGAAATCAGACGAAGATGATCGAGATCAGACGAGGCTGCAGACGAGGCTGATCGAGATCAGATGAGTATGATGAGTTCCGAGTTAACTAATGTGCAGGAACTGATCTGCTGTGCAGAAACTGACCTGGTGTGCAGAAACTGACCTGCCGTGCAGAAATTGACCTGCCGTGCAGAAATTGATCTGCTGTGCAGAAATTGACCTGCTGTGCAGAAACTGAACAGATCAGATCTGCTGTGCTGAACAGATCTGATATGATGAACTGATGCGGTGTTGATGCAGGCTGATGCGCACAGATTGCAGACGCACTGAATATAAATCTATAGAGAGCGGTTGTAACGTAAATCTTATACCAGAGGATTAAGCACTGTAATCGAGAAGAGATGACAAAGATGTCTAGCGGTGATCAAATCTGTTAGACACACAAAAGCGGTGACCAATAAGAAGATAACTACACATATATGGATGTAACGTAAAGTTCGCAAACAACGGTAAGAAAAAAGACAACAAAAAAAACTAGAAAATTTATTAGTATGGATTTGAATATTAATCTCCAATGATAATATTCAAATCCACATTATAAATACATCAAGATTTATCTTCAAAAAGAAGATAATGGAGGATCTTTCGAAAAGTGAAGATTAAAGTCAAATATTCAAGATTCCATTCGAAGAACACGAGCATTAAATATCAGATTTTTTCAAGAGTGTTTCTTCATTATATCTACAACAATGTCATATCATAAGAGCAGAGATTTTTCCCAACCAAAAAAAAAATTAAAAACAATGTAAAGAGGAAATCTCACCCAGTTGGAAATAACATCAAACTCAAACATTTCTTGAGAGAGAATTAGTGGTTAAGTAGGTAGTTAATAAGCAATCCAAGTGCGAGAGATAAGTCTCAGAGAGTGAGAACTCATTAAACATCTATAAGCGATCTCGTGAGGGAGATAAGTCCCGATTGAGTGAGAGCTCCATAAATATCTGTTGGTTTTAGTTGGTGCCCATGAAGGGAAGAATGGATGTAAGAGTTGGACTCCGAACCACTATAAAATCGTGTGTTCTTTCTTTGCTTTTATGTTTCTTACTTGTCATATCGTTTGGTTATAAGCAAAACACATCGTTTAAAAAAAAAATTAGAATCATTATTCTCTCACTGCTTTTTATATGCATTACATGGTTTTTCACGGGACCAACAATTGGTATCAGAGCGGGAGTTCAAAAGTTCACTGTTTTCAATGTGACCATCTGAACTGATCTTTTTGAAAAACCCATTTTCTGTAAAAGTGCATATATTTTAATGTTTTGGCGTCATTATCAAATAGGGGAAAATTTTTGGGATATTTTAGTTTTGATTAATTATGTCAAAACATTATCAACTGTGTTATTTAAGCCTAATCTACGAGATAACAAATTGAGGAACGAGAGAACAAGTTAAGGGGAACTCACGAAATCGGACGAAGATGATCGAGATCGGGCGATTTAGGCCGTCGGGATCAGATGAGTAGGATGAGTTCGAAGTTAAGCGATGTCAGAGAGCCATCTATTGTCTGGCCGATCCGCCGTCTGGTAAGGCGTGATGTCGCGAGAACTAATCTCTTTGTCGCAAACCGACTGTTGTCGAGGAAGCGATCTCTGTGTCTGGCCCGTAAACTTCTTTGTCTGGCCCGGTAAAGTCGGTCCTTTATCTTTGAACAGATTCGATATATTGAAGCCCGATCTGATCTTGTCTGGTCGATGCAGACTAGATTACCAGACCGGACAGTTTTATAGAGCAGATGAAGAGACCGAAATCAAGATACCAGATCGGCGGCCAGGAATCGAGAATAGATGAACGATGTCTGGCGGTGATTAGATCCGATTAGACACACAAAAGCGGTGGCGATAAGAAGATAACAACACATATATGGATGTGACGTAAAAGGCAAACAACGCAAAAAAAAAAGAAAAAAATTTGGAAGATTATTAGTATGGATTTGAATATTACTTTCAACCAGTGTAATATTCAAATCCACACTATAAATACATTAGACTATCTTTAAAAAGAAGATAATGGAGGATGCTGCAAAGTGAAGATTTAAGTCAAATATTCAAGCATCTCCATTCAAGAACACAGATCATTAAATATCCAGATTTACCCAAGAGTGTTCTTCATTATATCTAAGCAAAAACGACATATCATATTTTTTAGAGATTTTTCCCAACCCAAGCAAAAGGTAAAAACAATGTAAGGAAAAATCTCACCCATTGGAAATAACACCAAACCCAAACCCTTTCTTGAGAGAATTAGTGGTTAAGTAAGGTAGTTAATAAGCAATCAAGTGAGGGAGAGATAAGTCCCAGAGAGTGAGAACTCATTAAACATCTATAAGCGATCAAAAGTGAGGGAGATAAGTCTCGTTGAGTGAGAGCTCCATAAATATATGTTGGTTTAGTTGGTGCCCCATGAAGGGAAGAGTGGATGTAGGAGTTGGACTTTGAACCACTATAAAATCGTGTGTTCTTTACTACTTTATGTTCTTACTTGTCATATGCATTTGGTTATAAGCAAAACACATCGTTTTAAAAAAAAAATTAGAATCATTATTCCCTCACCCCTGTTTTATATGCATTACATGGTTTTTCACGGGACCAACAATTGGTATCAGAGCGGGAGTTCAAAAGTTCACTGTTTTCAATGTGACCATCTGAACTGATCTTTTTGAAAAACCCATTTTCTGTAAAAGTGCATATATTTTAATGTTTTGGCGTCATTATCAAATAGGGGAAAATTGTTGGGATATTTTAGTTTTGATTAATTATGTCAAAACATTATCAACTTGTTATTTAAAATTGTAATCTACGGATAACAAATTGAGGGAACGAGAGAACAAGTTAAGGGGAACTCGCGAAATCGAGGCGAAGATGATCGAGATCGAGCGAAATTAGGTCGACGGATCGAATAGTAGGATGAGTTTCGAAGTTAATCGATGTGCGAGGAAGCCCCGATCTTTGTCTGTAGAATGCCGTCTGGTCAAGCCGATGTCTGAGAACTAATCTGCTTTGTCTGGCCCGACTGTTAATGCGAGGAACCCGATCTGATTTGTCTGGCGACTTCTTTGTCTCGAATAGACGATCGGATCTGGCATCTTTGAGCAGAATCGATATGTTGAGCGATCGATCTTGATCAGCGGTGATGCAGACTAGATTACCGGACTGCACAGATTTTATAAGCGATTTATGGACAATCTGCGATACAGATCGATCGTAGGAATCGGAATAGATGAGCGATGTCTGGCGTTGATTAGATCAGATTACACCATAGCGGTGGCCAATAAGAAGATAACAACACATATATGGATGTGACGTAAAATTTCTGCTAAAAACAACGCCAAAAAAAAGACAAAAGAAAATTTGGAAGATTATTAGTATGGATTTGAATATTCTTCCATTTGTAATATTCAAATCCACACTATAAATACATTGCACTATCTTTAAAAAAGATAATGGAGGATCTTTGCCAAAGTGAAGATTTAAGTCAAATATTCAAGCATCTCCATTCAAGAAACATGATCATTAAATATCCGGATTTACCCAAGAGTGTTCTTCATTATATCTAAGCAAAACGACATATCATAAAACAGAGAGATTTTCCCAACCTTAGGCTTAAAATTTAAAAAAACAATGTAAGGAAAAATCTCACCTGGGGTTGGAAATAACACCAAACCCAAACCCTTTCTTGAGAGAGAATTAGTGGTTAAAAAGGTAGTTAATAAAGAATCAAAAGTGAGGAGATAAGTCCCAGAGAGAGTGAGAACTCATTAAACATCTATAAAGCGATCCCGTGAGAAGAGATAAGTCTCGTTAGTGAGAGCTCCATAAATATATGTTGGTTTAGTTGGTGCCCGTGAAGGGAAGAGTGGATGTAGGAGTTGGACTTTGAACCACTATAAAATCGTGTGTTCTTTCTTCTTTTATGTTTACTACTTTGTCATATCGTTTGGTTATAAGCAAAACACATCGTTTTAAAAAAAAATAGAATCATTATTCCCTCACCCCTGTTTTATATGCATTACATGGTTTTTCACGGACCAACAATATGTAAGATGATAGCCATCCCAAGGAGTATCGACGACTCTTAATTAAAGAGAGAGAGATTTTAGCCATACATCTATAATTATGTTTGTTGTTTAATTTGATTCAAGGGATTAAGTTTTTGGTAGTCCGGTAACTTTGCTTCATTTTGAAATTGGTTCCGATTGTTTTGACTTTTTTATTTTGGTCCTGTAAGTTTCAATTTTTTTGAAATTGATCTTTTTCATTTCTTCAACAAGGTTACCGCGTGAATCGCTTACATACGTAATTATTTTGTTATTTTAATTTTAATTTGAGCGTCACTTGAACTTTTTTATTCCTAATAATCTTGGACGGGTTTTTGGTCGGGTTTAAAAACAATTTTTATATTAAATGACAAAGCAAATCAGGTCAGCTTACTGGGTCTAAACAGACCGGAAAATAAACCAAAATACGTAGAAAATCATTTTTCCTCCCTAAAAAAATACGCAAAAAAATCCCAACACAAAATTATTAGGACTATAAAAGTATAAGTGGCAATTCGAAATTAAAAGAAAAAATAAAATAATTACATAGGTGGATGTTACTTGTTTGGTGACCTGCTATAGCATGTTAAAGGACCAATTTCAAAAAATTTGGAAACTTACAAGATCAAAATCAAAAAGTCAAAACAATTGGGATCAATTTCAAAACACAACAAAGTTACAGGACTACAAAAAATTTAAACCCTTGATTCAATTATGTTTTAGCCAATTTATCTATGCATTTTGGTTCTTAATTCATAATTATTTTATATTTGCATTGTGACAACTGACATGTGGTCCCCAAAAATATGTATGTAGTGTAGTTCGTGAAATGAAAAATGACAGCAAGTTAATTTAAATTTAATTTATTTTACTAATTTTAATATAAGAATGAAATATTGAAAAAATATATGGGTAAGACCATTTAGACGGTTAGACCGCCGGTCCGACCGGTTGAACCGTCAACCGATGCTTAGTCTGTTTGATCCCCGGTTTGGTTATGAAAACACTGCTATCTATTACTATATAAAAGAGGGAGTTGAGCAAAATGACCAGTTTTCGCAGCCGGTTGCAGGTAAGTTTTTCACAGGTGTCAAAGCAAATGGGCCAGTTTTGTGTCGGTTGCCAGTGGCCCAGGCCTGCAAGGTCCGCCTTCGCGTTATACGTGTCGCCGTCCGAGAAAAGGCACAAGTTTTCTTCCGCCGATTTTTTTCTCATCTTAGATTTCCTTTCCCAGCATCTTTTCGCTGCTAGCTTCTGTGTTTGGTTTTGACCTACTGATTTTATGCTTCAGTTGAGCATTCAAATGTAGTTTCTGGTGTATATGCTTAGTATGTGAGAATCTATTGATTTTCCTAATATTCATCATTTTGTCTGGAAACATATTGAAAATATGATTCTGGTATCTGTAAAAGCTATTGGGAATGAATAGAAACCACATAGTACACATGCTTAAGGTCCTAGGTAACTATGTTAGTGCTTGAGTTTATGAAATCAAAATAATTATTAAGAATTCATTTTCTGGCCATTTTTTGAGTATGACCTATCTGCTTCTTTCTTTAAAGACATGTGTACTAATGTGGTGTTAGTAGAAACTAAAACATGTTTATTTGAATGCTTGACAGAGCTACATATGTTCCCTGAGTATGTATATTGGTTGCTTGCTATTATTAGTATGATAAAGGCAGAATTTTCTCACTTTTTGCTGTAGGGTAACGGAGAGATTGTGACGAATTTCTTGAAGCTTTGGAATTTGGTTTAGAGATAATTGAATCAAAAGTTTAATGTAAATGTAAATTGTGTTTCATGTTCACAGATCTTAATTATGATCTGATGCCATTTTTGTCTTTGTGCTTCATTTGAAGCAAGGTAACTAAATGTACAGAGGATAAGCAGGGACATTTTTTTAAGCATTACATAAATTTAGATCTTTGTTAAGTTAGTCATTAAATCATGGAATTGTGAAATTCAAAATGCATAAATTCAACATAAAAATCTGGGTGATCACCTCAAGGATTGAGGTGCACCTTCACTAGTATATAATCAACTGGAAGTATGTATTGTTGAATTAATTTTCTTCAAGTATATATGTAGATATATAGACTCAAAAAATTAATGATCAAATCAATAACTGCAAAAATATTAGAATTGGTGAAACTAAAAACGCAATGATGATCGTTCTTTCATGAATTTAAAGTATCCTTAACGAATATTACAATTGAATAATTGATCAAACTAAACCATATATGAATGACAAAAAAATAATAATCTTGAGTGAATTAATCAAGAAACTTATAATAATCTTGAAATTCATCCCCCAACTCCATATTCATTAGAGATAAAGAGAGAGAAGATAGAGAGCAAGAGTATATGGAGTATATAGAGAGAATTTTTTTGAGATAAAAAATTGAAGGAAAAAGATATATATATATATAGAGAGAGTAATATATATAACCAACTATCTGGTTTTTTTATGGAAGCCAGGATTAATGACGTCACGCCAACTATTCCCTAAACCATGAACCATAAACCCTAAATCATGAATCATTCATTTCGGGTGAACCATGAACCACTCCCGGGCAGGGTTTGGGTCGGGGCCAGGGTAAAAAGAAAAATTGAATTGAATCAAAAAATAAAATGAGCAGAAAAAAAAAAATTACATTTTTTACTCCGGCCCGGACCAACTCGGCCGGGTAATCGAACCCGCCCGAGTGGTTCGTGGTTCACCCGACTCGAATGGTTCATGGTTTAGGGTTTATGGTTCATGGTTTAGGGAATAGTTGGCATGCCACGTCATTAATCTGGTTTCATAAAAAATCAGATAGTTGGTTCTATATCATTACTCTATATATATATATATATATATATATATATATATATATGGGAGATGAAGAGAAAAGCCCTTTTCTGGAAAGACCCAAACATTTTTGCCCTTTAGGAGTGTGTAATTACCGTCTGCCCTTTACTTTCATTTCATTAATTCTAAAGTCAACATTCACTAACCATTCATTAATTCCAAAGTCATGACTCCAACCCATTGTCCAAACCAAAACCTAAAAATAAATAGTAAAAGTAAAAGTAAAAAAAGAAAAAATTCACATTAACTTTTCAATTGTTGATATACTGTTGGTTTATCCCCGTCGCCACCTTAGTCGTCGTCGCTGTAGCGATCGCCGTCTTAGCCCTCTCCGCCTTAGCTGTCGTCGTCTTTGCCGTCACCGCCTTCGTAATACAAAATCGTACTTTCGTCTTGTTCTGCTCTGCCAATTTTTAGCGACCTGGGTAGAGTGTTTCTCACCTGTTCTGCAGTTTGCAGTTTGTTTCTGTAACCTGTAAACCAGATTCATCTGTCATTCAAGGTAAGTAAACATGATTTGATCAATTTTTCAATTTTGTTGGACATTTCTATAGATTGATAATTGTTACCAACATATTATTTGGGCATTAAATCAATACCAACAGAGAACAGATTCATTGTTCAATTTATGAAAATTTGGTAATGATTGAATTTGTTGTTTTGGGAAAATATGATAATGACGTTGGATTTTGGTTGATTTTTTCCTATTTGATGCTTATTTCAAGTTTGATTGATGATTATTATAAGATGGTTTGTTGATTATAAGGTTGCATGTTGGTATTAATAATTTCTTTGTTCAATTAAGCTATATGTAGTTGTAGTTGTTGAGTGGATCCTAGTTTTTTGTTTAGCTATCAGACAATTGAGTTGCCCCTTTGACAAAAAATTGTTAATATTCCAATAAAAAGTTCCACAGTTTGTAATTTGCAGGATAGTGTATAGATATGGCATTTATCTCAAAAGTTGAACAGTTTGATGGCGAAATCAATGCACTATCAGACCTTAACTTATTAAAGTTAGTAAGTGATCATCTAAACGGTGAAAACATTAAGAGGTTTGAAGTATCATGCTTTGGTCAGTTTATGAAGTTGAGTAATATGATATTTCAAGATCAACTATACCTCCATCTCCTTTTTAATCAAGATTCATCCGGGTCAAGAAAAGAGATTATGTTCAATGTGTATAACCGGGAGGCAGAATTTGGTCCTAGAGAGTTCGCCCTAGTTACTAGTTTGAAATTTGGCGGGATACCTGGCTTACCATCAAGTTCTGAGTTGTACAATAAATTCTTCAAACAAGGGAAAAAAGGGGTTGAATTGAATGATATAAAGGATGCCTTTGTCAATTCTGATGGAGAGTAGGAAGATAGTTTGAAATTGACATTATTGTTGATCGTGTACGGGTTGCTTGTTGTCAAACAAAAGAAGAATTATAAAATTGACATCCAATACTTTCATATTGTAGATGATCTGCAACAATTCAACCAATTTTCGTGGGGCAGACTGACTTTTGAAGTGTTGGTTGATGATTTGCGTGTCAATGTTGTCAAACTGAAGTCTCATTCCGAATTTGTTGTTGTTGAAAGATGTAAAAACAAACGAAGAAAAAGAGGTAGACCTGCCAAGAAAGGAAGCCCACGACCGTTTTATGTAAATGGCTTTGTATACACTCTACAATGTTGGGCATTCGAAGCATTCCACTTAATTGGGAGTGTTTGTGGTTCGCGTATTCAAACGGTAGATGACCACTTTCATCCCAGATGGTCTTTTGGGATTCACTGGTCTTATCAGACTGTTTCAAGAAGTTGAAGCAGAACGTTTTGATCGGCCACAGAAAAGCAGAGATTTTTGATGAAAATGTAAGTCTAAGTCTTTCTCCCTCATATACAACACAATTAAATTTAATTTTTTTGTTTAATATGTGTATTTATTTTTAACAGAATGTTGTATTTGGAAGATTGATATTGTTAGAGTGGGAGAAGAATTATTTGTCATTTTTAAGTGCTGTGGAGTGGGAAGATAAGATATGTCTTCATTCAAAGCCAAATGAAAGGGAGCAAAATCTGAATAATTTATTTGAAGATGAAAATACTGTTTTAGAATTATCTGAAGAGGCTAAAGAAGTTAATATTCCCGGTTGGAGCACCATGCCCGAAGAAACGAACTCGTTTTTTCTTGGTTGCAGCACAAAGCCAGAAGAAATAGATTCGTTCATTCCTGGTTACAGCACCAAGCCAGAAGAAACAGACTCGTTTATTCCCGATTGCAGCACCAAGACAAAAGAAATAAACTCGTTTATGGAGTTTGTCAAGCAATAATTTTTTAGTGTAAATTCTGCATTAAAAAAAATAGAGGATACACAAAAAAACATGAAATGATATTAACATCCTTGATGAAGCACTGTGGATGTCAAATATCATCTGACAGAGTGTGTGTTGAAGAGGTTTGATGTGAATTTAATATAACCATCTGTTAACATATGTATTTATATAACTTTTGTTAAATGATTACTATTTTGTTTATATTTCAGTGTCCTCCGTCTGCTCGTGATGGTTCAGGAAAAAATGACAACACAACCGATGAATGCGCGGAAGATGTGGAAATAGGGGCAAGTCAAACTTTCATAATATATTAAGTTCTGAATCCAATACTTATTATTTTTTTAATTAATATTATTTTCTAAATTAGCAGGATAATAAATTAAATGAAGAACGTGATGGCGGTGGGGAACAAATGAAATGTGTGAAATGAAGAGAAGGTACTGAGGTATGTCATTTTTGTTGATATGACGGTCGTTACCCTGAAAAATATATAATTAGAGAAAAAAAAATATTCTGTCTACATAAATGTTTTAGGGTGTAGTCGAGGAGGATGTCGTAAAGGGTTTCAAAACTAGCAAAGATCAACAATTGGAGAATGAAGAATCGAAAAAAAAATATTCTAGTTGGTGTTTCGGTTGAAGTCCCCAAACGAAGTTTAAAGCCGAGTTGTGCTATACAATCACCATACGCGGTTGTCAATCGATAAAATGGAAAGAGGTATAAAGTTTCTATGAACGAGTCGTTTCTAAATGAAATAAAGCGTTATGGTAACTCATTTAGCTCATACTCGAAAGACATACTAGAACAATTTTACAAATGGTTTCGTCAATCTAGTAAAACCAAAACCAAAACTAAAATGGTTATTTGTCTTCCATTAGAACAAACCGATTATGTTGATGCTGCATTTTTCATTTTTTATACCACTAAAAAGTGCAAGAGGATGGCTTACTACAGAGGTAATTAATTTTTTTATAGATTAAGTTAATTTCATTTATTATGTAGTATATTGTGTGCTTATACTATACGTTGATGTACTTTAATCAGAATATTGATGTGCTTATGAATATGAGACTCTGGAAGGCCAAGAAATGCCCTAACCTATTTGACGGTCGTTGGACCTGTGTTGGTGTACACTTCTGGGTATGTCTAGAGTTTTGAACTTTTGTCCCTTGCTTAGAGGTCATATTTGGTGTTATATGTGTTATCTTTGTTTGCAGAATATATTGACAAGGATATTTTCCGAGTGGGAAAAGGCTACCGACCAACATATGGATTGGGATTGGGATGTTAAAGGTAAATCAATTATGAAATATGTTTGTGGTCGTTTACCGATTGATGGACCATCTTTGCCATGGTGGAAAGTTAAGAGTGTTTATGGTGTTGCCCATGTAAATGATGATCATTGGGTTTTTTACGAGATTAATCCATTAGAGAATCACGTGTCTGTTTATGATCCTCTTCCTGAATATGGCGGATGGCCAATTAAAAAGTTTGAGCAAATGGTGAAAATGCTAACTTCGTTGTGCGATCAAGGTAGAAGATCGGTTGGATTTCGTGTTGAGACTGAAAATATTTGTGAGTGGACGATTGATAGAGTAAATGATGCACCTCTTCAGTAGAACCCAGCTGACTGCAGTGTTATGTACATCAAGTACTTTGAGTACTCGATAACCGGTCGCAATGTCACTGAAATTGATCCTACAAAAGGGTCAAGTTTTCGATTGGATATGTGTTGTGACATATATCAACATTCAAAGGTGATGGAGAAACCCTTGTGTATGTAGGTTTTAGATGTTGAGTCCTAAATTTGATATGTCGAAGGGTTAGAGATTCACATAGTTTGTATAACTGTCAACATTAGATTGGTATATTTTTGGTAAGAAGCATTAGTTACACGTTCATCAGATATAATTTGTGTATGATAGCAGTTGAATTGGCAATAGATTTGGCTATACATTTTAAAGGTGTTGGCAACAGTTAAAACCTATCAATCGAGTTAATTTGAAGTTAAGTCCCTGAACAATATTCCCTGTTTGAGTTGGTAAACTAGTGGGCATAGAGTTGGCAAAACATATAAAATGAGTTGGCCACAAAATCTTAAGAAATATTTATTTAATTGAAAATACTTTTATTCGTACATATTTAAAAGAAAATATTATAAAGGCACAATAAATATATTTTATCTTTAGGTTGGCAATGTACTATGGACAGAGTTGGCTGAGAAATTGTAAACAATTGGCATCCATTTCAATAAAAGTAAATTTAAAAAAACGAATATTAGTTACAAGACCCTGAACATTTGGCATCCATTTTAAACTATTAGTTACAAGTCCCTGAACAATACCTAACTGTTTATGTTGGTAAACTAATCGGCAAAGAGTTGGATGTACATATTAAATATGTTGGCAAGGAAAATATAAGAACTATTTAATGAAATGAATATAAAAATTTAGTTGATACAAGTGTTTGCATTGTGGCATCTATTAAATAGAAATTCGAGTTGGCAACGAACTCGGCATAGAGTTGACGCACAAATTGAATGCATCAACTATTAAAAAATTAAAAGCAAACGACTTTAAACACACGATATGAACGATAAAAAATGTTTAATATAACATACTATTACTAATTATAATATCCAAAACAATAAACATAAATAAAAATAAAATATTGTCCATCATATTACTAAAAAAAGTAAAAACAAAAATATCATGATCAAGCGCCCCTTCAGCATCACCTAGTCTGTACTTTTGCGCTTGAGATTCTCAGATTTATTGTCAACCTTGTTCTGATCTTGACTAGATGAAGAATCTTCTTTGCAGGTAGTTTTGTTATCCAACTCCAGGTTCAACTTCTCCTGCTCATCCAAATTCCTCGGAATGTTTTCATTCGTTGTATCTGAAAAGAACAAATTTATCAGTGTATCATCATAATCGAGCATAATTTTTGTAAGGTTATGAAATCCTAATTCGGATCTACTTGATTTTATTAGACAATGTACAGATTACCTGTGATACCTATCATTATAAAATGACAAACTCTTCTATTTTCACCACTCAAGTACACTCAACAATAATAACATAATAATTTCGAATCAAAGCATTAGGTTAAATTTCACCATTTTAAACAGGCCAAATCATGTTCACCCCTTCAAAACCAGTTTTTAATAACCAAAGCAAACAATATCTGACGGATTCTAATCGAACTAATGAAAGCAGTTACAAGATAATTTGAGATTACAAACCTTTTTCACATCAATTAAAATTCTTTTATACTCTATTTTGTTAAAATTAAAAAATGTTTAAATAAAATGCTATTGAAGTAATGTTATTCTCTTTTGAAAAAATTACAATTAAGTTGATTTCATTCCTAAAGAATATTTGCAAACCAAACAAAATCAATGGTTATGATAGTGATTCTCACAATCAACCAAACAATACAATTTTAAAGAGCATACCAAGAGGTGGCAAAATGGCCGGGCCGGGGCGGCTCAGCCCGGCCCACCGGGCCAATAGCAAGTTTTGGGTCTGGCTGGGCCAGGCCCAATTCTTGACGGGCCTGCATTTACGAAGCCTAGTCCGGCCCCTAGGCGGGCCACCCGGGTCACCGGGCCAAAATGACAATTTTTCTCCAAAAGGCCTCATAGTCATAATATTGCATCAAATATATTTGATCCGGACAAGATAACTATCAATATCTAAAATAAGTTCAAATAACAATTTAAAAATACATGATAAGTTCAAACAACAAACCGTTATAAATTCAAATTATATTTGATAGCAAACAAAAGTAAAGCAATATACTACATAAGATATGATCATATCAACAATCCTCGATAAAAAATTTCAGGGTTCACCCGAAATAATGTTGCTGTAATCTTCTCTGAACAATGAAATCTCCTCAAATTCCACAGATGCATCTGTATTTCATAATATAAGAATTGTGAGACTAATATTCTAGATGAGTAAAGATAGAATGAATATAACAATTAACAAGTAGAAAATGAGACAACTTTTATTATTACCGGGAGGTCCAACTTCTTCGAAACCATGCAAAAGAGGTGGTAGTAGCACCTGCGTTTGTGATTTCGGTGCTCTTAAGAGTGTTAAGATCTTCATCCAACATTTCCAAGTCATCTTCATCCAACATCTCCAAGTCATCATCATCCCATCTTTTGTTATATTTCATATCTCTAACTGCATTATAAAATAAGCATTGTTAGATTTTGCTACATCCAATAATTCCAGTGGGTCACAAATTATAGTTAAATTACGAAAATAACCAAGGAATGGAGATATATATATATAATTCTATTGTATAATACCTCCTGTAAATTACTGGCACCAAAACTTCAGCACCAAAACAACCCAAACTTAATCATCCACCAATAACTACTCTTCTCTCTGATTGTCACACTATCACTTTATTAATAACATTATAACAAAACTATTTGGTTAAAATTAAATTGCAGAAATGGGGAGTTACTTTAGCTTGGCGCAATGGCACGAGTTGGAGCTTCAGGCTTTAATCTTTCGACACATAAATATGCCTGAGACACCTACTGACTCATTACAAAAACATAGCCAATAGTCTGAATGTCTGATAAAATAGAACCCTACAATACTGCTGCTCCTATTCAATTCGGTTTCAATATTAGAGTAATTTATCTTCCTCATGGAATACATGCCTTTCACTGTATCTTTAGCGGCCGCTGCGATTTATTTAGGGTTAGAGAGTTGGAGAGGAGAGGAAAATGAATGAAAGTGAAAAACATACGGTATCAGTGATTAAGTTTCTTGGGCTTGGGCCTTGCCCCTTGGGTTGGGCTGAATAAAATAAAAATAAAAAAAATCATAATTACCGGGCTAGCCCGAAGCCCGCGGGCCAAATCAGCCCGAGTCCGATCGGCCCGGGCCGTCAAAAATTAAGCCCAGCCCAGCCCTTTTCTTGGGCTACATGGGCCGGACCCATTTTGTCTCTAAGCATATCCATTTCATTCTTCACTACTATCATTATTATTTATATTCTCATTCCTTGTGACAAACCAAGCAGCCCCTAAAATCATAAAAGTCAATTAACTAATGATTTGGTTTTGGGCTTTATCTATCGGGCCTTGAACTTATAATATTTAATAGGCCCAATGTTAATTTCTTATAAAAACGGCCTTTCATAGAAATACCAATATGTATCATTCTTGCTAATATAATTAACTAATAAGATAATATAAATTTAATTATATAATTTCAATACATCAAACAAAATAACAAAATAAACACATATAGATATTGCATATCAATTGATTGTCTTCGACGCCAAACTGACATGGTTGGTTGTAATGATGGGGTTGGAAACAATATTGTTAACATATCCCATAATGGTTCGTCGGAGTCTTTATAAGAATTTGACTGTTCATCCACCTATGTAAAAAAACACCAACAACAATAATATATATAAAACATATGTTAAAATAAACACAAATACAGATTAGGCTTTGCACAACGGTTAATTTACACCTTAGACAGCGTTTATAAAGGTTGTCCAAGTGACAGTTGTCTAAGTTCAGACAACTGTTAAAAAATCACTGTCCAAAATTGATACTTAGACAACGATTTTTATCCGTTGTCTAAAATTAATACTTAGACAACAGTTTTTAACCGTTGTTCAAATTGATACTTGGACAACGATTTTCAAATGTTGTCCTTAATATTGGACAGCGGTTATAAACCGCTGTCTAATATATATATATATATATATATATATATATATATATATTTTACTTCCCTTTAGAATGCGGTTAAAAATCGCATTCCAAGACCTTAATTTTTTTTAATAATATTTTTATATTTTAAAAATCCTATTTATACAAAACCAAAACCTATACCAGTATAATATATATACAACCAACACCAAAACATCAAATAAATAAACATACACATCAATTAAATACACCAAAAACTTGAATTATCATCACAAATATATAAGTTAATGAATTTGATCATATGCCCGCAGGTGGACACAAACTTATATGCCCACCGCTTATTTGGAGTGTCACATATGCAAGGCCTCCATCATCATTTAATTAGTTTCTTTAATTAATTCAATCTTCTCATTTATATATATTCCATATTTTACTCAATTTCATTAATTATATTAAAAAAAATTACCCAATCAGACCCGAACCCGAGCCCGGTCCGAGTGGCTCATGGTTCACCCGGCCCGAATGGTTAATGGTTTAGGGTTCATGGTTTAGAGTTTAGGTTTATATAATTAATGAGAAAATTGAATTAATTAAAGAAACTGATTAAATTATGGTGGAGACCTTGCATATGTGGCGCACCACATAAGCGATGGACATGTAAGTTTGTGCCCACCTACGGGCATATGATCAAATCCGTGTAAGTTAATTACATGCTACCAAAAGTTATTATAATAATTGCATAGAATACAAGAATCGATTGTAAAAATACCCCGTCCAATCTCTTTTCCATTTCTCCATTCTTTTGTTGGGGTAAGAATGGAGCGGACATTCATAGAAAAGCTGCAAACAACGATCAACCTATATAGTTAGATAGTATGAATTTTTATTCAATCAATAATAATTTAAATAAATCGATAAATCGATTAACATTGTAAGAAATGATCGTTCAAGAAGTGAGGATTATATCTTCAATGTAGCAGCACACAAAATGTCAACAGTGGTTACCATTCTGCTGCCTCGGAACCTGTTGATTAACAATTATAATCATGTATTACAATTATGATTATTTTCTATTAATTTGATAATTTTCTAAAGTAAATTTACCTTAATGTTTGTCCAGTTCACTTTATTGAAAGATCTTGAGCCTTGAATCGGAAGGAGACTCCAATACATAGTCATCACACTATTATTATTATAATTAAAAAAAATAGATTACATATGCATAATTTTAAAAGTAAAACAAATCATTATATTAGAATATTAAAAATTAACTTACGCTTCTATATATGACATGAGATCGGGGCGATTTGAAACCACCTCATCCACAGCTGGGTCCATAAAATACACAAATAATGTATTCATGTTTATGTCGACCAGCACCCAATGGTTCCTATATTACATTAAAATTAACTGCATGTTTATATGAATACAAATTTTAATGAAATGTTTATTGTACTGACCCCACATTTGTTGACAAAAAAAAATTGGTCTCTCTCAATATAATTCAGCATATGTGCAACCATCCCCTCCATGGATTGTGTCCTATAACCCAAGAAGCAACACACTTGGGGGGAGACGAAGGAATGCATTGCACCTACCTCGACATCTCTGTAGAGATATACCTCACCCCAAATATCTTTAACCAACATACGCTAATTAATATTTAATAAGAAAATTAAACAATATAGGAAGTAAATACTGAGAATTAGTAAACACATACCTAAGGTAAAAAGTCATGGTAGTTGCACTCAACCACTGGTCACGCAAGATTTCAATCACATGCTCCCGATTAATCCATTCATCAAAAGCACTCCGATGAAAGTGAGCAAGCATAGGAACTGTGACGACATTGAAAGTAGGGGACGTTACCAACATGTTCACCGTAGTCTGTAGAGTGATGTCGTGATCTAAGTCTTCTGGCAAGGGATAACCAAATAGTCGTCTGCGCGCACTAGCAGTGGAGTCCCTCGTTCTCTCCCTCTCACTGTCTACGACACCCCTTGATTTTTGTTTAGCCTTTTGTGGAGTCGACAATTTCTACAATCAATTTACAATATTATTTAGAACGACAAATAAGATAATGAACGTTAATAACATATATTTTACCTTCTTGGTGAGAGAGACCAAGTTGCTCGGCCTTTTGAGGAAGCGCCCGACCGATGTTCTGACTGTGACAGCATCATCTATTGGTTTTGGCACCGGTGAATCCTCTTATCCGAGTACGGGTACATCGAGGTTGACCCCCTTATAAAAAAATTAAAAAAAGTTTAATAAAACCTAAACAACTTACATCCAATCATAATTCCCATATTTCTGTAGTCGCAACAATTATAGTGAAGTCTCTATCCCATACGGATCGTCCCTTTGTGTTTATCATCATGGACCAGCAATCATGCCTAGATTTGAATGATGCTACTCGATGTACAACATTTTTTGTGTCGTATTTTTTGTGTAAAAATGTTGATTCAATTTCGGAGTAACATTTATAATAGCTTGATTGTTCTCTAGTGCTCCAAAATGTCAATTTCCAATTGAATTATCATGCAACAAATATCTAGAAAGTGCACAGTCAACTTCGAGTGTCCTTATACTATTACTTTCGCACCTCTCAAAATTGTTATTTGGCTTTCAGGACCGAAACATTTTTTTTCTTGAATACATTTGTGATAATGATATAAATTGAGATAAATATTGGTTACTTATAAGCCAACACTAGTTAAAGGTATCCACATTTTTGCTTGTGTATAACTTTATTATTGGAGTATATTAAAACAATAAAAAAACTATACGAATGACTTGTGTTTTTGAAACTAGTCAAAAGACTAAAATCCAAAATGAGAAGGGAAGCAGCAATAAAGCAAAGCACATCACACATCACTTCTGGATTACATTTGAATTATATTAAAGAAAAAATAATTAAGCAAAAGTCATTATCATGTCATTCGACCTTTCCAATCGATTTGTGCAGTCTGCACTCTGCAGCAGACAGCCGAACATGACACCTCACACAGCTACTGGTGTGCACAAGAAATCAATCATGAGTACCTCCCAGCGACTCCATAGGTTCATCCGGGCGAAGTTCCCGGTGAGGAGAGTACTGATGATGAGGTTGAACTAGACTACCCTCCCCCTCGTGACGAAGAAAGTGACGAGTCCTATGAAACTGATTAGGACATGAAGTCTTGCAAGTTGTTTTGAATGTATTTATATTTTGAAGGGTTTATGGATATTTCTCTCGTTGTATATTTAAATTTTTAAGCATTATCGTGTTATTGTTCTGTTAAGATCATTTTATTTGTGTTGTATTCTTATTTTAAAGTATTATTTCCATGCTTATAAAGTATTAGTGAATGAACATAAAAATATTAGTTCCATGTTTATAAAGTATTAGTTCATTAATATAAAAGTATTAGTGAATGAATATAAAAGTATTAGTTCTATGCTTATAAAGTATTAGTGAATGAATATAAAAGTATTTTGTTTTTTTCTACATAAAAGTATTAGTTTCATGCTTATAAAGTATTAGTTCCATGCTTATATAGTATTAATTAATTAATATAAAAGGGTCGGTCAAACAATATTAAATAGTGAAAATGGTCAAACTAGTATTAATTTCCTAATCCATATTAATTTCGCTAAAACAGTATTAAATATTAAATATTAAATGTGGTCAATGAATTCAAATTAAAGTCGACACCTAACACGTCGCGCCAACCGTGTCACGGGCCTGACACATCGCGCAGGGTGTTCGACACGCACCTGACATGTCGCGCAGGCCGTGCGACAGCTTTTTTTTTTTTTTTTAAACGAAAATTTGGCAGGTGGGCCGGGCAATATTTATTTGATCCGCCCAACACTCACACAAACCCTAATTCTCCCAAATAAATACCCTCAACCCTCTCATTTTCACACACTTCTTTCATTTTCACACTCACTCTCACTCACACACTTTCTTTCATTTTCACTAATTTCTTCCACCTTCATCTGTCCGTCTGCCGCAGCCATTGTTCTTTTTTATTTGATGTATCATTTTTTGCCAAATTATTTTTCTTGTATCATTTTCCTACACATAATAACACTATTTTTGTTGTTTGATATTAAAGTATTAGCACCGCCTGCCTACCGCCGCCGCCCGACATCGCCACCTTCAAGGTGTGTTTATTTGTTTGTTATAATTTTTTGTTTGTTATATTTTTTTGTTTATTATAATTGTGTTACAAGTGTAGTTGAATTGAATGTTATTAGGTATTTTGATGTGTATTTGAAGTTTTTACCTCATGAATGCTTAAATGTGTTAGTTGATATGATGTAAGGTATTAGTTGATATGATGTAAGGTATTAGTTGATATGCTGTAAGGTATTGGTTGATATGCTGTAAAGTCTTACTTGATTTGCTGTAAGGTATTAGTTGATATGTTGTAAGGTGTTAGTTGATATGATGTAAGGTATTAGTTGACTGTAAAGTCTTACTTGAATTGATATAAGGTATTAGTTGATATGCTGCAAGGTATTAGTTAATATGTTGTAAACTCTTAGTTGATATGCTTTGAGGTATTTCTTCATATGCTTTAAGGTATTACTTGACTCATTTTCCCAATAGAGAACATAACTGAAATAACAAGTATGAAATATTACTGGTGAATTTAAAATACATAACTTCATAATTTTTTTTTTAGTTCACTATGTCACGCCCCAACCGCCCCGATTGCTCCACAAGTAGATGTAGAGTATGCAATCGATGTGTTCTAATGGAACAACGTGAGCGAGCAACTGAACGTGCACAACGCGATATACCACTACTACCCCCTTCTTGGAGTAACAATGATTTTTTAAACTTTAATCTGTTTGATAATATCCCCCTCCCCCCATCGATCTAAACACC
The DNA here is from genome assembly GCA_037126765.1 of Stenogyne calaminthoides. Taxonomy (NCBI): domain Eukaryota; kingdom Viridiplantae; phylum Streptophyta; class Magnoliopsida; order Lamiales; family Lamiaceae; genus Stenogyne; species Stenogyne calaminthoides. The sequence goes on from JBBCBC010000011.1 coordinate 15,474,176, forward strand.
CCTGCTCAACAACCCCATGAAGAGCAGTATCAACAGGTGTCGTATACTACACCTGTTGATTTTTCTCATTTTCATAATTCTCCTATTCACTTCCCCGATTTTTCTGATCCTCCACAATTTTTCATATCCTCCGACTCTCAACCGAGCCCGTCTACATCTCACCATTCCCCTCACATAGGCCCGTCTACTTCTTATCATTCCCCTCACCTGGGTCCGTCTACGTCAAATCATGAGGTTGAGGATGAATATGAACATGCTCCGCACGCAACACAAACCTCATCATCGTCCTCACAAAGCCATGATTGGTTAACGACGACATCACAACCTGGAGGACCTGCCGATCCACAGGTGTTGTGTGCTTTCAAAGCACACAAGGGCAGAAAAATATGGGACGATTAAGTAAGTAAAATGCATGTTTTATTTTAATTATTATTTCAAATGGTTACGTAAAATATATTAATTATTATGAAAATTAACGGGTTCATTTTATGTAAACAATATGTAGTCATTTGTTAAGGTTCTCACGGGCCTCCATCGAATGAGAGGTCTTCAAAGATGGCCGTTGAGTTCATTTGAACAAGCCGGTCGTTCCTTCTTCCTCATTAACAAATCTGGATTGGAGAATATGGGGGGAATGATGTTTCAGACTAATAACATGTCCCTCATTACAGCATTCGTCGAATGGTGGCACCCTGAGACGAACACTTTTCATATGTCTTTCGGGGAGATGACGATCACACTCCACGACGTTCAAGCTATCCTTGGTAAACTGAAAATAAAACTAATTTTTAATAAATCAATTTTTTTTTATTATTTAATTTTATTAATAATAAAAATCACCTTTTCTAATGTAGGCTTGAACATAAATGGTCGCCTTGTCATTGGCAACAAACGTTGGGTTGACAATGCATTAAAAAATGCATGCAGTACTAGGAGAGGGAACGAAGTGACGCCCTCCTTCAAACCATACAAAAAAAGTGTAAAGGGAATTTTCACCTGAGCGATGTCTCTATTGCTCGAGGTTACCTGTGGTACTTGATGGGGGCTACATTATTTGTTAATAAAACCAATGATTTTGTCCCCAAGGACTATCTAGAGGTGTTGGGTGATCTCAATACTATTGTCCCTCGTTATGCATGGGGAGCTGCCACGTTGCCATATTTATATCACCATATTCTTGGGGCGGCATCCAAACGTGAGAAGGCACAGATATCGGACTGCTTAACATTACTAGAGGTCAAAATTCCATTTCAATAATATTTTCAATGATATTCAATACATTGTTATCAATATATTGTTATATATAATACCAACTCATTACAATTTTTCAGTGTTGGATATACGAGTACTTCACTGTGTTGCCCAAACGCAAAGACACTACTAATTATATCCCTAGTAGCCCACTAAGATTGCGATGGAAATCCGAGCATTGATTCACTTCCAGTACTAAGAAAGAGGATCTTAGACATTTTCGCAAACTATTGGATAATTTCCCAGCAAATCGTGTATGTTTCTCATTCTCGTTCTCAATACATCTTAATAGAAATACGTCATTTATAATTTAAGTAACAAAATGTCTTATAAAAATATTTTTCATACATTATAGGTCAATTGGACTCCGTTCGGCGGTCCATCTGCTCTCCCTGCCGCATCGTTATTCCACGGTTGCGTGAGATTTATGGACTACATCGAAGGTTATATGCCTAAAAAGGTTGCACGGCAATTTGGGAGAGTTCAGGTTATACCCCCAACACCGATCGAGTTCGATCATAAACTTTCAAATTTGGGTTCGGCAGCAAAGAGCTACAAGAAGGTGTATTGGCCTTCGGTCGCATACTGGAACGAGATGGGCAATCACAATTACGCACTCGGGGACCTTGGTCGTGAAGCTCTAATAGACCACGTCGCGTTATGTTACATGGTATGCAAACATCACACATCCGAGAGTGCACAACCCTGAACACGGCGAAAATAATGTGTATGTCAATACCATGCATGGTGCAGCGCAACATAGGTTGGGACTCGTGAGGCAAGACACACGATCGTTGGTCCAACAAGTTAATGAGGATCTAGAAGTTCAAGATTATGTTCGTACTGGACTTAGCCGAAATTGTCTAACATGCTGGTACGTGGGGTTATGCTGGTATGCAACAATTGCCCGATCCTCAATATTGGGGACTGCAACAAGGATATCGCCCTGAACAATTCACCCAAGAAATACAGTCTGGTTGGTGGGACTACCTCACATACCAACAATATTACCAAAACTAGTCCAACAACCCTGATGACAATAACAATCACTAGTCCATTTATTTTTATTTTTTTATTTAAATGTTTGATGGATTATTTATTTGCACTAAATTACTGTAGATGGTGAATTAGTATTGCAAGTTTTTATCTCTTGTTAAATATTTTACCGTTGATGTATTTTAATCTCTGTTAATTTTTATAAATTTTAAAAATCAATGTTTTTCTCTTCTTTTTATATTAATATATTTTAAAATAAAATTATATAAAAATTAATAATAATATAGAATTTACTTACCTAAATCTATAAAAACTAATCTATTTGTATATCTTATTAAAAGATGAGTGCAAAAAAAAGAACATCGAAAAATGACAACAATATCGATAACCAGGAAAGACCACCGTCATTGCTGTGATTGGACAAAGATGGTAGGTAATATAATTTTTATAAATAATATCACGTTTGAAATTTTTATAAATAATATAGTTCTTAATATAAATAACTACTTGAACACGACAGTTTCGACGCACGGTTTGGATATTGTGTAAATAACGTGGTACGAGACATATGCTGCAAGTACCTTAACACAAAATGGACAAACTGGCTCATGGTTCCTTCCGAGTGCTGGGAACACATGTGGACTATATTCACAATAGGTTTAATCATGTTTACATTTTACACGTATTATTATTTTGTAAAACTATATATCTTAATAAAAATCTTTATTATTTTAATTATAGAGTAAATTCAGGATTAATGGTGATCCAACTAATTTCAGAATAGCATTCTTTAAGGTTTTTGCAACATTCATGCGTCTAGGATGGAGAAACCCCCAAATATATGTTGACGGTCTTGAAGGATCACCGATAAAAAAGAAATTGTGCTTAGATTGAGGAAAATACATTTAAATTTCATGTATGTTTATTATTAATTAAGACTGTATTAAATTGATACTTAATATTATTTGAACACATATTTTTAGAGTGCTTAATATTATTTGTATCAAATTGATCCTTAATACTAATTATAGTATAAAACAACTACATATTTATACTTAATTAATTAATTATGATACATTTACTAATAAAATATAATAAACAAATTAAATAAAATAAACAAAACAAAACAAAATTAAAAAAGTTCAAAATAAAATAAAAAAAAACAAAATCAAATCTATACTATATTAAAAAGAGGCTTGGGTATGAAAATTATTTGTTGACCCATTTACCCTGCCTTATTTTTTATGGTTTAATTTTGTCCTTCCCATTAATTTTATTTTGTCTTCAGTTAATTCACTAATTATTTTATTAAGCAAGAAACCAAAATTCACGGAAGAATGAACAGACCCTGGGAAAGCAGGGCAATGTGAACCGTCACCGCCGCTCTCCTCCGTTGCATCGCTGGCGAAGATCATGAAGCAGAAATTGACGGAGATGGAGTAAGATTGCAGGAAGATTCTGATGAGTGCTGGACGTCGTAAGATTAAGTATTTTTTTTCTTTACTTTCATTTAGGGAGGATGGGGACGACGAGGAGGCGCTGCCATGGGCGGCCGATTTACTGGTTTATTGTCGATGCAATTTTTTTCCAGGGAATTATGACTTTCATCTCCTTCACCTATTTTTTTTTTCCTCTGAAAGTGGTTTAGATGAAGCTTGAGCAGAATTCCTAACCCTACTAAACTTTCGGATTGATATGCTGAACGCCGACCCTGATGCCCCCGAGGAGTTTACGATCCAACAGGTTGTTTAATTCTTGCTTTTATTGTATGTGGAATCTAGATTTTGATTTCTAATTATTCTAATTTTTATCAGAGGATACAGCAAGATGAGATACGACAAGTTCAAAAGACAATAAAGCAAGGTATTATTATAAATTTAATTTACACAGTTTTTGTTTATTGATGATTTGAAGCTTGAGATTTTTAGTTATTCTAGATAGTGAGAAATTTGTCGGAGTACCAATTTAGATTGAATGAGCTCCTAATGTATAATTGGATGTAATGCCCCTTTGATGTTTTGTGTTTGGGGTGTGTGTATTTTGTATCCCTGGTATTGCAAGTGAGTGGACATGAGTTTTTGTTGAATGTATAATAGGATAAAAGAGACTGGTAGTGTTTTCTCTTCGGTTTTATCCTGCAGATTATTTAAACTATGTGAGTAGTACAATATATGCACCTATTTTTTGCATTTGTGGAATCAGGATATAATGGTTAGATGGTGAATCACATTTTATCATGGGAAAATCCAGAAATGAATAAGGCATTAGAAATTTTAAAAGACAGAATAACTGGAATCAAAATCACTTATAATAAGAGGATGAGGGGCGCTTGAATATTTAGAACTTCTTCTCTTTAGGAAATATTTGAGAACACGAGGATGTAATTTTCTAAGCCATGAATTATGGATATGTAATTAACACTGGTTTAAGAATTTGAAATTAAGTGGGAAGTGGAAACAGCGTTGTCATGTCTAATTCCTGTTATACTTGGGTTTTAGTTGGTCAACGTTGATATTCGGTGTTTTACTTTCACAGCCAATTTTCTTGTAGTTTGACTTTTAGGGGTTTAGATGTTTGCTTCATATTGATATATTCTTCTTATTTGTTGTCATGTGGTTTGGTTTAATGATTAAAATTTAGAAAATAATTTCAGCATATTTTATCATAATGTTATTATTGAGAGTACTTCATTGTTATTAGGTGTGGTTTATGGTTGAGAATCATTTTTGGACCTAAGTATCCTTCTAAGTTTTTGTACCGTGTAATTTTACCCGTATACTAATTAAGTTTGTAGATATCCATTCCACCGGTCCTTAGGGGTTTAAATAGGATGCAACTCTACCTGATATTACTTCATAGTTTTTTTAATTAGTTTTATTCTTTTCTGTTCTTGTAGTGGGCACAAAGACGGCAAAATTACATCTAAGGTTTAAATAGGGTGCAACTCTAACTGATATTCAAGCAGGTATGTAATCAATTCATACAAATTTAACGAATTTTGTTAAGAATTTTCAGAAAGTTCATTCAGATTTTCTTTAAAATGCAATGATGCAAGGTAGAGGCTTTGATGGTGTAAGTATAATTTGTGTATAATTTTCATTCTAAATTCACTCACATACATGTACGAGTCCAAACTCTACACTGATTTACTCACTCTATTGGCAGATCTCTCAAGACCTTTTTCGCTTACCTCGCCAACACCTGCAGTGCCGCTGAGACAGTCCTTTACCTCGCCGCTGCCAGTATCAGTAGATCTCTCAAGATGTAGATATTTTTCTTTTTTGTGTGCTTCAACTTTTAGGTCAGTGATTCAGAATTCATGATTTGGTGTTTTTTCCTAAAGTTTTGCAAGATTCCAAATGTTTATTTCATCGTGATGTTGTATATACAAAACAAAATAATACTTAAGTATTAATTGAATAGGTCAGCATTCTTCTGCATATATAGTTTTATTCATTATGTGTGGCTCTTATTTTACAGATATCCAGAGTGTAGTTTTCTTTTGCAATGCCTACAAGAATTTGGTTAAAAGATACCTTGCACCAATGTTCAGTGAACCAAATAACTCTGTTCACCAGTGTCAAAATAAATTTTACTATAATTTTTACTTTGTGCATATATTATTAATCAAAATTTCTCTTTGCTTCAATTTTTATAATTGCCTATGTGTTGTCAAATATTTTTCTTGAAGACATGTGTCAAAGGTTCTATATGGGTTCCAATGTTCATTGTTGACGAAAGCTTGGATGTTAATTGGCACTCTTTCGAGGTAGATCACTGGATTCATGATGAGTAATGAAACTTGATATTATTTACTAATATTCTTTCAAGGTAAAATATCAACCTTTCATATATTTAAAGGTTTCACTTATATTCATTAGATGTTAACAAGCATTGCTCTTCTCAGATATTGTTTAACTCACAATTATGCCAAGACTTATGTGGGAATTCGTAAGTTTTTTAATTCCAATTAATATATTTTTTTTTCTTTTCAGATTATTCTCCCTGAAATTATATGCAGTTTCAATTTGTGAAGACGACGAGTCGTTCGATATAGATGGGAGCCAGTATGTTTCTTTATTTAATTTTGCAATATAAATATTTGTTATGTCTTTTCTGAACTATTCTCTTTAACATTTTCTTTTTTAGTTTCATTCAATGAGATGACGACTCGATATAGATGGGAGCCACTATGTTTCTTTATTTATTTTTGCAATATAAATATTTGTTATGTCTTTTCTGAACTATTCTCTTTAACATTTTCTTTTATAGTTTCATTCAATGAGATGAAAAGTTATCCGATTTATGTTATAATTGGTAAGTATTTAATTTAATTTTGAAATATCAATTTTTTTGTCTAGGGCTACTTCCTAATTTTGTGTTTCATGATAGCTATTTTTGTCGATTCACTCCTCATAAACGAAGAATCTCTCATGTCTATTCTCACCATTTCTCCTTTTAAGGTTATGATGATCATTTTTTTTTATTATGATTGTTTTTTTTTTTTTTGAGACTAGAAACATTGGAAAAATGATTTTATACGAGAATACTGGTTGAATTTTGTCTGTTGTGCAGACTGTTTCAAATGTTGTTGAAGAGAGGACGAATTGGATACTCGAAAAGTTAAATGGTGTGTTTCACTTTTTTGGGCGATATTTTCATGTAATTGACGAGTTTGTAGTTGATTTTTGCTTAAATGAGAGATAATTCATGTCAATTCCCCAGGAACAACTTAGCTCGAAGTAAGGATGAAATGATTGTATCTGTATTTTATTGATTAATCATGAATATGAGCGTTCACTAATTTTTTCCTAATACAGACAATGAATTTTCATTATTATGTACTCATGGCAAAATAATGATCACAAGATAAGTACATATGGATTTATGTATACATATGCTTTCAATTTTCTTTTTTCTAGAACTCTTCTTATTATTGGTATCTATTTTCCTTTATTATTTACTAATTTATACATTAATTTTCCCGACTTCAGAGGGATATTTAGGAACCCGCTATACATGGTTGTGACATGATAGAGTAAGTAAGAACTGGACCAGGAAAGATTTTATCGGGGTCGACCCGTGGTAAAAAATTACTATTGTAAGAAATGTTCTACTTCATTATTAAATCAATAGAGAGCTTGGGAATCATGTTCATGCCAACAAAAGGTGAATGCTATATGTATTATGGTGTTACTATTCAATTGCCGAGGCAGGCACCCTATGTACAATTTGTATTAGTAGTAATTTGAATGAGTTGAAATTTAAATGATCCCTTTTACCCCATTTTAACATTTTAAGTGGATATATAGTATATATATTTCTTATCTGATTCAGTGTTATATATTTCAGTAATGATTTAAAACACTCGAGAGGTAATGTTGTGAATACATGAACTCTTGGTTTTTCTAACCTTCGAACAAGGTTTTGGTCTCTCTTAATTTTTGAAATTTCTCTTATAATATTTCTCACTTATCTCTGTCCATCTATTCATAAGTTCATCATTGGGTTGTCATCTTTTTTCATTTTACTAATTGTGTCTGGTGTTTACTTTATCTCTATGATTTCTTTTTGAATTATAAATGGATTGTTGTATTCTTCAATATGTTCTATATGTTACTTGAGTTGATTTTTGGGATTCGTATTATTCTCTTGAATTTTTTCTATTGCTTGCAAGATAGGTTCATTACACATAAGCTTACATGTGAGCTTGACGAGTTGTTTGAGAATGGGTTATGTTTTGCAATCACCTATATAGTTGTAATTCTTGATTTGGTTCTCGATTAATTACCCGTGATTAGATTTTTGCCAATTGGCTCATGTGCCAATCTAATTCTGTTCATAATTCAATGTTTTTAATCTCTGTTTCCGTCTAGATTTGAAGATGTATGTTTCTAGACAGTTTTTGTTGTTCAATTTCAGGTTCTCGATTTCTCCTGAAAGGGTTAGGGGAACTCTTGGTTCCATCATGTTCGTGGAAGAGATGTTCGCAGAATGAGTGAGGTTGTCAAAGCGAAATGGAAGGATTCTGATTTTGGGCAATGGAGGTGAAGGATTCTGATTCTGATTTTACAATGTTTAGTAATTGATAAAAAAAGCTTGTTTGAAATCTTTTTTTATAATATCTCTCACCATTGTAAAATGTTTTTGGTCTTAAGCAAATACAATTCTCTTAGTAATATGAATTGATGAAAAATTGGTGTTTGCTATAGTTTTGTCATTTAATCAAATTAGGCCAGACTATTGCATCAATAGTAAAGCAGTAAGCATAGTAGTTGTTGTGTTGACCTCTTTGTTGAGCCAAGCCTTTCAATTTCCATGAAGTTCAAACTAATGCATTGTTGAAATTTCAAGCCAATATTTGTGTGAAAAAGATGATTGAATGGAAGGATCACAGTGAAAGAGCACAAGTTTGTTCCGTTGTTATTGTTATTATTTGGTCTTTCTATAAATCAATTACTATACACTATAGTTTTGTCACTTAATCAAATTTCCGGTTTCAAGGTTTTCTTGTGCTTATGGATTTGCTAATTGAAGCAGGTGGCTTACAAATAATTTAATCAAAGGAGGTTGTGCAGCTTTGCCACAAGCCATCCATAGGGATTTGAAGCCTGATAATTTTAGCTCGCAAGTAAGAAGGAGAATTCACCTTTTAAAGCAATCGATTTTGGGTTGTCGATCTTCTTCAAGCCAGGTAAACAAAATTATTTAGTTGATTGAATGGTATGAAACCTTGGGAAGCTATTTATATTGATACTTGTTTAATTAATTGCTATTGATATTTTTGGATACTGTAGTACAAATATAAATGTATGCTTATATGCATATTTTAGTAGGGAAGAATCTGAGAGCGACGTTTGACTATGTAATTTAATTGTAAAACTTTTTGTATTGGCATATAAACTTTTTGTACATCACTTCATATTAGGCAAAGAAAACGTCCAATTAAATTAATGGTTAATATGACCTAGAATACTTCATCTCATTTTTTAGCATGATTAATTGAAGGAGGCTGCTTAACATATCATATTATCATGCCAAATTGCATCAATAGCTGTGTGAAAGTGATTAGAAATCCGACTATTCTAACAAATTTCAGGAAATTGATTAATATGAGTGTAATTGGATGTGTAGAATTGTCTATTTTATTTACTAAAGATTCGAACTTTATCGTTGCACAATTATAAAAGATGTCAAACTATGGATAAAATTGTAGCTTTAGATTCATTTGTCACGCCTCCCCATGAAAATGGTCCTATAACTTTCGATTAAACAAAGTTATCAATGATTAACTGAAGATCATGGGGCTTTTGAGTTAGAAATGTATTAAAGAATTTTAGAAATGTGTTGTAGAAAATTGTTTGAAGGTTATAAAATTAGTTTTTGCATTTTGATTATGCAACTCATTAACTTCTCTTTATTCTTTATGAATACTATAACTGATTTTTTCATCGCATAATTTGCATTAGTATTTCAATTATTTTTATTTGTTGACTTTGTTTTTTTTTTTTTGGTGTTCGTTTATTCATTTACACTATGTTTTCTTAAATTCTTGAAACAGTAAGCTTTGATTTTAAAAATGTAAGTAGACCCTATCAAAAGGATAAAATGTAAGATATAAATGTTTTGATCAAGGCAAAAGAGAAGCTTTTGACGAAAAATATAGGATAAAAATATTGTATTCATTTACACTATGTAAAGATGGAAGACTAATAAAAATTATTAAAACTTTATTTGATATTCAACATGCACTGCCATACTTCAACAAATCAGAACACAATTACATGAGCTACGTGCAGAGCACGTGTTAAACCCCTAGTTAATTAAAAACGAGCCAACCATTTCCAACACACTCATGTTTCAATCATTAGTCTCATCATCAAGAAACTTGTCAACTCTAATCATTAGTATAATCATCAACAACCTTGTCAACTCAAGGTTGTTAATAGGCTTGGCAGCGGAGCGAGGAATCCCCCTTTCCCGTGGGGATCCGCCCGTCGAGTGGGAATCCTCATGAAAATTCCAAATGGGCGGGATGGGAATTTTTTTCCCAGAAGGTGGGGCAAGGCGAGGTAGGTAGGGGATAGCATTCCCGCCCCGAAATTAATTAATTTTATAATTTAAATTAATATATATAATTATATATACACATATATATAATTAAATAATATGTTTTAAAATTTTAAACTCTAATCTTAAAATTATAGTTTACTTATAGTTTCTCTTAATATACACACAATTATAGTTTCACATTTTAAGATTAGAGTTTAAAATTTTAAAATTATAAGTGAAACAGAGAATTGAAGTTGTTTAATTATGAGAAAGAACAAATGAGATAAACAATAAGCTATTTTTATTTTTTATTTATGTTGTATGCTTAATTTTATATTTTGAATTTTTGTTGATGTTGATGTTGAACTATTTTTTAATTTTTATTGATGTTGTTTAATTTGTATTTTGAATTTTTATATTCGTAATAAAATTGTGAAAATTAGATTTTTGTAATTAAAAAAAGGTGGGGTGGGGATTCCACGAATCCCCGGGGGGATGAAATTCCCTGGCGGGGCGGGGAATGGGGCCGATTTTTCCCCCGAATGGTTCGCGGGAATTCCCCGCCCGCCCCAAATTTCGCGGGGACGGGGATGGGGAGTTGTCCCCCCGGCCCCGCCCCGCCCCATTGCCAAGCCTAGTTGTTAATATGTAACAATAGTATAACTCGACTACAAATAACTAGAAATAAAAATAATATACCTTTTTTAATATTTAATTCAAGTTTTTCTAGGAACATGTCATAGTCCATCCTCGGATGAAAATTATGTAAAATGTATATTTATTTTTTCATGTTTAAATTGATAATTGATATGGAAATAAAACTTTTTTTGCTATTTCAAATCAATATATTTGTACTTCTTCAATTAATTAAACTTATATTGTTGATAACCAAATAACAATAATACTTTTATATTATTGAATTATAATATAGTTGATAACAAAAGAACTAATACTTTTAAATCAATGATCTAATACTTTTCAATTGATGAACTAATACTGTTGATAACCAAATAACTAATACTTTTCAATTAATGAACTGATATTTTATAGCCAAACAACTATAATATTTTCAATGAATGAACTAATACTTTATAACTAAATAATTAATATTTTTCAATTAATCAAATAATATCAATTAATACATTTAATTAATTAAATAATTAATTCCAACTAATAAATCATAAATTAATTATAACTAATTCTATAATTAATTAATACACGATTTATGTCCCATGAGAGGATGGGATGGAGGCGTGTTAAATACACATTTTTGACCCCTTGATGGTTCTGTGCCAATGATTGTGTGTGTCGCGTGGAGCAGGAGACGCAAACACTGTCTGTCGCGCTGCCCACGCGACATAATTTTTTTTTAATATAAGTTATTTATTTTATTAATAGAATTATTAATTAGAATTAACTAAATAATTAAACGTGTTAATTTATTACTTAGAATTAATTAATTAAACGTATTAATTAATATTAATTATTTAGTTATAAAGTGTATTAGTTCTTTCATTGAAAAATATTATAGTTGTATTGTCATAAAGTATTTGTTCATTAATTAAAAAGTATTGATACAAATAATATTAAAACTCTAAAAATATTTAGCAGTCTTAAAAAATGTATTCAAATAATATTAAACATAAATAAAATTTAAATATTTTTCCCCAACCTAATCACGGTCTCTTTTTTATATGTGACCCTTCAACATCTAATTGAGGGTTTCTCCATCCTTGACGCATGAATGTTGCACAGACTTTGAAAAATGTTATTCTGAAATCAGTTGGATCTCCATTAATCCTGAATTTACCCTGTAATTAAAATAATAAAGATTTTTATTAAAATATATAGTTTTACAAAATAATAGTAAGTGTAAAATGCAAACGTGATTAAACCTACTGCGAATATAGTCCACATGTGTTCCCGGCACTCGGAAGGAACTATGGGCCAGATTATCCATTTTGTGTCAAGGTACTTGCAGCATATATATGCTTGGCAATGGGGCGGGGCGGGGCGGGGACGGGGAATCCCCGCGAGCCATTCGGGGAATAAATAGGCCCCATTCCCCGCCCCGCCCTTTTTTTTTTTAATCTGATTATTAACAAGTTTAATACAAAATGCCTACAAATTCAAAGTACACATTTAACAACAACAACAAAAATTAAAAAATAGTTCAACAACAATAAAAATCTGAAATATAAATTTAAGCATACAATATCAAAATAAAATTAAAAATAGTTCATTGTTCAACTCATTTGTTCTCTCCCATAATTAAGCACCTTCAAATCTCTGTTTCACATGCATCCATATCAAGCTCCTCTTGAAAAACATAAATAATTTCAATGTTATATATATTAGTAAACTATTATCACAATAAATATTAAATACTTAGAGTGAAGTAATTATAAAATAAATAAATTATTACCTCGCCCAACTCATTATCAACATCATCAAGAAGTGTGGAACATTGCGAACAAGTAGTTGCTCCAATCTCTGAAATACCAAAAATAATTATTAAAATTTTTAGAACTTGAAAATTAAAAATCATCACACATATTTACGTAAATTAAATACCTTTTGCTTCAGCCCAAAGCCAATCTTGTGAACACATCAAAGCTTCTAAAGTGTCATGATGAAGTCTACTACGATGTGGGGTCACAAACCTCCCACCTGTACTAAAAGACGACTCAGAAGCCACTGTAGAGATAGGAATTGCCAAAACATCTCTAGCAACCAATTGCAAAGTAGGATACTTGAGTGCATTCTTCCACCAACTTAGTATATCAAAATCAACCTTTCTTGGTATCACTTGCTCTTCCAAATAATAATCCAATTCAGATTTTACACTACCTTGATCATATTCAGAGGCAACAAACTTGTCATAATTGCTCATTGGATCAACATCATTAAGGCTCATGGATGAAGACGTTGTAGACTGAAGAGAAGCACTAACTCCACTAGCTTTTGATTTCAATGTGTACTCATTCACCAAATCAACACAAATCCTTTTAATCCTTTCAATCTCCGTCTTAGCATCTATATTATTATAAAGAAGAGGGAAGTAGTAGCTCAACAATTTAATCTTATATCTAGGATCCAGAACAGTTGCAACACCCATAATACCATTAATCTGAGACCAATATTTTTCAAACTTTTCTAACATCTTTTTTGCCATATCTACAATGGTAGGATTCTCAGAATTAAGCCACTTCCTCAAAGTCAATCTAATTTCACAAATTTTGGGGAAATATAGATTTGCAGTAAGATATTCAGTCCCAGAAAACAACTCAGTCATAGTATTAAACAACTTCAATTTATCACAAATGACTTTAGCATTTTCCCAATCTTTCTATGTTGGAAGACTTTTATAAAGAGGCTCTTTTTTTGCCAATCGATTAAAGACACTCTTATAACCAATATCAACATCAAGCATTTTAAAAGTAGAATTCCATCTTGTCTTGCAATCTAACATCAATTTCCTAGAGGTTGGAACTTTCACTAGATTAGCAATCTCTTCAAACCTTTCACATCTTTTAGGCGTGGCTACCCAAAAAGCAACACTAGAATGAATGCTACCAATACCATCACCAATAATATCCAAACCATCTTTAACAATTAAGTTCAGAATATGAGCACAACACCGCATATGCAATAATGACTCATCCAACCAAAGATCATTTTTATCCAATTTCTTCAAAATATCATTGATCATAGCATCATTAGTTGAACAATTATCTAATGTCAATGTCGATATCTTATGATCAAGATTCCAATCAATCAAGCAATCAACAAGAGCATCACAAATAACTTCAGATGTATGCAGGCATGGAACATAAATAAACCTAAAGTAAATTATAATATGTTAATAATAAAATGCTTGTTGTCCACATGTAACAACCATATATCCTTTCTTTTGGTTGCTTGTTGTCCACATGTCTGTTGTGATGGCAAATCTACTCGTGCTCTTATCAAAAGCCCTCTTTATCTTGTTTTTCTCAAAATCATAAATTTTCATTATGTCGCTCTTCACCGTATTTTTAGAAACCACTTTAAACAGTGGTTGAAGAGAACTCACAAACCTTCGAAACCCAAAATGTTCTACGATGTTCAAGGGGTACCCATGCAAGATGATCATAGAGGCCAGGTCTTTTCTTACGATCTCTTCATTAAATGTGTAAGTCCCCATACTAATTTTTCCCTCACCGTCTTTCTTGGGCCTAAAAAATGATTGCTTTATATCTCTTGTTTTTCTCAATGGGCATATGTTGAAATGATCGTGCAAGTTCTTTGTCCCATTCCTTGTATCTCCTGCAAGTTCTTTTTTACAATAATAGCATGTCGTCTTCCACTTTCCATTAATCTTTTGTCTCTTGTAATGCTTCCACGCTTCTGATGTCAAGCCTTTTTTATTTGCTAAGAAAGGGTCTTCACTTTCATCCATACAATTTATTTGATTTGAATCATTTGGTGTTGGAGTTTCATCCCCCGACATGGTTATTGGAGTACTATCATTTGGTTGTTGAGAGCTAGGTGCGGGATCACATAAAGAATCTTCAGTAGGCACGTTAGAAGTTGACATTATCACCTATTATAAAAAAAAGAAAAAAATAGTTAACCTTCATTGATGTTTGAATAGTGATGATATAATAATACATGAAGATAACATTCAAAAAATCATAGACAACCTAGAGATAACATTCAAGTATGAGCAAGTTAGATAGATATATTTTTGATTTGCTGCTAAGTGCTAACTGTATCATTAATTGCAGTAAAATTATACCTCAAATCAAATGGCAAATTATACCTCAAATCAAATGGCAAATTAATGCAATAAAAACGAAAGTCAAATTGTAAAACAACACTTCATTATATAGCAGTCCACAATCGAATCATTATTATTTAATGTTAGTTTCTTGGTTTGACAGGGGGGTCTTTTTCTAAAAGATAATCCTGACTCTTAGCAAGTTTCTTCACCGAACCTCTACTTTAAGTCATCTATGCCTTTTCCCCCTTCTCAATTAAAAGCATAAAAATGGCAACTTCCATACATTTATACTTTGTACATTTGAGGATGGGAGACACAATGGCATCAGATTATGCCAAATGCAAATGCATCCTCATTTTAAGTCAACCTACTAGAAGAAACTCCCAATCTACTCATTTCTCAAATCACATTTGATATGTTACAATTGGAAGTCAGCTAATGGAAAACACAATAATGCATCATACGCACATATCTGATTAACTAGTATTGCGGTTTATAGCTCACGAATAAACACAAGAACTAACACAAAATCCAACAGCTACACAATAACATTATAACGACAAATTTCTTTTCTATAAAAATTTCTAATTAGGAAAAAAATTAATAAATAATTGAGATATCAATGAACTAACAAGAGGTTGTTGAATTAGGAAACAAATTTAATTTTTATTCACAAAATATATATAGTTTAAATCTGTAAAAAAGAAAACACAAACCTTTTCGAGAGATGGGAGTGGCGGCTGGCGAGCGCAGGTGATTGGCGGACTGGTGAACGCTGGAGACTGGCGAGGAAAGACCGAAGACTGATGGAGCGCTGGCCAAATATCCTCGGCCGTCAGGTGGCGGGGCGGAGTACAGATGTCGTGGACTCGTGGCCGTGAGTGATGGTGAAAGAGAATGAGGAAGAAGAGTTCTTCCTGCTGCGGGGGCGAGAGAGGACAGAGGAGAGCGTGAATTGAGATTTGAGAAGGCAGATTAGGGTTAGATTTTTAATACCTATTAATTTACATATATAATATAATTATATATATATATATATATATATTTAAATAATAATAAAAAGTTCGGGGCCCATTGGGGCGGTGAATACTATCCCCGCCCCGCCCTTCAGGGTATATGCTTAGGCTTGGCAGTGGGGCGGGGATCCCCGCGGGGAATTTTTCGGGGATTCCACGCCCCGATCGGGGCGGATCCCCGCGGGGAACGGGGATTCCCCACCCCACTGCCAAGCCTAAGCATATACCCCGTACCACGTTATTGACACAGTATCCAAACCGTGTGATAAAATTGTTGTATCAAAGTAGTTTGTCCATATTAAGAACGATATTATTTATAAAAAATTCAAACGATATATTATTTAAAAAAATTAGATTACCTTCCGTCTTTGTCCAACCACAACAATGGCGGGGGTCTTTCCTGGTTGTCCACATTTTTGTCTTTCCCTGATGTTCATTTTTTTGCACTCTTCTTTTAATAAGATATACAAATAGATTAGTTTTTATAAATTTAGATAAGTAAATTGTCTATTATTATATAAGTTTATTTATAATAAATTAATATTGCTATAAAAAGAAGAGAAAAAAAGTCAACAATTAAAAATTTAACAAGAGGTAAAAAAAAATAAGTATACTAATTCATCAACTTAATCAATTTATTAGAAATACCCATCAAACATTAAAATTAAAAAATCAATATAAATGTATTAGTTGTTATTGCCGTCGTCGGGGTTGTTGGGTGGGTTTTGGAAATATGGGTATGGATACGTGCCCCACCAACCAGACTGTATCGGTTTGGTGAATTGTTCAGGATCATATCCTTGTTGCGGTCCCCAATATCCAGGATTAGGCACTTGTTGCATACCAGCATGTTGACCAATTTGGTTAATTTCAGTATGGACAAAATCTGGAACTTGTGGATACTGGTTAACTTACTACTGGAACAACTGCGTGTCTTGCATCACGCGTCTTAACCTATAATGCGCTGAACGAGGGTTGACGTGCTCATTATTTGCGCCGAATTCAGGGTTGTGCACTCTGAGATGTGTAATCTTTTCATACCATTCCATATACTCTGACGTGGTTTGAATCGGAATTACAGCTTCGCGACCAAAGCGCCCGAGTGGATAGTAATGATTCTCCATCTCGTGTCAGTATGCAATTTGGGATCCATACACCTTCTTGTAGCCCCTTGCATTAACACCCAATCTTGAAAGGTTTTTATCAAAGTCGAGCGGTGCTGGTGAGATACTTTGAACTCTCCCAAATTGTCGTGCAACCCTTTTAAGCATACAGCCTTCGGCATAGTCCATAAATCTGATGCGACCGTGGAATAACGATGCAGTAAGTATAGTAGATGGAACGCCGAACGGAGTCCAATTGATCTAGAATGTATGTATGAAAAAAAAATTATAAAACATTTTGCTACTTAAATTATAAATGACGTATTTACTTTTAAGATGTATTGAAAATGAAAATGAGAAACATATATTAGTTGATGGGTAATTATCCAATAATGTACAAGATCCCGTGCATGTGTGTTGGTATCGAATCGATGCAATGTGTTCCATTTCAATGCACGTGGGGTTGTTTCATCATAATAATTAGCTTCGCCGCGTTTGCGCAACTCGTATATCCAACACTGAAAAATTGTAATGAGTTGATATTATATAACAATATATTAATTACTAATGAAAATATTATTGAATGGATTGACCTCTAGTAGAGTTAAGCACCCCGGAATCTATGTAGTCTCACGCCTGGACGCCTGTCCTAGTTGGTGATATAAATAAGCCAACGTGGCGGCTCCCCATGCATAATTAAGGACAGTTCCGATCAGATCACCCAACACCTTAAGGTACCTTATGTGGACAGCATCACGCGTTCTATCAACGAATAGTGTAGCCCCCATCATGTACCACAGGTAACTTCGAGCAATAGATTCATGACTCAGGTAAGTGTTAGCATTTGTACACTCACCTTTTATTGTTTCAAAATAACAGATAATTGGTTTTTCGTCACTATTCCAGCATGCACTATTCAGTGCTTGGTCAATTTGATCTGCTCATTCTGGAACAATGACGGGACTGTCATTTATGTTCAAGCCTACATTGAAAGTAGTTACTTTTTTATTAGTAAAATTGAATAATAATAAAAGAAAATTTCAATGTAATATTTAATTCAATAAAAATTAATTTTATATTTTGTTTACCTAGGATAACTTGAACATCGTGGAGTGTGAGCGTCATCTCCCCGAAAGGCACATGAAAACTGTTCGTCTCAGTATGCCACCGTTCGACGAAAGCAGTAATGAGGGGCATGTTATTCGAGTGAAACATAATTCCCCCCATAACGGCCAATCCAGACGTACTAACGAGGTGTAAGGAAACACCGGGATTGAACGAATTCAATGGCCATCTCCTAATACTTTTCGTACGAGTTTGGGGATCGAGGACCTAACAAAGTCCTACATATTTTTTATATAAAAAATGAACCCGTTTATTTATATATCGTAATCGTTTGAAATAAAAAATATTTTTAACTTACAGGATCCTCCCATATTTTTTATGTCTTGTGTGCTTTGAAAGCACTTAACACTGTTGGAAGTTGAGATCCTCCAGGCATGGACGTCGTCGTCAACCATTCCCTAATTTGTCGGGACCAGTGTGAGGCTTGTGGTGCACCTTGTCATTCTCATCCTCATCCTGGCTTACGTTAGGAACTTCGTGATGAGAGACGGGCCATGGAGATGATGCGATGTAGACAGGCCCTGGTGATGATGCGACGTAGACGGCCGATGTTAAGGGAGTACTGAGATGTTTCCATAGCCGAAATATGGTCGGAGGACATGAACGGATGGGTTGATGGTGAAAAAGTGGGGAAGGCAATTGGGGTAATGAAATTTTCAAGGTTACCCAAATTATAATCAGCAGAAAACTGGTATGAAGTAAACTGAGCAGGGGTGGTTAGGTCGAAGTCGGAGGTGGATGAGAAATTGAAAAATTCAACGGGAGGATAAGGGTTCCAATTTGATTCTAGTAGTTGTGCATCGAGTGCTACACGGTGTTCCGCAAGAACACATCGACGACATATTCTACAAAGGCAGGAGCACTCGAGTTGTGACATACTAAACAAAAATAAAAAAATTTTATAAAGCATAACAACTAATACCTTACTAAGGGTGTCCACGGTGCGGTTTTGCGATTTTTTCGACTAAATTTGAATTGCCTTGCTACATGCGGTTCGGTTAATTGTAAAATTCTAAACCGCGGTTTTTCATATAAATGTGATCATGCGGTTTTGAACGGTTTCAGACGGTTAGGCGGTTTTACATGAACATAAATATTAGTAGAAGAAAATGATGTCAATTAAAACTAATAATAACAAATTTAATTGATCAATATTCTATAATATGGTTAAAGTTGAAAAATATATATTTAGAAAGAGGCACACTTACGTGAGACCGTCTCAAGATGAAACGGAGTGCAATTTGAGTATTGACGCTTTTAACACTTTGGGAGTGGTGGGCGTTGATTGTGCTAAATTGTACTCCGTCTCATGCATGAGACCATCTCATACGAATTTTTATCATTTAGAAAAGATAAATGAAATAATATCTTTGAACATTATACAAGTAAAACACATGAACTTGTTATGTATAAACTAAATATAAAACTAATTTTTATTGAATTAAACATTAAATAATTTTCTTTTATTATTATTATTCAATTGTACTAATAAAAAAAATATTATACTTTCAATGTAGGCTTGAACATAAATGGCAGCCCCGTCATTGTTCCGAAAGGAGCAGATCAAACTGACCAAGCACTAAAGAGTGCATGCGGGAACAGTGGCGAAAAACCAACCGTCTGTTACTTTGAAACAATAAAATGGGAGTGTACAAATCCTAACACTAACCTGAGTGATGAATCAATTGCTCGAGGTTACCTGTGGTACACTATGGGGGCTACACTATTCGTTGATAGAGTGCGTGATGTTGTCCCCATAAGGTACCTAAAGGTGTTGGGTGATTTGATCGGCACTGTCCCTAATTATGCATGGGGAGCCGCCGCGTTGGCGTATTTATATTACCAACTTGGACAGGCATCCAGGCGTGAGACGACACAGATTTCGGGCTGCTTAACACTACTAGAGGTCAAAATTCCATTCAAAAAAAATTTCAATGATAATTAATATATTGTTATCAATATATTGTTATATAATACCAATTCATTACAACTTTTCAGTGTTGGATATACGAGTACTTCACCGCGTTGAACAAACGCGGCGAAGCTAATTTTTTTAATGAAACAACCCCCCGTGCATTGAAATGGAAAAAATTGCATCGATTTGATATCAGCACTTATGCACAGAATCTTGTTCATTATCGGAAATTATTGGATAATTACCCATCAACTCATGTATGTTTCTCATTCTCATTCTCAATACATCTTAATAGAAAATACGTTATTTATAATTTAATAATCAAAATGTCTTATAATTTTATTTTTCATACATACATTATAGATCAATTGGACTCCGTTCGGCGTTCCATCTACTATCCCTCCTGCATCGTTATTCCACAGTTGCATCAATTTTATGGATTATGCCGAAGATTATATGTCTAAAAGGGTTGCACGACAATTCGGGAGAATTCAAGGTATCCCACCAGCACCGCTCGACTTCGATAAAAATCTATCAAGGTTGGATCCTAATGCAAGGGGTTACAAGAAGGTGTATGGACCCCAAGTTGCATACTGGAACGAGATGGAGCATCACTACTATCCACTCGGGCACCTTGGTCACGAAGCTGTAATTCAGAATCAGACCACGCAAGAGTATATGGAATGGTATCAAAATATTACACATCTCAGAGTGCACAACCCTGAATTCGGCGCAAACAATGTGCAAGTCAACCCTCGTTCGGCGCATAATAGGTTGGGACGCGTCATGCAAGACACGCAGTTCTTCCAGCAGCAAGTTAACCAGTATCCACAAGTTCCAGATTTTGTCCATACTGAAATTAACCAAATTGATCAAGATGCTGGTATGCAACAAGTCCCTAATCCTGGATATTGGGGACCGCAACAAAGATATGATGCTGACCAATTCGCCCAACCGATACAGCCTGGTTGGTGGGGCCAATATTTCCCAAACCCGCCCAACAACCCCGACGACGGCAATAACAATTAGTCCATTTTTATTGATTTTGATGTTTGATGGGTATTTGTAATAAATTGATTAAGTTGATGAATGAATATACTTAATTTTTTCACCCCTTGTTAAATTTTTAATTGTTGACGTTTTTTATCTTTTTTTTATAGCATTAGTAATTTATTAATATAAAAATCTATAATAATAGACAAAGAATTATAAAATATTAATTTATAATTATTAAATTATAAATTAATTCATTTAATTATTGTGAAATTAATTCATTATACTTAATAAATTATAAATTAATACTTTCCAATTAATATTATTAAATTAATCAAATAATAACAATGAACACATTTAATTATTGTGAGATTAATTAATTTAGTTTCACATTTTTTGATTAATTATTTTCCATTAGGCAAAAATATTAGTTTCACTATAGTTATCCAAATGATAAATGATAAATTGGTTCGTTTAAATGATAAATTAATTAATTACTAATATTTGATTTTAAAACACAAATAAAAAAAAAAAAAAAACCATAATTTTGTCGTGGGCGTGGCATTGCACCAAAATCTAGGTGCTGCCCCATGAAGAGTGTCTGAGTCGCGTATGCAGCGCGACAACATTAATCATCGAATTCCCATCACTAGTCAAAAATGGGTATTTAACATAACTCGTATTTAGCACGCCTCCAATTCTAGATGGGATGATGGGTGATGATTTGATGGGCTTAGTGATGATGGGATGATGGGTGATGATTAGGCAATTAGGTGATGATTAGTGGGCTATTTTTTATTATTTTTTTATTTATTTAGTTAATTTTTGCCTTTAGACTTTTTTTTTTTTTTTTTTTTATTTTGTTAATTTTTTATCCGTTTTTTATTTATGTAATTATTTAACAAAAATATGCAATCATATGTGAAGGCTCAATTGTTTTATTCAAAAGTATTACTCCCTCCGTCCCAGAAAATTTGCCCAATTTTCTTTTTGGAAGTCCTATAAAAATTTGCACACCAAAAAAAAAAAAAACCCTTACTACTAAACTTCATCCTCACATATTTACACTAAATGACATTACTTTTTGAATCCCACATAAATTTGTACACATAATCTATTATCTCTATAAATATAACCTTCACCCTTTTCAGCTGGTTCATTGCATGTGTTTCCAATTATGTAGACTGCAATTTGATGAGTTTGTTTGTACTCAACAATTTATCTACACGCACGCACACACTCACTCCAATTTAATTTTGTTAAAGTATTAGTGGCCACACTAAACAGTATAACTGATACATTGAACAGTATCATTTCATTTGTAACTTTTTAATTGTGTTGAAAGATTAGTTAGGAGTTAGTTAGAATGCAATTAGGTTGTTCACATAAGTTATTAATGAAGTGATACTTACCCGGTGTATCCAGTGATACTGTTTAGTCTGATCACTAATACTTTAACAAATTTTAGCAACAAAAATTGTAAATTAATTAATCCATCAAACATCATCGACATAGCTAATACTCCCATTTTTTAACAAAAAAAAAATACCTAATTAACCTGGAAATATGACGAAAATTGATCAGAATCAGACTCCACGCACGGGAAATTCTTAGGGGGGTTTTCTCCTCGTTCCTATTTCGCCCTTCCTGTTTTTTTTAAAAAACTCCCCCTTTTTTCACAATATAAAAAAAAATGTAGATTATTAAAAAAAATTACAGAGTAATAAAGAGAAAAAAATTAAAAAATATACAATTGAAAATTTATGGATTAACAAAAATATTTGAAAATTGGTTAAAATATAGTTTGTCCAATATATATATATATATATATATATTTATATATCGCAAAAATTATGTTTGGAATAAAACTAATATATATATATTTATATATCGCAAAAATTATGTTTGGAATAAAACTATAGTATATTGTACCTCACATTGAAAATGCAAGCTTGAATTTTCCTATTCCTCTCATACCAATCATATCTGTAAAAGTCAATTAAGAGCAAGTATGAAAGATAAAATTAAAAATTCAAGCATATTATGAATAATTCTAAAAGAAAAAAATAAGTAGATTTCTTTTTCGGTCAATTCTCTCATGAAAGAATGATAAGAAAAAACTAAAAAGAATAGAAAACAACTTTGCAATTTATAAGTTTTTAATCATGAATTATTCGTTTTTAACATTTAATTGGTAGTGGCATCCGAAATAATTCTAAAAAGAGTCGAAAATTACTTAATACTCCTACAAAGTTCTACCAATATTTATCACTTCAAAGGGCTCACTGTTAACAATTGTTTCCAGTTTTTTCAATAAAAAAAAACAATAAAACAAAGAATAATGTATTTGCACTAAAACACATTTGCAGTACTACTACAGCTAAAAAAATGAGGAAAAAAAAAAACAGAGTACTTCAGAATACCTGTGGAAGTAGCCATTCTCGATTTTTTTCTTTTTTTTTCTTTTTTTCCTTCCATGGCCGTGCGGGCGGAGGTGCTTGGTGAATAACCCACACTTACAGCACACTAAAATTGAAAAAAACAAATTGGGAAAATATTAGGCCCGAGGCAGAGGCGGATCCACCATAAAACAAAGGGGGTACACTTGCATCCGCAAAATGAAAAACTGCAATTACATATACATTTAATCCCTAATTTAACCACAGTAGCTGCACTGCCGTCAATTTTATTATCATTTTATATTTATTTATTTTTGAAAGCTAAGCGCAAGAACGACAAATGTCGAGAAGGCATCCATACAAAAGACGGAGGCTTGACCCAAAAGGACGGACTCTCAAAATCACGAGAGTTCCGAGCAAGAACATGTGCCACAGTAGCTGCATTGCCGCCCAGCCACCGGCATCTGCCGCCTTCACTTACTTATCCGGTCAACAAATATATCGATAAGCATCATATATTTGTTTTGGCAAAAATCAGTTGAACTTAACAAATTTCGATTCTGGTTTTTGATGACGTCAAAAAAAGAGAGAAGGAGTGTTACCTGATATCTGGATGAGAAAGAGAGCGGGTGGCGTGACATCGGAGAGAAGTGGAGTCAGGTGGTGTATGGGCGACGGCGCCGATTGAAGAAACTGGTGAATGAAGTGAGTGAGAGAAGATTAGGGTTTTATAACCGGCCCCTTTTTGTTTTTTTAGCCAACCCATTTATCTTTCTTTTTTGCTTTAACAATTTTTTGGGGCTTTGCTTTTAATTTTTCTTTTTATAAAATACAATTAATATATATCTATAATTTATAAATATAAAACAGTAGCTCATTTATTATACCCTTCCTTAAAATTCACTTTATCATTTCAATTATTTATACAAAACTCATTCACAAAAATGCGTGTAAAAATCAATTGTTGCAGTTATCCTGGGACGGAGGGAGTACAATATATGAACATGACTTAGGTCACCAATAGAAAACACTTCCTGTTTTGGAGATTCAATGCATGATTGATTGAATTTATGATTGTTTAAATGTTGTATTTAAGTCACCAATAGAAATCACTTCATGTTTTGAAGACTTAATGCACGATTGATTGAAAATATGAATGTTTAAAGGATGTATTTAAGTCACCAATAGGAATCACTTCCTATTTTGGAGACTTAATGCATGCATATAACTGGATGATGATACTTTTATGATAGTTTATCTAATTTTTGTGAATTAAATGCTGATAATTGAGTTATATGATTCACAATGTAGTCCCTAATGACTTGTTTGGTGACTAAATATATAGGTTTGGTCATCATTGTACCCCAACTCTGTTATTTGAGTTCATTGATGCTAGTATTCTAGTTGTGAATGGGATGATTGACAAATTTTACACCTTGATTAAATTGAATGGTGTAGATCATGCAAAATTGAGGAAATTGAGGATTCATCTGCATGAGGGGAGCCGCTCCATTTTTACTTTCTTGACTGAATTTTTTTTTTTTTATAATATAGTTAATAATATTTTAATTTTTTTTTTGGTCGTTTAGTTTTTAAATTTTTTTTTTTGTGATATGTTGTGAAACTAGTTCATTTTTAACAGGCATGACCCTTTAGTTATTACGACTGATACCCTTTAGCAATATATGTTACACACTTCAGTTATCACTACTAATACCCTCTGTTGTAATATAAGTCACCCTCTTCAGTATTATGATAGTAAAAAATCACACCCTTCAATTATCACAACTAATACCCTCTAGTAATATAAGTCACACTATTTAACCATTTTCACAAATTTCTGTTTGAAACTTGTTCATCCCATACTTTGTCATATTAAAAATAACAATGTAATTCAAGAGTAGGTTTCACGTGAAATTGGTTGCATATTTACAGACATGACCCTTCTATTATCTCGATTAATACTCTTTTGTGATATAAGTCATACCCTTCAATTATCACTATCAATACCCCTGTTGTAATATAACTTATATAAGTCACATCATTCAGCGTTATGAATAATACTCTTTATGTAATAAAAAGGCATATCCTTCAATTATCCAACTAAATACTCTTTAGTAATATCATAAAAACTTATATAGACTTGATTCATGTTATGAACTTTTTTTTTAATTCATGACATAACCCTACCCAGAGTATAATACGAGTCAAGTTTAGTGGTTTAGAAAAATGTATTGGAAATGAGTGAAATAAGTCAAATAATTCAAGTTCATAGCATACACCTAGTTCACGGGAGACCAACTCTAATAATATAAATCACACCCCTTAACCAATTTCACAAATTCTTGTGTGAAACTTATTCACCCTATACTTTGTTGTAATTCAAATATGCAAAAAATAATTTTATATATGTTATTTTACTTGATGACTCTGTAAAAAGATAAATAAACCCACAAATTTAGATTTAAAAAAAAAAAGAAACACTCCGAATTACAATTTTCAAAAACTTTTTTGAAAACAACGTTTATTGTATACTTACAAGGTTTCATTTCTATCGAGACACATAATTTTCAATTCTCTTTTACTTTTGACTCTAGACATTGTAATATATAATTGTCAGTGTGTGAAAATAGACTTTAAAACGTATAAAACTATAGTCGGAAAAGATTGACTCTTCCTTTTATTTATCGTCATCAAAAAATATAATAGGATTGATACTTTCCTCCTCTTAAACTTTACAAGCATCGTTTGGTTTGAATTACTAAATTTCATTCTTGGGATGAACATCTAATTCCAATTATTTTTTCTTGAGACATCTAGTTGGGGGGGGGGAATTAGCTAATTTCAATTTTTGCAATAATAGGCTTGTAAGTTTCGAGTTAACGCAAATTTAGGCCCGTAAATTTTGAGTTTCGCCAATCGTAAGCGTCTGAGGCACTTAGAATAAAAATACAATCTTGTAGACATTCAACAACACCAAGGAGTAATTACAATTTCAAGAATATAATATTAAAGAAAAATATTAATCAACCCACAAGAAATACTTGTGGAGGCACTAGTCACTAACTGTGCAACATACAAGAATGCCCAAAAGTTTTAAATGAAAATAAAATATTTTTAATTGCAATATTATCATGGATGAGCAATAATATTGTATGAAGCAAGGCATCTATACAAGAAACCAAAAGTTTATTTCAGACTAGCATCGCCGGATAAGAGACATTAGACAAAAACCAAAAGCTTCAAGGAATACCATTTATCATCATCATCGATACTCCAAAAACATCCAAGTCAAGATGGTATAGAAATTTATTCAAGAAACCCTCTCAAATCAGAGATCTTGATAAAATATTTGAAAATCAGCTTACGTAAATGAGTACAAAAAGATTTTAAGTTAAAACACACATGAAGAATGTTCGTTTTGACACTTAACCAGTAAGGGCAGCATTGAGAGCGCTGTGTAACTCTACTCCGATTTGTGCTTCAGCTTTCTCCACATCAGTGGATGCTGAGTTTTGCTTCTGTTGAAACTCTGCAAGCCCCTTCTGAACCAAACTGGGGTCCAAACGGTCCACTGGTATGGCCTCAAGAGCAATTATATCAGTAATGGAGTTAGCATGGACAAAAGCAAATCCACCACTTAGAAAATACTTGGTCACATCATTGCCTTCATGAACTGATAAGACCCCGGGTTTTAGCTCTGCAATCGAAGCTACGTGCCCGGGCAAAACACCCATTTGTCCCGTAGATGCTGGGATTATGACCATATCAACCTGAAAATTAAATAAATAGCAGATACACGTGAAAATCCATAAGTAACAGAAGCCCATACGTAAGCACCTATAAATGATTAATTAAAATGTCGAGTATTTGATCCAAAAAATTCCAGTTAAAAGTACAGAGTTTACATGATTTAGAGTTGCTAGTTATGAGAGCTAAAGGAAGGATAGATTAGCGTACTGAAACAAAATTAAAGCAGGAAGTGTATGGAGTTTTAATTGTAGTGAACTAATCGGAATCTTAGAATTATTCTTTAAAATGTTATCTATATGTATTGCTTAGGACATACTGGTTGAAGCCAAAGTTTTAATGAACCAACCAAAATTTGATGAGCCAAGTTATCAATTATTACATCAAAAATATCATACTGGATACCAAAATGTAGAGTTACTTACAACTGCAAATACTGTTTTTTTCCTTTTTTTCTGATTCAGGAATCAATTTATGAAAGAAAAATAAAATATATTTACACAATTCCTGAAGCCTAAATAATAACGATAACAAAAAATAATAATATATTCATACAAAGTAACTAAGTTTTATGCATCTCTTTGTTGAATAAATAAGAACCATAAGTAGAAATTGTAAGAATTAAAAAGGTATTCCGTATACCCCAAGTACAAAAACTAATGTAAAATACAATTTAGTAAAACAAAATCAATAATTTCTTAAAAACAACCCAACAAAAATTAACAAATGAGTTCGGATGGTCAAACTCTATTGCTGAATCTATGATAATAATTATGACAACAATAAATACAGATGGTGATAATTTTGTCACATGTATATTGATTCATCCCTAGCGGATTGGGAGTAACAAAATACATGCAGGAGGAACAATTAAGGGCATAATTTTGAGAATATGAGTTTGTAGGGAATATTAGAACTACAATATACCAAAAATGTGATTTGAATGAACTTGGAAACGACAAGTCTACTACAATTCATTCTGGCATATCATCATCCCATAAGAATCTTGTTTGTCAAGTGACCGGCCACCTAATTTGGAGATAACTCTGTGACAGCATATTGATCAATAAGTTTCCTGAATCCTGATAAGCTATGGTTGGCAAGAATGCAATGACATTTGATTTTTTGGTCTCTGGGTTTAATGATAATTCAACTCCTAATTGCTACTATTTCACAGCCCTAGATTTCCTACAACAACTAACCTCTTGGCCCTACTTCCATAGCCAGAACTTGATGTCTAGAACTTCATTGAGGAAGTGACTTTTCAAGGAGATGCAACTAGATAAAGAAGCAGAACTAAGAATTCATATCAAGAAACTCAAATCAGGAGCACAAAAGCAATACCTATAGGTCTTTTTCACAAAATGAGTACAACCTCACACACACATATACTGCAAGCCCATAAGAATGAATCAAATACGAAGTACAGA
Organism: Stenogyne calaminthoides; assembly: GCA_037126765.1. Taxonomy (NCBI): domain Eukaryota; kingdom Viridiplantae; phylum Streptophyta; class Magnoliopsida; order Lamiales; family Lamiaceae; genus Stenogyne; species Stenogyne calaminthoides. The sequence goes on from JBBCBC010000011.1 coordinate 15,502,971, forward strand.
ACCAAGTATCCCTGCTTGCTCTTTAAAAGATAAAATATAGCTAGCTTAACATGGAAAAGGAAAACAAGGATATAGCTAAAAGTGCATTTAATGGAGAATATGCCCAAGTATGAAATAGTATGAACATTGAACAAAAGTATTGGTTGAATTATATTATGGTTTTCATTTCATGCAATCAAATAAAGAAAGCACCAAAGCTAAAAATATTGAAAAGATGTGTATTATTCATGCTTGATGTAATATAAAGAAAATTTAAAAAGTTATCCATCTAGAACCAAGCAGTGTAATCCAATATAGGGACAACAAACATGAAACAACATCAACCACATCATAATGATTTCACCAAAAAAGATTATGCAAACCCACATTTACCATTTCAAAAGTCCAAGTTTATTACATTAGCATAAGAAGTTTGAACCACATGATATATCCTGAAGATCAGGAATTCAATTTTTTTAAAGGAAAATTAAACCCCCTTTAGACTATGGCAACCTGCACACTTCAGATATTCGTTCCCAAACAAAAGGACAACAATTTATACATCCATGACACATTCGAGATATAATTAGATACTGAAACCTAGCATAATTATATACTGAAAATAATATCCAATTATTACAACAAATTACTTCAAAACCAAAAATGGTCAGCAACCCATCTTTCTGGAAAACAATTAAGAGCTTCAATTAGGGAAAAAAAGATCTATATCTCTACTCAGCCGTAAATAAGCATATATGTAATGTGTCTGTACCTCTTTGCCGGATAAAATAGAATCGTAAGGAAGAACTAAATTGACGGTGAGCTTTGTGGGGATCGTGGCTGGGGTGGGAGGACGATGAGTCATGTAAGCCGACGGCGTTTTTGGTGGATCCATATTTGGCATCACTTTCTTCCACGATTCGATGAATTTGGAGTCGCCGGCCGTCTCCGCCGGGAGATCGGCGGAGAATTGGCGGCTCCACCTCATGGAGGCGGCAGAAGCTCGGCTGGAGATGAATCGTGTACCCTGTCGCCACATCTTGAGAGTCTGAGTGCGTTTCTGTGTGTGAGAGCGAGATGTGAGAGACACACAGGGCGGAAGGAGTACTGAATATGATTTCTATTCGGATAGGTATAATGGGCCTCCATTTGCCGAAGATGTATGGGCCGAGTTTGTGGCCCATTAGAAAAAAATGATTTTTGGAAGGGCCAGATTATTAGATTAGTTCCCTCATTAGATTAGTACAATATATTCCCTTTGACAGAGGCAAGGTTTGGCGTCTCACTGGAATCTATGGGTGGCCTGAGAGGCCACATCGGAATAGAACTTTTAGTCTTATTAGACGGGTGGCTCCACCCCCCTTACTCCATGGTTATGCATTAGAGACTTTAACGAGATTTTATGGAGTTGGGAAAAGCGGGGAGGTAACATTGGCTTCACTCCTCATATGGCTGACTTCCGATCAACGGTGGGTGATTTAGAGCTTCAGGACTTGGGCTTTTTGGGACACAACTTCACGTGGTCGAACGGCGGTATGGGGTGTAAAATATTCGGGGTTCGCTCGACGAGCCCTCGGCGGAGATGACTATTTCCTTCAAGAGTCCATCATCTCACTAGACACCGGCCCTAACTCGGCCCCGATCAAACCGGAATCGTAGGAAATTATTCAGATTTGAAAAGATGTGGATGGAGAACCCCAGTGCCAAGTTATCGTCGAGCAGGGTTGGGATCCGGACAACCACAACAGAGCCTTTCATGAACGCACTAGAAATTGCGGTCTCAAACTCAGTCAATGGGGCAAAACCACGTTTGAAAAAATCTAGGAAAATATCAAAACGACTAGAGATAGGCTGAGTAAACTCCAAAACAGCGAGCAAACTGATGAGAATGTGAGGAAAATGGGTGAGACACAAGGTGAATTGGATGACCTCCTCAAATGCGAGGAGACCTTCTGGTTTCAAAGATCGCGGGCCCTTTGGCTCAAAGATGGTGACCGTAATACAACTTACTTTCATAAGAAAGCTGCCCAAAGAAGGAGGAGAAATTCAGTGTTCAAGATTAAAAACAAAGAGGGAGAGTGGGTTTCGGGTGAGGATGAGGTGGGGCGGGTTATGAGGGAGTTCTTCGTGGAGTTGTTCTCGTCGGAAAGGATTAGTGACATGCACCATATAATCGAGTCAATTGAACCAAGCGTCACAAATACGATGAATGACTTTCTCACTCAACCATACACAACAGTGGAAGTAAAGTAGGCCCTGAAACAAATGCACCCAGCAAAGGCCCCAGGGCCCGACGGTATGCCTCCTCTTTTCTTTCAAAATTTCTGGCATGTTACCCATTCTTCTCTTATTGACACATGTTTGAGCTTCCTTAATTCGGGTTGGGGGGACCTTTCTATACTTAACCATACCCATATTGTTTTGATTCTCAAAGTGAAATCACCTGAAAGCCCAAAAGACTTCCGTCCCATTAGCCTGTGTAATGTGATTGTCCGTGTCATTACAAAAATTATCGCAAACCGCCTAAAAACGACACTCCATTCTGTAATCTCCCCAAACCAAAGTGCTTTTGTTCCTAATCGGATTATCACTGATAATTCCATGGTGGCTTTTGAAATCTTCCACTCCATGAAAAAGAAAAAGAAAGAGAAATAGGGGTTGATTGCTTTGAAACTTGATATGAGTAAAGCTTATGATAGAGTTGAGTGGGCCTTCCTTCGGGCCATGTGTTTGCAAATGGGGTTTGCTGAGCAATGGATTGATCTTACTATGAGCTGTGTGACTTCGATTTTTTCTTATTTCTCCCGATTAATGGTTCCATGTCTCATCTATTCTTTGCGGATATGATAGTTTCCTCAAAAAGATGATCTCGAAGTATGAAAGACGGCCTTCGTCGAGGGGACCCCTACCCAACTCACCGCAATTATTGGGAAAGGAATTTTTTTCTTATATCAGGGTTGGAAGGAGAAGTCATTAACAAAAGCCGAGAGAGAAATTCTTTTTGAAAGGGTTCTCTTCTCTTATTAGATAGGTGGGAGGAGAGAGGGAAAAATCATTGGCTTAGTTGAGAGAAGATAGCTAGATCAAAATCGGGATTGGGTGAAATGTTCTTTTTACTTGGAGGCCCCAATATTGGTGACTCTCATCTATTCTTTGTGGATGATAACATTCAATTTTCTTTCGTGGAGGCCATTCATGGGGAAGTTGAAAAAGTGTTTTGAGAAAAAGATGATCTCGAAGGAATGAAAGGGCCCTGTGGGCGATGTCAAGTGAGGATCAATCTGGAAAAATCGATTATTTTTTGGATGAAGAATACCACCGGTGGAAATGGAATGTGAGGAATGGGAGATGAGGAGGGAGGAGCTTGGAAGACAATTCAGGGGCCAAACTCCCCGGTTACCCAACATACTAAGTATCTTGGCCTCCCGACAATTATTGGGAAATAAAGGAAAAAAAGAGGTGTTTCAAACATTTGGTTTTGGATTTGATTTTTAAACCTCTTTTGGGATCCGGCTGAATGGCATATGTGGAAAGCAAGAAACGCTTCTATTTCAAGAAATGCTCTAACCATGATAACGAGGCAAGACCCAGATTTGATCTTTTCGAAGGCAATGAATCGGGTCGTGGATTTGGGGGGATAGTCCGAGGAATCGAAGCTTGGAACGATGGAAGAATCTTTCGAGGACGACTCAAACTCAATGCGGATGCAAGCTATCGATTTTTTAAAAACGTGGAAGAATCCCTATTGGACCGGAAACGGAAAAACCAATCAAACTCAATGCGGATCGTTAAACAGGGTTTTCATTATAATTTTTTACGGAAAAAATGGGATTAGAAATGAAAAGTGGTGTTTTTTTGGGATTGGGATTAATTTCTTGATCAAGAGCGACGGAACACAACCGGCGAGCGGGAGGTAAAGATGGATGAGGAGGGAAGGAAAGATGTATAGCACCCATGCCTTGATAGAGCATAAATTATTTAGGTAATAACACGATGAATCTTATTGAAGCACTAATAGACTAGAAAGAAGAATGAGACTCTTGAAGAGCATATCTGATTTGAAATTTGGGATACAAAAGGCCTTGAATTTCGGACTTGAGGAACCTCATTTTTGGAGTCCGATTCGAGAAATGTTTTATACAAACTCTTCATGGTGATTTGAGCATAGACTTTCAGGTGTGTTTGTTGATTATTTTAGTTTTGAACTTGATCAATCGAATTGTAATAATACCCTTTTTTATTATGTTTGGAAGTTGAACCGGACGATCCGGCTCAATGCGATTCGATTTTTAAAACTCATTGTTGAGGACATTTTGGATATGGAGATGAGAGATGGGCGATATTTCTTATTCTTTTGTAAAGAGAAACGACCCGGACGCGAATCATATTGGACATTTTGGATTTTCTCATTGTTATTTCTTATTCTTTTATAAAGAGGCGAATCGATGATCTTTTTTGTGGTGGATGTGGGGTGATGTCCGGATGAATTGTAGGAATTTAGTGATCAACGATGTAAGGCGCGAGCCTCTCATTCAATAGTTGAATACATCTCTCTTTCTGTCAAAAAAAAAAAAAAAAGATTAGTACAATATTAATTAGCTTCCTAAATTACACTTCTCTCAAATCCTTTCATTCATTTGCAATTCGAAAAAATCAAAACATACAAATTCCTTCGTTTATTTTGGATTCTTGATTTAAATGAATGAACCCGCTTTACAAAACTATCGACTAATTTTTTGCGTTTTAAGAATTCAGGACCGATTTATTGATTTTTTTATTAATTTTTGTAAAAAAAAATTCAAAAATTTCATGCTTTCTCGATAAAATATTATGAGATTGTCAAAAAAAAAATCGAGAAAAACATTTGAAAAAATATTTTGAAATAATTTGAGAGTCTTCAAAACAAATTTTTGGAAAAATATTTCGAACTTTACTAAATATTTCAAAAAAAATTCCCAAATTTTCAACTAGAGAATTTATTCAAATTCTATTGAGGTAAGGAGGTGCATATAGTTATAAGAGAGGAAAAAAAAAGGGTAATTATGACACTTTATTTGTGTTTTGAAATTTAAAAATTGAATAATTGGGTGCTAATTACCTACGGAATTAAATACCCATAGGTCCATATTTGGAACCAACTAACAATACGCATAGGTCCATCCTATTTGAAAAATTAGTGTTAGGTCCAAAAGTGGGTATCAATTTACTTTACTGCCCCTATTTGTGTGTTACAAGATTTGAATTAAAAAAATAATTTAAACCCATTTTATTTCTAAATCAGATTTTCCTCATTCCATTTCCTCTCTTTCTCGTTCTCTGCCTCTCCCTCTCCCCCATTTTTCTTCTCTCTTTCTCTCATCTCCCACCACGGCGCCGCCCTACCACTCCCACCCCCACCCCCACGGCGTAGCCCTACCACTCCCATCCCCACGGCGCCGTCTCCCCCACCAAGAAAACCGCCGCCTTACCACACCCAGAAACGCCCCACACCCGATGAAGCCCCTCCCCCCAATCGAAACCAGTACGGCGGCGCCGCCCACCTCCACACTTGCGGTGCCGCCCCTCCGCTGCCACCTCCACACTCACGGCGGATCTGACCTGGTCGTGCCCGACCCAGCTGAAGGCGCCCGACGGGTGTCATAACCCGTGCACCGTGTTCAAAATGGGACAACTAAGCGCCAGAGATGGAATAATGCATCAGCATAAGCTGATTCATTTCCCGATTTGCTTTTCTCCACAGTTTAATTGGTCTTGTACTGATTCGCACCCGCATTTAGGTCTGGGTAGGTATGTTTCTGTGTATCAGTGGTATCTTAATTTAGGTGTTGTCGTTCCAGATTCGATTTTTTTAGTGGCTTATATTGGTGGGTGGCCGTGGGTGTTTCGTTTTGGTTTTGTGTTTCTTTGTTGGATTTATTTGTTTGAAATTTATTTGTTTTGAGTTTTGTGTTTCTTCGTTGGTTTTGGGGTTTTTTGTTGGATTTGTACTTGGTTCTGTGTTTCTTTGTTGGTTTTGAATTTTTTTGTTGGATTTATTTGTTTGAAATTTTCAGATTTGTTCATCTTGTTCACATTTATGAGGCATGAAAGATCTGAGTGATTTATCTTTATCATCTTGTTCACATTTATGAGGCCTTTTATTCACAGGCAATGTTGGCATAATGTTTGTTTGAAATTTTCAGATTTGTTCATCTTGTTCACATTCACAGGCCTTTTTTTTCTAGCAATAAAGAAAGGAAATCAGAAATTAAACGCTTTTATGGATTTTTTGTTGTTAGGATTCATTTTTGAAGATTTTTATGGAGATTTGGGTTGTTGATATGGAAGTTTTCTGAAGATTTAAAAATCCGTTTACGAAGATCTGGGTATGTTAATTTAAGAGTGTGGGGATCTAAAATCAGAAATTAACATGTTCATGTTTGTTATGAACATGTTCACGTCGTGAAGAAGACGAAGACGATGATATGCAATTTTTGATGTTGTAATTGTAGGTTTTATATATGAAATTTTCATATGAATTTTTCTGTAATTTTTATAATTTGTAATTTTTATAATTGTTAGATATGAATTTTTCTTATGAGATTATAATTTTTGTAATTTTTCAATTTGAATTTCAGTATTTTTTTAAATTTTGATATGAAATATTGAAGATGTAATAGCTTTTTACGTGAAGATATGAACAATTTATAAATATTAAAATTTAAATTGAACAAATGAAATTGAGAAGAACTGAGAAAGAGTAGAAATGAAATTGCAGTTGATTTGATTTCATGGGAGAATGCGCCAGTTTGCTTTTGTCTAAAATGAAGGGTAGATATGTCTTTTAAGATGACCTTATGGACCTAGGAGCAATTTTTAAAATGGCATGGACTTAGGAGTAAGTTTAGGCTGGGAAATGAACCTCTAAGTAACTCGCTCTTACCTGCGCCTTTTTGGAATTGAATCAATGAATATTCGACCGAAACTGGTTGCTGTGCTGAACCGGTGGCGTAAACCGCAGAAATGCAGAGATGGCGGCGCCGCCCTCTTTCAACGCGAAATTATCAACGAATCTCAAATTCAACATCCCATATTCCACCTCAATCTTCCCTCCCAATCTCAAAAAATTATTCTCCAAACCATCCACAATCACCCCCACCGTCGAACCCATCCCAAATGAAACAACCGCCAAAGTACAAAACACAAATCGCAACAACAGCAAGAAAGCCCGAACGGCGGCCGGGCTCATCAACACCAACCCCTGGTCGGCCCAAATCGAAGCCCGCCTCTCCGCCCTCACGCCCTCTCACAAACGACATTCTTCCAAACCCTACGACGCATCAAAACCCCATCTAAAGCCCTGCGCTTCTTCAAATGGGCCCAACAATCGGGCTTCACGAATAGCCCGCAATCCTACTTCATCATGGTCGAGATTCTGGGGCCGGCACGGCACCTCAACCCGGCCCGAAATCTCTTCTTCTCCATACCCAAGAATTCGAACAATGCCGTCCCTCTAACTGACAAGCTCTTCAACAACTTAATTCGGAGTTATGGCGATGCGGGCCTTTTTCAGGAATCGATCAAGGTATTTGAGGGTATGAAATCGATGGGGATTTCTCCTTCTACGGTTACATTTAATAGTTTGTTTTCAATTTTGTTTAAAAAGGGTCGGGTGGGGATGGTCTATGAGCTGTTTGATGAAATGCTTAAGACGTATGGAACGAAACCGGATTTGTTTACTTTTAACGTTTTGATTTGAGGGTTTTGTATGAACTCAAAGGTAGATGAAGCGTTTAGAATGTTTAGGGAAATGGAGAAGTTTGAATGCGAGCCCGATTTGATAACCTACAATAAAATTGTTGATGGATTGTGTCGAGCGGGGAAGGTGAATATTGCGCGTAATGTGGTGATTGGTATGCAGAAAAAGAGCAAGAATTTGAGGCCAAATGTTGTTACTTACACCACTTTGATTAGAGGGTATTGTGGGAAGCAAGACAGTGGGGAGGCACTAGAGGTGTTTAGGGAGATGGTTGGTAGAGGGATTAAAGCGAGCCAAATTACTTGTAACACAATCGTACAAGGCCTTTGTGAATCTCATAAGTTGGATATGATGAAAGAGGTTATAGGCGAATGTGATGGATTTGTTCCCGATACTTGTACTTTTAACACGGTCATGAGTACTCGTTGCAGCCAGGGGAATTTGGAGGAGGCATTGAAGGTTTTCGAGAAGATGGAGGAGCTGAAAGTTGAACGTGATTCAGCTACGTACAGTGTTCTTATACGCAGTTTGTGCAATCAGGGGGATTTTGAGAAGGCGGAAGAATTGCTTGATGTGGTGTTTGAGAAGGAGATTTTGTTACGTGATGATGATTGTATGCCTCTTGCTGCATCTTACAATCCCATTTTTAAGCATTTATGTGAAAACGGGAAAACCAAGAAAGCTGAGAGAGTTTTGAGGCAGTTAATGAAGTTAGGTAAACAGGATCCTGTTGCTTTCGAAACTCTAATATTAGGTCATTGCAAAGAAGGGACTTTTGGGAATGGGTATAAGCTCCTAACCTTGATGCTGCGGAGAGATTTTGTGCCTAATATCAATATATACGAATCTCTAGTTGAAAGGCTGTTAAAGAACAAGGAAGCAGACCTGGCCCACGATACGTTGGTAAGGATGTTGAGAAGTTCTTATATACCAAGAACCTCAATGTTCCATCGTGTTCTTATGGAACTCGTTGCAGAGGGTTCTTCCCACGAGTCTGCAAACTTGATGACACTAATGTTGGATAAGGAGATAAGACCGAACATCAATCTCTCGACTGATGCAGTTAGGGTTCTATACACTAGCAGTATGAAGGAAAGGGCGTTACAGCTTGTTAAAAGTATTTATGAGAATGGTTATGTTGTAACCATGGAAGTACTAATTAACTTCCTTTGTGAGAATAGGAGCATTTAGTCTGAAAAATGATCAGAATATTGAAATATCTGTGTGCAGTGCAGTTTTAACAGGCCTTTGTAAGGCTGATAAGGTATCAGAAGCGTTTCACCTTTACTACGAATTGCTGGAGAAGGGTCTGGAGATGCCTTTGAGCTCGATTGGGGAATTGAAAAACGGGCTTGAAGGGAAAGGGAAATCGAAGGAAGCTGAATTCGTCGGTAAGAGAATGATGAACTCTAGTAGTTGAATGTAGCTTGCTCTCAACTTTTGATACAAAATGAGTTAAAAGTTTTAGTAGTTTATTTTGATTCTTGATTGTAAAGTTATTGCTTTTGCTGGTTGATCCATGTAAGCAGTTTCTCTTTGTTGATTTTGCAAGAGTGGGGGAGGAATTGGTTTTTTTATATAACACTAGTTTTTCAATTGTTTGCTTCTCGTTTAGGGGGCAAGTGAGTCGAACAAACTTAGGAAAATGATTGAAATTATTTGAGAGTTATAAATAGCTTATTCGGGAAAAGATTGAAATTATTTGGGTCCAAAAAAAGATTCTCATTCTCTTAATTAAAATATTTTGATTTCAAACTTTATGAATAAAAGAGTATAACTGAGGAAAAATATTTATCTTTGACTGAAAAAGAACCAACAATTTATTTATTTTGAAGTAGAGATAATTAAGAATGTGGTTTCCTCAAATATATTAATTTGGAATTTAATTAATCATGTTTGAACAACTCCAGTAACTTTTATGCACGAGCTCAGTAACATTCCATAAATATAACCATTTAATTATTTATCTGCCTCAACGCCTTCTACCAATATATCAAAACTTTGAAGAAGAAAACTTTATGATACAAAATCATATAATTTAATAACTGAAATTAATCAGCCTCAGACTCATCTACATCACTTTCCAAAAACACTTCGACTGGTTCCAAGCCAGCAGCGTCTTCCGCCTCGATTTCCATCTTCTTTCTCTCTTCCTCTCTTTCTCGTTCAGCAGCTCGAGCCTTTGCAGCTTCTAGTCTAGAACTCACAGCATCCCAAGAAACAAGCTTCTCCATGAATGTCGATATATAGTCTGGCCTTCGGTTCTGAAACAAAAGACAGTGCAATGCTATTGTCAGTTTTCTTGAACGGGATACTACTGATAAAGTACGTAAAGCAAACATAACAGATACGGAAAAGGAGAATTAACCTGGAAATCAAGGTAGTACGCATGCTGTAGAAAGAAAACCGAAAAAAGGTTAGAGATTATTCATAACTCATCCAAAAGATATGTCTCTATGTATGCATTAATAACAATTTAAATCTCTTACCTCCCAAACATCAATAGTAAGCAGTGGCTGCAATAAAAACCGAAAAAGAAAAGGACTTCAGAAAGAGAACAACCTCGTGACAGTATTGACATGTAAAATGTTTATCAATTGAAGGAATTAATATTTTTAAACCAATACATCAGAAGGAAATCATAGAGAGGGGACAAAAATTTGTATACATCAGGTGCACGGTGCAATTCATGACTATATTTAAAAGGTATTAGTTTTTAAATAAAAGGTATTAGTTTGTTAATATTAGTTGTTTTTACTAAAAAGTATTTATTGTGCACAATTTGCACCGTGCAACTGGTGTTACTCTAGAGAGAGAAGTGGAAGAAGAAAAGTTACTCACAGAATAATCCCAGACAAGAGGATTAACAGCATTCGGGCTCTTTACCACCACTAGCTTTTTGTCCTCATCTGATGGACGGGGATTGACAGCATTTTCAACCTCAAGTCTATTTGCTTTGTCTGCGTGGGGAAAAATCGAATTGCCGGTGAGAACAATGGGTTTACAATGACAAGAAGTTGAGGGCAAGTACTTACATACGAGCCAAGCCCACCCAGAACCGAATTGTGTTGCTGCAGCTGCTTTGAATTCACTAACAAAACCTTCAAAAGAACCGAAGTCTCTCTTGATCAGTTCAAGAAGTTCTTTAGGTGGCTCACCTCCACCACCAGGTTTCATGGACTCCCAGAAGAATTCATGATTCCACACCTAGCCAAAATAATAAAGGGTATACACATATTAGAGATTACACTAATCATAAATTAACTAATCTTTTGTGACTCCTGTTAGTTATAAAATTACAGATGATGGAAACATGCCTAAGGCGGGATGATCAATCAATGGAACATAAGCACTAATATATATACGTGAATCAACCTAATCTCTTCAATTACAGAGAGGTCATGAAAGTTCGAATCCCTCTCCATCTGCAAAACTTACAACAAAAAAAAAAAAAAAACAAACCTAATTCCTCAATGGGAATGAAAAACAATTTGAATGTACGGTAATTGCGGTGGTTAATGACAATAAAAGATGACCAGTTCACCTTCATCATACTTCCTAAGAGGTAATGAGACTCAAAATAAGTTAACCATTACTCCATTTTGATTAAATACCTCCTCACCTATAATCATCTCTCGTCAATCATTCCACTATTCTTCAACCAACAATCCTTTTTTGTCTCAATTTATTCCAAGATTAGAGTAATACACTAGTAACCATCATTCTCATTGTAATTCATTATTCCATGATTCTCATTACCATTCCCAATTTCCCATTAAAGAATTTGACCCAAACACCCCCTAATAATACACACACAGAGGGAGAAAAGCCAGGGTGCAAACAAATCAAACAGGCAAAAGCATACTCTTGCTACCTTCCAACATGAATTCTAAACTGGATAACAAATAAAGCATTCTCAAAGATATGCAAACACACGATTAAGAAGCTAAAAAGTGTATGCTTTAAACCTGAGCAGCATTGTTGAAGGGTGGGAGGAGATCACCCTTGTTATACGTAGTGAGTATTATTTCCTCCAACGGCTTTGTATCTAGTTCTGTACCAACTATTTGCTTGTTGAGGTTATCGACATAAGCCCTGTGGTGTTTCCCCCAATGGTATTCAAACGTTTCTTGGCTCATATGAGGTTCCAAAGCATCCTACATACTCAATAAAGACCAATTACCACACATGGCTAAGCAGATATTAACAATAGATATGTAAATAACACAATAGCAAAGAGAAGTAATAACATAATTAGCTTCCAAGAAACAACATGTATCTTACAAGTGGGTACGGTGGAGGCTTATGATCGATTTTAGCTGTAATTACACCCCGATAAGCTTTCCCGACATTCCTTTTCTGCAACACCAACATTCAAAACAGTGCATCATCAATTTCGACTCAAAGCATACAATAATACAATGAGACACTTTTTTAAGAGGCTTTGTTAGTCACAGTTCTTTGTGTCATTTAATCGAACACCTCACCTACTAAAACCAAACATCACATTTATCCAACAAAATCCAACATTAAACGCAGGAAACGAAAATCCATACATAAATCGAAGCTTTAGCACTACCCCCTACCTCATTCTTTCTCCAATTGAAGTTACGCGTCGACCCAGAAAATCCTGCAACGATGTTATCAACCACCAAAAGGGTATTTAAGCACAAATGCTATATAACGAATAAAAACATGGTTAAATTGTTTGATGCCCACTGTGTTAAGAAGAAGAACAAACCTTGGGAAGAAGATAAACCGCACTTAAAAGGACTGGAAATGGTTGCTGACACAGAGGCGGCCATTGATTCTCTGCTTGAAAAACTTGAAGAGGTGACGCCACGAGATAACCACGCGACAGCAAAGATATATGAACTGTTGGCGTGTGTTACGTGCACCGACTCGAAGGTGCAATACAATTTTGGATTTGGTACTGCAGCCCGAACTTGTACTGGATTGGATTGTGTAGTACAAGAAATGGTTATGAGAAATTGTGGGCTGAAATGTAAATATTTATAAAAGAAAAGCGCCAACTCTTTTTTTACCGGTTTACTTGAAATTGAAAGTTGAAACTTCGGCAGTTCGGCTCGCCTATCAAAATTTGCCTTTTTTTTTTGTATTTTATAAATTAATAATCAATTACGACTTATTTATTTTATTTTTCCTGGATTTTTTTTCTTCTAATTATTGATAAATTTAAGCATAAGATGCAATTGTATTCAATTTTAATTTAGAATAACCATAAACCTTAAATATAAACCTTAAACCATGAACTATTAACCATTCGAGTATGGTGAACCATGAACCACTTGGATCGGGTTCAGATCGGGTCGGGTTGGATCAAGACCGGGTAAAAAATTGGAGAAAAAAAACTGAAAAAAAAACTTAAAAAAAAAAAAAAAGAAAAGAAAAACCTAAATCCATTTTGGGATTCGAATGAGCAATGAACCAGGTCGATCCAAAATTAAAGATTCGATTTGGGTCCGGTCAAGTAAAGATCTTTGAAAAAAAAAAAAAAGTGAAAAAAACCTAAAAAAAAATCCTGAGAATTTGCCTAAATTTAATATATAATCGAATATTTTTAAGTAATTAATAATTATTCTTACTTAAATGTAATTAATAATTAAGTTAGTGGACCCTTTTCCACTTTAAAAATCTCTTCTACCCACAATGTTTTAAAATAAAGAATGGGTAGTATATAATTTTTGAAAGTGAAATGTGTGGAAAAGATTTTGTAAAGTTGAAAATTGATATTTTGAATAATTTGTCGCAAATAATCAAATAAAAAATTATTAAAATCTACTCTAGTAACTCTACACCCCTATGTTTTGACCAATGTACCCTTTTCAGTTAAAAAGTTGAAGGCAAACTGCCGCCCATTTCAGTTCTGGGTTTTGAAAATCAGAAACATGAATAGTTGCAAGAATTTCAATGTGTGGTTTGTTTGTTTGCAAAGAAAGAGATGCGATGAAAGAATGCATCTTTTGGTACGAAGAGTTGGATGCAGGGATGATGGTGTCCATTCGCCAAACTCTGCCACCGTTTCCCTCTCTTTATATTAATATTACTCCACCACCGCCACCATCAAACTAGCATTTTCCCTCGTGTTTTTGTTAAACTGCTTCATACCTCGAAAATGTCCAACAATGGAGGAGCGGCAAAGAACTCCGAGAAAGATGAGCGGAGAAGAACCATCGGGGCATCAGATAAACCCCTTCAATTTCCATGCCCAACATTCCGCTTCTCCAACTAGTGTTCCTCTCTTCCAATTCACTTCTCCAACGCTTCCTCCCAACACCCACTTCACACAAGTGCACCAAATACTAAACGCCGCCGCTCCAAAGAGGCCCTTTTCCTACATGTCATTGTTAACCGCTCCGGAAGAAGACCAAGATTGAACCAAAGTCAACTGGTGCAATTTTGACTAAATCTTGATTCATATGTGCCATGTAAATTGCTTGATTCAACTGAGTCATAATTGCAGCAGTTGGTGCACGTAAGTGTTACTCATGAAGTAATTAGAGTAGGGGAATTTTACATGGAGCGAGACAATGTGATTAGTGTATAAAGTTTTTGACTCAACTGGTGCAATTATGGCCGATTTTTGACTAAATTGAATCAAGCTATTGACATGACACGTCGAAGCAGACTCAGAACCTGAAGCAGGCACTAAACGGGGCGTTGGGGCAGCACCTCCAAGAGACAGAAGGCCAGGGAGTCGGAACTCGTTGCGCAAAACGCTCAGCTGCAAAGCATGGCGGATCATTACAAGGCGCTAGCCGAGAGAATGGTGATCAGGGTGAGAACACTGGAGAGGACGACAAGAACGCTGGACGAAGCCAATGCTGCTCGTTTCTACGCAGAGGCGGCGCAGGAGGAGGCAGAGTCGTCGTTTACTGACCCGGACAGGGTGGAGCCGATTAGGAAGAGGGCGGCCATGATGATGTTGCCCTGTTTGCCTTGTGGTGAAGACCAACAGCGTTGAAGTTAATCTTCCCTCAATTAGAGAGGATTGAGGATTCTATTTCTAGTCTAGCTTTCATTATATTGTAATGCTCATGGTCATTATTGTCATTCGGAATTAATATTATAATAAAATTTAAAGCTTCTTCAAAATTGGATCACAATTTTACCTTGCATATAGGTGCTTTTTACATGCTTTTGCCTATTAAATAGTCGTGCAAAATATATGCTCTGCCCGTGCAAATTATGTACTATGCCCAAATTCTGAGTTCACGTTGAAGATTTGATTTTTATCCCAGCGACTTTATTAATATTCACCATACACACCTTTTCAAGTTACATAATGTTCTCATTTTAAACTTTTAATTAAGTTTTCCTGATCTAATTTTAACTCAATCCCCCAAGAATCTACCATATAACTTTTGGTTCTTTGTTCTTTCATTTTTCTGCACTTTTTAATTTTTAATTAATTTTCTCAAGTAATTCTTAATTGCGTTCCAAATTTATAATTTTCTCATCATTATGCCATTCTGCATTTAATAATCTAAAATAATAATATAAAATTTATTTTGAAAGCAAATGTATTGCCCAAAATACAAAAAAAAAAAAAAAAAAAAAAATATATATATATATATATATATATATATATATTATAATTAAATTAAAATTAATTAAATAAAATTGCACATACTACAAAAAAAATAATATTATTATTAATTAAATTAAAGTAATTAGATTAATAAAAAAAATTAAATTAACTGTAATAAACTAAAAAAATGATAATCCATAGTAATGTACACTCCCCCATCCCACAATTATTGCACACTTGCTTTATATTAGCGTCTCATAATTATTTGCACATTTTTTACGTCTTGTAATTGTTTGCACCATTTTTTTTTTATAAATTACACCCCGCACAATATTCATATATTTACATAAAATGTCATTAACCACACTCAATCCAACTAATTTCCTTAGGCCCTATTTGATTCATGGGATATGATGGGGTAGGTAGAGATTAGCAATATACATTTTCATTCTGGACATAAAAATGTGTTTAACCTTTAATATTGAGAGATAAGTCTATTCTATGTAAAAAAGTGAAACAAAATAACGTCAAAAATACAAATCTTACCTCTAATGTAATCCAAGTCACATATACATCTATTTTCACAAAATTCAATATAATCACGTCATCACTTTTTTTCCAACCATTTATTCTCTCACCTAATATAATATAATAATACATCAATCACTACTACATATTGATTTGACATAAAGCAAAAATTTCACCCTCACTCTATCAAAATCTTAAAACAAACACATACTTTTACAATTCATCAGGAATTTCAAATTCATAGAATTTTGAAGTTATGACTTCCCCCGTACACCTAAATCCCAAAACAAACATACCATTAGAGTTGGAAAATAGTTTAAAGTCTGTTTGCAAACTCTATTAGAAGAATGGAAGCACTTTTAAAAATAAAATAAAATGAGGAGAGCCCACTATTAACACCCAAAATCCTCCATTCACACCTCATCTACTAAACACCCCCATTAAAATTTAATAATTAATCTATATTACTAATAACACCCCATTTCAATACGCCCCTCCCCCTTAAAACACAAAATTGATTTTTTTTTTTCTCTTCTACAGCCGCTATCTCTTAAAATAAACCATTTGTTTCACCATGGATGAATTTTATGGATTTTAAAGACACACTGGAGAGAAGTTTGTACATTTTCTATGTTGGAAGATGAAAGTTCTAGGATTTATATTTTATGATTGTTTTCTTTAGTTTTTTAACGCTGGTTTTTTTTCAAAATCCCATGGGTAGAACTGGATTACTAATGATTTTTAGAATGCCTCTTGAAATTAATTTCAAAAACTTTAATTTTGACGATGAAATGTCTCGCACTTTTGTTGCTTTGCTACCAAATTATGTGGAATATGAACAAATCAAGTTTTGATTTGCCTTTGATTCTGAGGTTGATTCCAATCAATCTAGATCTGTAAAAATATGTATTCTGGGGTTTCGTTGATTCTAATCAATCTAAATCTGTAAAAAAAGAAAAAAATCTGGGATTCCTACTGACTGAAATTGGAAGGGATTTAGCTTCATCTAAAAAGGAGTTTATAGATTAATAATGTACATAAAATTTAATTTTATGCAAGAGTATCGTAGTTAATTTATGTATATCTAATATTGTCTTAAAATTTATGAGGTGTTAATGGAGGATTTTGGGGTGTGGATAATGGCTCCCAAAACTGAGTTTAATAGCTTAAAAAAAATAGTGTTTCTACTCAATTTAATAGAGTCTGCAAACATGCTCTTAATCTCAAAACCGGTGAGAAAATAACAGGCAATGCCGGCGGCAAATTGACTCAGGGGAAAACGAGAACATCAGTTTTCTGATGATACTTCAAATAATTGAATTTGATACTAATCATCTAGACAGAGCAATTTGGACATAAGAAGAATCTACGAAATCGTTAAACCAAAAAGAAAATTGCCAAAACTGATTAATTCTTAGATCAAACAAATCCAGATCAAAGCAGATTTTGAAAAATCGCCTGGAACTCTTAAAACTCAGCCGATTCAGATATTAAACCAAACGATTCAGAGTAGAGAAGCGAGCATAACCAATCACCACTTCAACGAAAATGATTTACTTCCCTGAAGCATATAACATAATTTAGTTATCATTTGGTTCTCATATTGCACGATTTGAATTTCTCTTTTTAAAAAACACTAAAATTATCGACTCTTATTTTATATTAGAATATAATAAAATTCACTTTTATTCTACTTGAATTTTTTTAAAATCTGAGTGCTCAGTTTGTGCGGAAACCGTGCACATTTGTTTGAATTTCGAAATTGATTTTTTGCAAAAAATTTCCATGTTTTGTTATGTTTCTTTGTTTGCAAAGAGATGCGATGAAAGTATGCATGGTGTCCATTCACCAAACAATGCCACCGTTTCACTCTCTTTATATTCGTCCTCCACCCAATGCTTCACCACCCCACTACCAGGCCCATTTTCCCTCGTGTTTGTTAAACTGCTTCATACCTCGAAAATGTCTAACAACGGAGGAGCAGCAAAGAACTCCGACAAGGGCAAGAGAAAGATGAGTGGAGACGAGCAATCAGGAGGACGTCCGTGCCCAACCTTTCGCTGCTTCTTCGAGCATTCCACCTCCCAACAGGCAAATACAATTCAATTCTCCAAGTCTTCCTACCAACAACCACTTCCAATTCACACACCAAGTGCAACAAATACTCAACAAAGCGGCGCCAAGGAAGCCCTTCTCGTGCATCTCCTTGTTAACAGCACCCGACGAAGATGAGGACAACATCGAACCTCTGTTTCAAGACATCAACAACCAACGTGCACAGATTGATCAGATAGTCACTCTTCATGTAACATTTAAACTTTCCAACTCCACTTCAATGAGTCTATATGCCTGTTTTACAACTCCTAATGAATTTTGTTTCGTGCAGAGTGATAATCTGAGTCAAGCGCTAGGCGGGGCGTTGGGGCAGCATCTCCACGAAGTTCATCATGATTCAGAGGAGAGGGCAGCGAAGAGGCTGAAAGACAGGGAGGCGGAGCTCCTAGCACAAAATGCTCGGCTACAAAGTATGGCCGATCATTACAAGGCGCAGGCCGAGAGAATGACGATCAGGGCGAGGACGTTGGAGCGGACGACACGGGCGCTGAACGAGCGTTTAAACGAGGCCAATGCTGCTCGTTTTTTCGCGGAGGAGGAGCACGAGGAGGCGGAGTCTTCGTTTCCTGACCCGGACAGGGTTACGCAGATAACGCTTGAGTGCAAAGTCTGTGAGAGGAAGAGGGCGACGTTGATGATGTGGCCGTGCCGCCACTTGTGCGTGTGCACGCGCTGTGATGGTACCACAACTTACTGCCCTGTTTGCCATAATCTGAAGACCAACAGTATACAAGTTTTTCTTCCCCTAAACTAGGAGGATTGTAGTTTAATTAATTATATTAATGTAATGCTGATTATTGTTATCATGTAATGTCTTCTGGTGCAATTCGTATTATGTAATAGAATAAAATAAAATTCACATCATTTTATTATATTATGTTGGAAATGCTCCAAAATGTCACAAATTTAGCCTGAACATTTATGCGGGTTTTACATGCTTTTTCTGTAACTTGTGATTTAAAATTGATCGCCGCGTGCAAATTATGTGAATTTAAAGTTTAATAACTGATGCAATTCAAAGTGTATTTCAACTCTATTTCCTTGAAGAAAGTATTGAAATTTCAGAGAGTTATTTCATCACAAATTTAGCGTGCATATATGTAGTTTTTACATGATCTCTATTAAAATACTCGGTTTTTTATAGCAAGAAAAATCATGATTTCTCAAAATCAACCCCGATGCAAATTATGTGCTATGCTCAAAATTGACCCGGCGTGCAAATTAATGTGCACGTCTATATCAAATACTCGTGTTATGAATTTGTTTACCCTATTGCTGCATCGTACAATTTGAGATCACAATGGAAAAAGTAATTTGCTACTTATAGCAACAACATAAAAACATGATTCAAAATTGAGGCCGGCGTGCAAACTATGTGCTATGCCCAAACTCTGAGTCTAGGTTGAAGATCTGATACTTTTATCCCATCAACTTTTGCAGCAACAATGAAGTCATTGATACTCAACCCTCCTGCATCATCAACAATTCAAAACATTTTATTTATGCAATATATCAATAACATCAATGGTATTATCCGTGTAGAAATCCAAACCCGATTAAACTGTATGAATTCCTTACCAAGTGAAGAAGTCCAGAGTTGTGCTCTAACTTGATTAGGCGCCTCAAATTGAAGCATCGAAACGTGCCCCGTTGATTCAACTGCATTCCTGATCCTGTTCATCAGTTCTTCCCCACATTTCTCATCCCTAACTTTCCACAATCCTTCTAGCTTTACACCCCCTTCTTCCTCCATAATTTTCCATCCAACAACCTAATTTTGCAATTCGCACACGTTAAATTCAAGAGTAATGCTTGATCAAAAAAAATCCAAGAGTTAATGCTTGAGCGCGCACCAGTTGCACCGTGCTATTGGTAACTAATAATGTTCAATGAAAACAACTAATATTGGCCAACTTATACGTAGTAAAATACTATATACAACTAATATTGGCCAACTTATACGTAGTAAAATACTATATTACTGATCAACTAATACCTTTTAGTAGAACAACTTATAATACTATTCAGTGAAAACAACTAATACTGACCATTTAATATCTTTTAATAAAACAACTAATACTATTCAGCGAGAACAACTAATACTGGCCAACTAATACCTTTTAGTAAAATAACTAATACTGATCAACTAATACATTTTAGTAGAACAACTAATACTCTATTTAAAACTGCAACTGGTACTGCAGAAGTAGTAAATTCAATTATGATAGAAGGAAGATTGAGAGAGAGACCTTGTACAATAGCTTTTTGATTTCATCTTCAGAGAGCTGCTGAAGCTGAGAGACGGGAAAGCACTGTTGCTGCGCCAGAGACAAAGCGGAAGCATTGGGGATCAAGATCTTGTGCTCCGTGCTCATATTTCCCAAAACTTTTTCACAGAATCGGCTCTCAATTTCCGCTGGGAAAGGGTCCCTAGCTCCGAAATCGCCCAGCAAATCCAGGTTACCACCGCCCGATGCTCTGATTTTTAGTGAAGCCGGTGCGGTGGTGATCGAAGGATGGAAATTTTGGCGTCTTCGAACTGTGTTTTTAGAGAGAGAAAGGAAGGGGGAGAAGGTCAAGTGTGGCGCAGAGGAAGCCATGGGTGAATTGAAGCTCTTGCTTTGCTTGGGTGAATTGATTGTGGTGGTTTTTGTGTTATCTAGTTAGTTGTGGAGTGGATAAAGCGGTTCGGTTTTTTCGGTTTGAACCGCCGGTTCAGGAGCCATTAACGCCCAGCCATTGGTTCATTGTTAGTGGGGCCCTTCATTATTAGTAAGTTGTTTGGAAGAGAGGGAACTTTCTGGAAGCATTCCGATAGTTTTTCATATTAGTGGTCCAGGTTAAACCTGTTTTCGTATTTCATTTTTCTTGTATTGTCGTGGCTCAAGTTGAAGCACTTGAAGTGTTTTACCAACCTTTACAATAAGAGGCACACTTGCATCTCTCACAATAAGACCGGACATAAATTAGATATTGAAGTTTTAACACTTTTGAAGGAATGAGTGTGATTTATGTTAAGTTGTACCCCATTTCATGTATGAGACCGTTTTATATGAGTTTTTATTTTATAATAATAAGAAAAACATCTTTGATCCGGTATATTTTACTCGTTCAGTGAATTAATGATACGTGTTCATTCTGATGATATGAAAATATCAAGTGGGCATTGAAAGTTGAAACTCTAGAAGAACGTAGGTTTACGCCTAGAGAGTATTTGTAAGTAGGCTTATGAGTAAGAAGGCACCTTTTGTTTTAGATATACTGAATTGCATTGAAAACCCTATACACTGATATTCATACACGAAATGCACACTTCATTGAGAGAATAAGAGATATTATCCATCCTTGTATATACATAGAGCTTTGATATAAGCTTTATACAAAATTATTCATAATTATATATGACTTGAGCGTCGAAGTTCCTAGGGGTATGTTCGTTTTGCGACTATCACGGACGAACTTTGACTACACAATTCCAAATATTCTTTTCTTCAATACTCAAACAAAGTATTTTGAAATCCTACAACATCCACCTCTAATACTATTACTGCACCCTACACCTTACACTCTCCCCACTTTTACACAATTTCCAAAACATCACATTCATTCAATCATTACAATAATAATATAATAATACAAATCAATCAATTTTTTCTCCATCCTACACAATCCTATCCTATAAAATCCCCAATAAACATATACTCAACTTTTTGAATAGGATTTTAAAATCCAAGAATTTTGAAGTCCAGGATTTTCCACGCCCACTATAAGCCCAAAACGAACATACCCAGCGTGTTTTTTAAGGTTGTTTCACTGGAGATATGGAGCTTTTTCATCGATCAAATTTGACTATTCACGATCTCGATAGATTTGGCCTCGCACAATATTCTGAAATGTGTGTTTTTAACCTTCTTCACTCAAAATAAAATAAAATTAGTGGGTAGAAGAACTTAAATCCTCTAATTAATACAATATTTAGATTTTTTTAATATATTACACCGATCCAAAATTAGTCGGTAGAAAAACTTAAATCCTCGATTTAATATATTTCACCAAAATTAAAGAGAAAATTAAAATAATTACATATGTGATGGTTATCTCTTCGGTGGCTACAAATGATTAATTTAATTTTTTTTTATAATTTACAATATTAAAATCAAAGTCATTGGACTACAAAAAACTCAATCCCTTTTAACGATAAAGTTGTAAATGACCATAAGGGGTGTTTGCAAAAACTTTGTTTTAAAGAAATGATAAAAATGAGTGATTATGAAAAAAATGATTAATATTAGAAGTTGATAGAGTTTGTGAAAAAATTCAAAGAAAAGTTGATAGTATTTGTAAAAAAAGTTAAAAGTAAAAAAAAAAACTAATAAGCTACTAAAAACATCCTCTTTGAAGCTTCTAGCTTATAGTTTATGTGAGCTTATTTAAGCTACTAAAATAGAAATAAAACACTTTAAATTGATTATGCACACAATTCTAGGTGACTATAATCACTTATAAATTTTTGCAAATACCCTATAGTAAACAAAAAATTGGAGAGTCTGTCAAAAAAAAAAAAATTTTTTTTTGGAGAGAATAGCCGAATAGTTGTGATGTTTTTGAAATAATATTTATTTATTTATTTTGTTCAACGGTTATGGCCTTTCGAACGAGCGCACCATTTCATGATCAGTCGCGCGCGCCTATCATAAGCAAGTAGTGCACTTTCGAAAATTACAGAGAGAATTTTTCTTATCTTCATTTCTGCGTCAATGGCTGATTTTAATGCCAGTAATCATATAATGGAAAACCCACCGACGTCTCCTTCCATTCCTCTCCAATTATGCGGCTTCATCACCGGAGACACCGTTCAAGTTGACGGCGACACCGGAAACCTTCAATTCTCCGTTCAATTTAACGTCCGTAAAACAGAACACCAATCCCCTTGCCCCTTCAATTTTCCCGATACAAACATCCCAGAAGTTGAAAACTTTTACGATTCCTTGCAATCACCACCATCTTCATCGCATTTAACTGCTACTTGTACTCATGAAAATCAACATCTCAATGCTGATGCTGATGCTGATGCAAATTCAGTGAGTGAAAGATGTGGCATTGTGACGAGGCTGAGGAGCGGGGTATTATCTCCCGTGAATTATTGTTTTCGGGGAATTTATAGTTTTTCCGGTGTTGTTTTGAATCCACGCTCGCGGAAGAAAAAGAAGTTGAATAAACGTGACAATGTGTTTGATAAAATGCTCAAGAGAAGGTGCTCTCCAATAAGGCCGTGTAGTTCGTACGCGTTTTTTCTGATGAAGAATTGGGGTGTGGTTAAGCGTTCTTCGTTTGTGGAAACGAGCAGGAGGTTGAGTAAGCAATGGTGCAAACTCCCTCGGGATATAAAGAAGGTATATTTATATCACAAACTCTCCTATGACACTTTATGTAACTGATACCATTATATTTATAAACTAATACAACTACTGTTATAAACTAATACCATAGCATTAAGTAGTGGTATCGGTTGCCAAGTGTAGTGTTTTGTGGATGATTTATTGCATATTTGACTTAACATTTGTTTGATGATAACTTTGTAATAGGAGTACGAGGAAATGTCGATGAAGGATAATGCCAGATACAAGAGGCAGTGCGTGCTACTAAGGAGCGACGTTGAGCAACACACAACCTCGGATTTACTGGCCTTCTCCAATTAAAGTAATGAAGCTTGTTTTGTTTATCTACTTGTTTGTAAGTGAATTAAATTCTATATATATGTGCAATATGATCTTAAATTTATAATCTGTACTATTTGTTCTATAGTATGTTACAAATGCTCCACAAGAATTACAATTCTCAAGCAAAAATGGAAAAAAGAAATTAGGAAATAAAAAGATAAGAGGAGTTCCTTAACTGAAAGGCAATACCAGTAATCTGCCAAAGAATAAAGAAAACTGAAGAAAAACGTTGGGGATGAACTTTATTCACTCGTTGCAACTAGAAAAGGGCTATTCTGTCACAGTGAAAACGGCTTCTTATAGACATCAAATGGCTCATTGGCACTAAGCTGCGGTTCCTGCAATTAAGATAAAAAGAAATGGTCTCAATCAGTGATAATGGCTTCATAAAGACATAAGTTCTGGTGATTTAGGTTGAATTTGAATGGGCGCACCAGTTACAGTGCCCAACTAATACCTTTTAATAAAACAACTAATACTTCTTAGTGGATGTTAAGAAAGTGTGAACACGTACCTGTTTCAGTCCACCACCAGCACTTCCCCCAGTCAAAAGCATCATGAGAAGCGTTGTCACAACACCTCCTCCCCCTCCAAGATCATCATCAGTCTTGCGAATCGTAGCCCTCATTGCATTTAAAATACTCCCATATGTCATTATTCCTTGACTTTTTTCTATTGCTTGGATGAACGCAAAGGTCATTGCCCTGTTGACGTCACCTTAGATAGAGCCTGTTGAGTTTTCAATTTGTGTCAATTTGTAGTTCTAATTCCAAGATTTCAAACCGATGTGTATTTAAAAGGTATTAGTTTCTTCACTAAAAAGTATTAGTTTGTTTTACCCAAGTGTTATGACAAAACTTACAGATGTATCAGCAGAAGTTTGATCATCATCACAACCACTGAATGATATAGCTTCTCCCCCCCCCTGTCCCTTTCCATACGCCTGTTCTAGGACGATGGTCTTCCCATGCATACCTCCCGCTTCAAATATATGAATCAAGTTCCACCTTCACCCCTTTTATAATATTTTCTCTTACATTTTCCTCAAATATTTTCGACGTGAGACAAATATATGAGGTGAAGTACACTTTTCCCCTTTTATATTGTTTTCTCTCACATTTTCTTTTAACATTTTCGATGTGGGACAAAATTATGAGATTTTATTTTCTCTTATATTTTCATGTAAGGTTCACCTTTCCCTTTTAAGTTACTTTCTCTCATATTATTGTGTTGTTTTTTATTATGACCATGACTCTATTGTGTTTTCTTAGATATAAAAAGTTATAAGATATATGTTTAAAATTTTGTAGGTGTATATTTATTTTATTTTTTTAACTAAATATAAGAAATATTGAAAAAAATTAGGCATAAATCATTTCAACAGTTGAACCACCGGTTGAACCGGTCCGACCGGTTGAACCACTGACCGATGGTCTGTCCGGTTCGATCACCAGTTCGGTTATGAAAACACTGGCTTAAGCAAAGGGGTGCTTAACTCGACAACTTTACAAGAGTATAGTCTGTCCGCTATAGTTTACTAACTAAGTGTTTGTTATGATGTATTCAAATCATGATTTATTTTACTTCAACCGTTTGTTAAGATTGATAAAGACATGAAAATTCATTGGATAAATATTAATTTTACTATTATACGTATTAGAAATACCACCTAGGAGTGGGATCCGTAATCATGTAAAAATTTGAAAAGAAAATACGGGCCTTCTGGCCAAGAGAAAAAATCATCAAACATACTAAACACTTGAAAAGGTGGGATATGATTTATTTTTCCCTATTTTCCTTTCTTTTCTCGCATAACAAACGACCTCTAAGAATACAAATTAAAAGTTGATTATCCCAATCATGAAATGGACACATAAAGATTATAAAGGATAGTGTGCTCGAATTCATTTCAAAAAATTGTACTTGATTTTCTTTTGAGTGAGTCTCATGTGCATCCAAGTGTATCGTGTATTTATAATGTATTTTAGAAACATGTAACTTGTCGTATTGAAAGATGCAAATTATTTATACTGAACCACACAACTATTTTTTCATATTAATAATTATACAGTTTAATGTAAATAAATTATATTTTTCAATATAACAAGTTATATATTTCTAAAAATGCACTAAAAATACACAGTGAATCTGGATGCATGCAAGACTTGATCTTTTCGTTTTTATGCGGTAGTTATTATTAATTATTATGGCTTCATTCAAGTGTTTGATTAGTACAGTCAAATAGCACAAGTCCACGTATTAAATTAATAAAAAAGTTAAGAAATAATAAAATGATAGCGCACTTTTGATTTAAAAAGATGAAAGTAGGATAATAATGTGTTATACTGTTATGTGTCGTTCTAGAAGACTAGAATTAGGGACGTGAACACGTTAGGTTATCCCGTAGAAATCCACGGTTCGATCTACTAAGATTCGGATTGATTTGTTAATAAATACAGACCTTGATATTTTTAAAGACAAATTCTCTTATAAAAATTTGCGACCTTGATATTTTTAAAGACAAATTCTCTTATAAAAATTTGTTGTGGTTTAAGTTTATAAATGTGGGGTTGGTCTCCCATGAACAAGATCTATGCTATAAATTTGGATTATTTGATATATTTTACTCATTTACAACATATTTTTTTAAATCATTAAATTTGACCCGTATTATACTCTGAGTAGGATCAAATGCTATGAATTAAAAACAAGGTTCATAGCATGACCAGATCTACACAAATTTTTTCATAAATATGAGTAATGTATAAATTTCACATTATAAACAAATTTCATCGAATACCTACTCATTTTTAAAAGCATATATATAGAGAAAGAATATGTCTTGTGTGAAATAGTCTCATATAAAATCAATATCCATATTGAATTTCAGATCAAATTTAACTTTAAAACATTATAGAATTGATGAGTTATGTTTAGAGCTCCATGTTTCTTTTTAAAACATAAACTCTAGCTAAAATTGGGGGGGGACAGTTCACCAGATATTTAAAATGCAAGTAGATCTTGAGAAGTATAACATAGTCGTACTTTTTAACGTGTGTGTTCTTTGAAACATAAAAAAATTCAAATTGTATTAAAGTATCAACATGAATTTTATTAACGCATACGACTCAGGTAATTATTATTATGACTCTGAGCTGTTTTATTATTTTATTAATTGAGGCTGGTATTGGTGCAGGAGAAAGGAATTGCATTGACAGTTAGATTATACTATACAAAAAGGATTCCCCAAATTTCAATTATTCCCATGCTTTCGAAAAAAAATATCAATTATTCCCATTATATGATTTTTTTTTTATATATATAAACTAAACAATAACAAATTTCATTGTTCTTATCTTTTAACTATTTTCTAATTTGGTATATTTTTAATCGAATTTGATCGTATCGCCTTAGTTGAATTAAATTAAACTTATATTACCATACACATGTGGTATGCCAAATATGCAAGTTCTCCACAATGATTTTATTTTTTG
This sequence comes from Stenogyne calaminthoides, assembly GCA_037126765.1. Lineage (NCBI taxonomy): Eukaryota > Viridiplantae > Streptophyta > Magnoliopsida > Lamiales > Lamiaceae > Stenogyne > Stenogyne calaminthoides. Next base: position 15,530,097 of record JBBCBC010000011.1, read on the forward strand.
GGGAGAAGAGTATAATGGTATTGATTTGGGGTGTGTTTAGTAGTACAAATTAATTTTAAATTTTTAATGGGGTGAGTTTAGTAGGTGAGTGTGAATTAAGGATTATGTGGTATGTTTAGTGGCTCCCCTTTATAATACGGGTTTATTCTATTTACTTATGGGTGGTTTATTAAGTGTACAATGAAAATACTATTTCATACTATATATATATTATCATATCGAAATTTTTGGTATATAAAATTCTATACGATTACTAATTACTGTTTCAAAATTTTTGTTATTATATAAAATATTTACCAATATCATACCCTAATTTCAATCATGGACGGACCCATGTTGGTCAAGGGGGCCACTGCCCCCTGCCCCACTTAAACTTTTTATATATATTTGTATTTATTTATTTCTAATTTGATAAAATTAGAAGTTTTGACTAATTTCAAAGTGTGTCTTTCTTTTTCATGCAATTTTTTTTTATTATTCTTCAGATGAGAAAGAGGTTGCGAAAAAGTGAAAGATATATGTACAATTCATATTTTTCAAAAATTGTACAATTTATATTTTAAATATATATAAAGATATTTGACTCTGTTAATATAAATATATTTAGTCCAAATAATTTTCAGAAATATATAAAAAATTAGAAAGTGCATTTAATTACAGTACATTATAAATTCGGCTCAATTCCTGGGTCCATCCATAATTTCAATATGTCTAAATTTTGGACAGTATCAAAATGCTTTGGTATACCATTTTATAACGAATTTTTGGTATATGCATTTTTATCGAAAACACTGAAATACATAAAAAAAAATCGCTATTTCAATATATATCGAAATACCAAAAAATGTGTATGAGCTTAGTGTTATTGTACCAAAAATATCGATATATCAATAATTTTATAATTTTTCGTTTCAATAAATGCGCTTTACCAATTTCTTTTGAGAAGGTATTGTGTGCATGTTGATTCTTACCAAGAATAGTAATATTGGTTTACGGTGAAAGTGGTGCACACAATACTTTGCCAAATTTTTTATAGTTTCCTCATTCCTATATCTGCTCATTTCATATATTACAATTTACAAGTTTTGGTATCACAATTTTGCAATTAAGAGGTAATCGCCCCACTGATCACTACATTTGACAATTCAAAACTTACAATTAGATACATAGGTAAAAAATATATTGTAGATAAACAAGTACATTTGCACATTTTATGTAACTTTGAAAGTATATATGCAATTATTTTATATCTATTAATAAAAATTTTAAAAATTTGTAACCCACGTTAATTATTCCTACTTTTATTTGGGGAATTGACAATTATTTGAAGTCCTACGTATAGAGTAATGATATAAAACCAACTATCAAAATTTTTTTTGGAATCAAATTAATGACGTGTCATGCCAACTATTCCCTAAACCATGAACTATAAACCCTAAATCATGAAAAATTTAATTTTTTTTTTTTCGGGTGAACCATGAACCAGTTCAATTCAATTTTTTCTTTTTTCGCCGACCCAAAGCTAGGTTCACCGATCCGAAAAAAAAAAATTTAGGGTTTTTTTTTTAGTTTAAGTTTTATTTTTTTTCCATTAAAAAATTCATATTTTTTTTTTTTTTTTCCGGCCCGGACCCAAACTCGCTTGCCCATATTTCAATGGTTCATGGTTCACCCCATCTGTAAGAATGGTTCAATATATAATTTAGGGTTTATGGTTCCATATAATTTCCGTGGAATAGATTGGCATAAACCGCCACCAAATCATATTTTCAAACCTTTGGGCCAACAAAAAACCATGGATAGTTGGTTTATATCATTCTTTCAGAAAAATATCGATTTTATCGAAATTTTTATATACACCTAGCAAACAAAGCTTGCCCATATTTCAATGATTCCCATTACATAATGTCTGAGAAAAGAAGATCATTAACTGTAAGAATATATAGCGTGACAATATATATATATATTCCATATCCAACTTTCCGTGTAATTAGATTGCCATAAACCTGCCACCAAATCACATATTTCAAACCTTTGGGCCAACAAGTATTCCTCAATCATGCACATGCTTTTCTGTATATACTATATGTTTCAATAATATATATAGGTGATTTATATATGTCAGTTCGATAAGACTATATCTTAATGTTTTATGTGATTCTCTCGATGAAACTCAAATGGTTGATATATATTTTCTTTTTTGTGAAAGGAATGATTGGTGTACTAATACAAGGTTTTAACGTATGAGTATAATTTGGTCTAAGAGAAAATGTATATGCTAAAATAGATAATTTGGCACTCAAAGAGAAGGTCTAGTATGCAATAATTTGGTGAAGAGAAAATGTATATGCTAAAATTGAAAATTTGGCACTTAAGAGAAGGTCCAGAATGCAATTGGTGCACAATGTATTTTTTAAACATGCAATATATTGCATCAAAATATTCAACTTTTATTAACACAAGTTGCAAATTAAAGTGTAAACAAATTGCATCTCTTAGTACTACATGTTGTATGTTTAAAAAAATTTGAGTTGCACGGTGCACTTGGTGCACAAGAGACCTACTATTGACCTAAAATTAATTAGGGATTAATTTTTTTTTGTACTTCCAGTAATTTTGCTTAGTTTTGAAATTGATCCCGATTGTTTTGACTTTTAAATTTTAGTCCTGTAAATTTTCAAAAATTCTGAAATTGGTCATTTAACTTGCTGCAACAAGTCACCAAACAGGTAACTGTCAGATGTATAAATATTTTGGTTTTTCCTTTAATTTTGAAATGTTACCTAGACTTTTTTAATCCTAATTTTTTGGGTCGTAATTTTTCTGTGTATTTTGGTTTATTTTATAATTTTCGGTTAGTTTAGACCCTGTAAACCGACCCGATTCGATTTGTCTTTTAATATTCATGTTGTCTTTAAACCCGACCCAAAACCCGATTTAAAACTATTAAGATTAAAAATGTCTAGGCGGCTCTTCAAAATTAAAAAAAAAAATTAAATGACTAATTTCAAAATTTTTTAACAGGACCAAAATCGAAAAGTCAAAACAATCGGGACTAATTTTAAAAATATTTAAAATTATTGGACAAAAAAAAATTAATCCCAATTAACCAACCATATATGAAATTATCAATCAAAGATTAAAATCCAAAATATCACTATTTTAAGAATATTGCCTTTTCTTACTCAATACTATAAAAATAACAAAAGAGTATGTATTTTTTGGAATATATAGTTGAACACTACGAATGTATTTACAAAACTATAAAGTATTAGCAGGAAATATATTAATATTGAGGATTATATTTAAAATATAAAAACTCGTATGAGAATGCTCAGATTATGTTCCGTCTCACCGCTACGTAAATGTGCACTGGGTGGTTTAGTCCACCTGGCCACTGAGCTCCTCATTTGAGTGGGAGACCCAGATTCGATTCTCTATGGGAATGAATTTGAAGTTATGGGAGTTATAAGGTGAATTTGCGATTTCGTGAAGTATTTGGGTGCTTGGTGTACTAACTACTAACAATTAACATCTAACTTTGGTCGATAAAGAAAAAAGAAGTGTGCATCTATTTTAAATTGCCCCTACAGCTCTACTCGGCAATAAAATTTTGGCATAATTTAATTCTTAATTTAAACGGCTACCCATTTTTGAAACCGGAATAATGAAATATGCGCTCAAAACGCTGCTGCTTCATTTCTCGGTCCATTTCGATTCTGAGGCAAATTCACATACCATCGCATGATCTCAACGCCAAAATCAAAACCCTTGTTCATCAGGGTAAGTATCAAGAAGCTCTAGAATCATACTCCAAGCAAATCATCAATTTCCCAAGTAATAATTCAAGATTCACTTTTCCTTCTCTGCTCAAAGCGTGCGCTTCTCTTTCACAATTCAACTATGGCACCGCACTTCACTCCACAATTACCAAAATGGGTCTCCAGTCAGATCCCTATATCGTCACTTCTCTCGTACGAATGTATGTCAAATGCGCGTCCCTCTGTAGTGCAGTCAAACTGTTTGATAAAATGTCCGAGTGTAAAATTTGCAGTCAAGACGTCGCCCTTTGGAACTCTATCATTGACGGGTATTCTAGAAATGGGTTCTTTGAGGAGGGTGTTGTTCAGTTTCGCCGAATGCAAGAATTATTCATCAAACCTGATGGTTATACTCTGTGCATTTTTCTTGGCATGCGTAGCTTCTTTGATATCTCATATGGGAAAGAAATTCATGGTTATATTATCAGGAACATGTTTGATGATGATGCATTTGTAAATACTGCAATGATTGATATGTATTCAGATTTTAGTAGGCCAATAGAAGCTTGGAATGTTTTCCAGAAGTTGGAAAACAAGGACAGCATCGTTATCTGGAATTCGATGATCAATGGCTTCTGCGAAAATGGGTTTTGGAGAAATTGCTTGCAGTTGTACTCATTAGCTAAATATGAGGGCCTTGAATTGGGTTCCACAACGTTTTCGAGTGTACTAACAGCTTGTTCACAGGGGGAGGCGATGGATTTCGGCTCTCAGATACACTGTGATATGATTAAGACCACGTTTGGAGATGATCCTTATGCTAGTACTTCTCTCTTAACTTTTTATTCCAAGTGTGGAGAAGTTAGATATGCAGAGAGAGTTTTTCGTTTTACCAGAAACAGAGAAGTTGGAATATGGAATAGCATGATATCAGCTTATGCTAATTATGGTTTTGGCTATGATGCTTTAGATATCTACACTCAGATGCGTAGTGAGAATATTTCACCCGATTCTTTCACCATATCGAATATTTTGACAGCTTGTAGTATGATTGGATCGAGCTATGTTGGAGGAATGGTCCATGGAGAACTTATAAAGAGGCCAGTAAAACATAATGTTGCTGTGGAAAGTGCTCTGTTGACAATGTACTCAAAGCTCGGGAATGTTAAAAATGCCCATGATGTGTTTGATCAAATGAAGGAAAAGGATGTGATAGCTTGGGGATCTATCATATCAGGTAGTTGTGAGAATAGAGAATTCGAAGAGGTCTTGCATTTATACAAAAGAATGGTATCCGATGGTGTGAAACCGGATCCTAACGTTATAGCAAGCGTGTTGATTGCTTGTGTTGCGTTTGGTGATGGAAACTCTATAAAACTAGGTTGTTGTTTTCATGGGTTAGCAATCAAGGAAGGATTAGACTTGGATGCTTTTACCGGTAGCTCTTTGATAGATTTCTATTCAAAATGTGGAGAACCAAACATGGCTTTAAAAGCATTTACAAATGTGCTGCAAAAGAATATGGTAGTTTGGAATACTTTAATATCATGCTACTCTCAGAATGACCTCCCAGATGTCTCCATCAATCTTATTTCTCAGATTCTGCAGAACGGGCTTCGCCTAGATTCAGTATCGATCATCACTGTTCTTGGTGCAGTTTCACAAATGGCAGCATTGCTTATAGGAAAGACCATACACGGTTACTATATAAGGTCCCTTCTTCGAGACGAAACTCAAGTGGAAAACACATTGATTGATATGTATATCAAGTCCGGGTGCTTAAAGTACGCTCAGAGGGTGTTCGCGAAAATGTCGAATAGGGATCTTGTGGCATGGAATTCGATGATCGGGGGGTTTGGATCGAACGGTGAATGTCGTAAAGCCATTGACATGTTCCATGAGATGAGAAACACAGGATTAAAGCCCGATGAGATTACATTTTTGTCTCTTCTCTCCTCGTGTAATCATGGTGGTTTCATTGATGAAGGTCTGAATTTCTTTAAATCAATGAAGGGATACAGTGTTGAGCCAAATATGGTGCATTACGTAAATATAGTGGATCTCCTGGGGCGGGGTGGGTACCTAGATGATGCTCGTGAGTTTATAGAGAATATGGGTGTTCCACCTGGACGAGGGGTATGGCTGTCTTTATTGTCTGCCTGTAGAGTTCATGGAAACGTAGAGCTCGGAGAAATGGCTGCTGAAAATCTGATCAAAATGGACCCACAAAGGGGTAGCAATTACATTCAACTGATGAATTTGTATGTAGAAGCAGGGCTTAAAGAAAAGGCTGCAAATTTGAGGGCAGTGATGAGAGAGGAGGGACTAATGAAGCTACCGGGATGCAGCTGGATCGAGTTTAAAGATAAGGTTGAGGTTTTCTTCTCCGGGGATTCATCGTCTCCAGACACGATGATGATCTATGAAACTCTAGATGGTCTAAAGAATAGCATGAAGAGGAGGGAATGTGATGATGAAGAAGGTGAGACAAAAGATGATGAAGCTGGATGAAGGATACGAGCTTGTGTTAATGACCGGTAATGTTTGTTTTAAAATCACATCAAGTGTTGGTTTTTAAATTTCAGTTTATTAGATAGGATACTTAAAATTTACAAGATTTACCATTTTTGTAGCTCCTCATTTAACAAGATACAATTCACTTTTTGTTTCAATCTACAAAATAATAGTCAGTTTATCTCTTACTACATATAAAGCGTCCTATACTCAAAATGGGCCAGTTACAAGCCGGATCCCAGGTAAGTCTACGTGTTAGCGTGATATCATGTAGTGCTTCTTCTTCTCTCTCCTTGTGTGCAAGTCTTTCTCAATTTCGACAAAAGCTTCTACGAACTTGGTTCTCGGGAATAGTGACCTCAGTCTCACTGTTTAGGATATGAAGCAATACTGTTTAGCATATGAAATATCACAGTTTAGCGATTTTCAGAAGAATGACACATAAAATCAAGCATTTTCTAAATGGTGATCCTTCATATAGTACTAAAAGGTGATAGTTTGCATGCTTAAAGGTAATATTTTGAAGAATAGAGTTCAAGTGAACTTGTTTCATAGGAGACCTATTACCCCCTTTCTCTCTTGTTTCTTGTTTCTTGGAGATTCGTGAAGGGTTTTCTTAGAGGGGATTTCGACATCCACTATTTCACCCTGAATTTGAGTTTTGGAGGGGGTATGAACTTTTGTTTTGTTGTGGATTTCCTCGCCTACGTTGAGGTATTTTGCATTTCAGTTAGATTTTTAAATTCCAGCACAATAGATGATTGGAAGGGTTTGTCTCTTAGATGATTGGAAGCTGAAATCCTACAATAGCACCAGCTACTCCTTGCACGTCTTAATTGGGAGCTTGAATTTTTCAGGAGTTTAATTGGTTCTTGTTATACATTTGTTGGACATTGAACTTTTTTTCCTTTTTCTTTCTATCTTTCTTTCAGAAGGCATCCTGATACAAAGAAGGATGAGAGCACTGCCACATCAAAATTTCAAAAAACTATCGAGGCTTATCAGGGTAATTGCTCAATTGCACTGTTGATATTATCTTTATTTTAATTTAGTAATTCTATGTGTGTGCCTGTGTGTGTTTGGGGATGTATTTGCCTTTTTGGTGTTTTGGAACTTAGGGACTCAATTTGGGTATTAATGGATGAGTGGAAGCCATTATTATGTTGAAGCATTTGAATATAGCTACAAGAGATGAGCTTGAACACAAAAGCAACAACACAAGAGCACGAGGATACCAAGGAAAATGTGAAAAGGAAGTGTCCAAATGAAGAGGAGTATTTATAGAAGCATATAGTGTGCGTGTCACGTATTGGCCTAATTTGAGCCCATAACTCCCAAATCCGTGCTAATTTGGCAATGTCATATTATTAATTACCATTAAATGTTAGAGAATTTGAAAAACAGGTTTAATTTAATACCATTTGGGATAACAGAAAAAATCCCAAATCCAGGCTAATTTGGCAATGTCATAATTATTAATTAACATTAAATGTTTAAGATTTTGAATGACAAGTTTAATATAGTACCATTTGGGATAAAATAAAATATTCAATAATTGAATAAGTTAATGCAATTATGCGTCTGCCAGGAGTCAAACCCGGGTCTATTGCTTGGAAGGCAATTATCCTAACCTTTGGACTACAGACGCTTGTTGGTTAGTGACTAATCTGATTTAAATAATAGAATTTGTAATATTAAAAATAACGTCAAAAATAAGTGTCACTGTTTAGTGACTTTTGAGAAGAATGACACAGAAAATTAATCATTTTCTAAATGGTGATACTTCATATGCTAAAAGGTGATAATTCGCATGCTTAAAGGTAATACTTTGAACTTTGCAGAAGATAGTTAATGTGAACCTGGTTCAGAGGAGACCTATTACTCCCTTTCTCTCTTGTTTCTTGCTTCTTGGTTCTTGGAGATTCGTGATTTAGGTTTTCTTGGAGCGGAATTTGAACTTCCACTTTTATACCCTGAATTCGAGTTTTGGAGGGGGTATGAACTTGTGTTTTGTGGTGGCTTTCATCACCTATGTTGAGGTATTTTGCATTTCAATTAGAGTTTTAAATTCCAGCACTCTTGTTTCATAGATTTCATCCAACTGAACTGAACATATTCTGGGAATAAGATGGAAGTGGAAGCTGAAATGCTACCATAGCACCAGCTATTCCTTGCACGTGTTAAGATATTTTTGCGATTGGTGTTTGATTGTTATGGGAGCTTGAATTTCTCAGGAGTTTAATTGGTTCTTGTTATACATTTGTTGGACACTAGTCATTTTTTTCCTTTTCTTTTCTTTCTATCTTTCTTTCAGAAGGCATCCTGATAAGAAGAAGGCTGAGAGCACCGTCACATCAAAATTTCATGAAATAAGCGAGGCTTATCATGGTAATTGCTCATTGCTCAATTGCACTGTTGAGATTTCTTTATTTTAATTTAGTAATTGTACTTTGTGTTTGTGGACGTATTTTCCTTTTTGGTTCTCTGGAACTTAAGAACTCAATTTGTGTATTAATGATGGAGTGGAAGCCATTATTTTGTTGAAGCATTTGAATATAGCTACAAGAGATGAGCTTGAACACGACGACAACACAAGAGCATGAGGATACTAAGTAAAATGCCAAAACGAAGTGTACAAATAAAAAAGTGGAGTATTTATAGTAGCATATAATGTGTGTGTGTCACGTGTTGGCCTAATTTTAGCCCGTATTTCCCAAATCCAGGCTAATTTGGCATATTATTTATTACCATGAAATGTTTAAGAATTTGAAGAACATGTTAAATTTAGTAACGTTTGGGATTAAAAAAAAATCAATAACTGAATAGAAAAGATTATATGCAGTTATGCGTCTGCCGGGAGTCGAACCCGGGTCTATTGCTTGGAAGGCAATTATCCTAACCGTTGGACTACAGACGCTTGTGATCTGATTTAAATAATAGAATTTGATATATTAAATATAACACCAAACTCAGGAATGCAGAATAATAGAGTTTAACACATAATTAGATGATGAATACTCCTAAACTAGATTAAACATTAGAAAGATTAGCTTGAAATGGCTCTAACATGTGGTAAAACATTTATCAAAATAACAAATCTGAGAAAGGACTCCATGAGGAAAAAATTGAAGGGAAATGGATGCAATTAGTTGAATGCCAGAAACAGAGAAACTGGAATACGGAATAGCATGATATCAGCTTATGTTAACTATGATTTTGGCTATGATGCTTTAAATATCTACACCCAGATGCGTAGTAGGCAGGGGTCACCCTATTGAGTATTTTTACAGCTTGTAGTATGATTGAATCGAGCTATGTTGGAGGAATGGTCCATGGGGAACTTATAAAGAGGCCAGTAAAACATAATTTTGCTGTGGAAAGTGCTCTATTTACAATGTGCTAAATGCTTGGGAACGTTAAAGATGCCCATGATGTTTTTATCAAATGAAGGAAAAGGATGTGATAGCTTGGGGGTCTGTCATATCAGGTAGTTTTGAGAATAGGGAATTCGAGGAGGTCTTAGGTTTATACAAAGGAATGATATCTGATGGTGTGAAACCGGATTTTAAATATTTTAGCAAGAATGTTTATTGCTTGTGTTGCGTTTGGCGATGGAAAACTGATGAAAGTAGGTGGTTGTTTTCATTGATTGGCAATCAAGGAAAAATTAGAGTTGGATGCTTTTACAGGTAGCTCTCTACTAGAAGAAGAAAAAAAGATAAAAACAAATATACAGTTCATCTCCGTTTCCCAGGCCCGACGTTTAGAGTTCCCGAGTTTTCAAAATTGTTTACGTCCTTCATATACAGTTCACCTCCTTCATATCAGAATTCAGATAATCTTCCATTCATAACACAGCAAAAGTGAAACACTAAAAATCTCTCCCATTCTCACAACATCAAATCTACTTATCATGAGTTCGTCCAATACAAATACCCAAGGAGTGGCAGAAAATTTTGCTGTTCGTCCATCTGCTCGAGGTTCCGGATTCGATGATAAACCACTCTGGAATCATGTCACTGTTCTTAATCTTGGCAGTGGTGGAGGAGGAAACAGATCTTGGACATGTAACTATTGTAGCAAGAAAGTCACAGGATCCTATTCAAAGGTAAAAGCACACTTATTGAAGATTCAAAATTGTGGGGTTGAATGTTGTAAAGCTATGAACAGTGATACGCTTCGTGTGATTAAAGAAGAGCATGAGCAAGCTGAATATAAGAAAACGAATCAGGTGTCCGAGGCCAAAAAAAAATCAGATTATATGTCTATTCCGCCGGGGTCAGATTTATTGCACTACAAAAAACGAAAGGGAGAAGAAGCTGGTGGTTTGGAAAATTCTTTTAATGTTGTGCACAGGGACAAAGCTGATAAAGAAGCAGCAAGGATGTTTTACGCCAGCGCTCTTCCTTTCAATCTTGCAAAGAATCCATATTTCATACAATACTCACAGACTCTAGCAAACAATAAATTGGCAGGGTATGTTCCACCCACGTACAACAGATTGAGGACTACCTTACTTGCTCAAGAGAAAGAGCACGTGCTTAAAAAATTGCAGCCAATCAAAGATTCATGGAGGAGGAAAGGCGTGTCTATTATTTCCGATGGATGGTCAGATCGAATGAGAAGGCCCTTGATCAATATATGGCTGCATCTGCTGGTGAGGCAATGTTTATTAAGGCGATTGATGCAAGTGGGCATATTAAGGATGCAGAATACGTGAGCAGATTGTTTGTTCAAGCAATCACGGAGGTGGGAGAAGCAAACGTCGTCCAAATCATCACTAATAATGCGAGCAACTATAAGGCTGCAGGTTTACTAATCGAGTCCAGGTATCCTCACATATTTTGGACTCCATGTGTTGTTCATAGTTTGAATTTAGCCTTGAAAAGCATCTGTGAACCCTCTGAAAAATCCCCTCAGTACGTTCATTGCAATTGGATTTCTTCGATAATTTCCAAAGTGCAAAACGTACGAAACTTTATTGTAAATCATGGCATGTCTTTGGCTATTTTCAATAAATATTCGAAATTGAGTTTGTTGAGGGTGGCTGAAACTAGATTTGCATCTAGTATTATTATGACAAAGAGACTTAAAGAGGTTAGAGAAGCATTGGAGAAAATGGTTATTGATTCGGATTGGAGAATATATAGGGAAGGGAATAATGAAGCTAAGGCGCAGGATGTGAAACGTTGTATCGTTGATGATACTTGGTGGGATAAAATTGATTATTTTTTGGCATTTACTGAACCTATCATAGATATGCTAAGATTGGCGGATACAGATGCTCCCGTCTTACATATGATTTATGATATGTGGGATACAATGATAGAGAATGTCAAAAAAATTGTGTTTGAGCATGAAAAGAAGGACACAATTTCTGAAAATTCAGATTTTTTTAATGCTATTCATCAAGTTCTTGAGAGCAGGTGGAATAAAAGCAATACGCCATTGCATTGCATGGCACATTCGTTGGTCCCTAAGTATTACTCTGAGTCATGGCTTCGAGGTGGGAGTAATGGAATTCAGAGATTGGCACCAAATGAGGATATCGAAGTGTCCGTCAACAGAAGCAAATGCTTGAAGAGGTTTTTTCCGGATCAAAACGATTTGCGAAAAGCTTATGCAGAATATGGATTGTTTTCTACTGGTTCTGAGTACTTCAATCAACCACATATAATGGATGCAAGGGTCTACGAAGAGCCGATCTCTTGGTGGGCAAATCATGGTGCTTCAGCACCACTTTTACAAGCACTTGCATTCAAACTCCTAATGCAGCCAGCTTCCTCCTCTTGTTGCGAGAGGAATTGGAGTACATATTCGTTTATCCAAAATGTCAAGAGAAACAAACTAACAACAAGTAGGGCTGATGATTTGGTGTTTGTTCATTGCAACCTCCGCTTGTTGTCACAAAAGAAAAACGAGTATAAAGAAGGTCCATCGAAAAATTGGGACATAGGTATGTTCACTTCATATATTTGTCTTGTTCTAGTTTTTGTTTGTAATATAAGGAATAAAACAGTAAAAATCAGTTCTAATTTTACTTTTTTAGGTGGTGATAGAGTTGACTTGAAGGAGGGAGAAGTTGCCGACTTTGAACAATTATCTCTTGTGGATCCAGAGTTGGAGACAGTGACATTTGCTCAAGATGATGGTCCTAATGGAGCTGCTGGAGCTTCAGTAGCAGAGGAATCATGAACTTGTTCTAAATTTTTAATGCTTTTGTTAATTAATGTTTTGGACCTTTTGGTTGATGCCTTGATGGACATATTTGGATGACATTTCAGATTTTTGGATGTTATGTTGGAGCTATTTCAGATTTTTTACTATAATCATAATTCTATATGCTATTTTGCAATATAACTAATGAAAATGTGTGTATTTTTTTATGTATCAACAAACGTATCCCCGTACCCGTATCTTTATTTTGGATCCTTTTTAGCTGAGTCCCCGTATCCTAAGTTTTGAGAAATTGAGAGGACACACGGATCGGTACCCGAGTCGGACACCCGTACCCGTGTCCGAGCAACATAGCTCTCTAGTGAAACCAGGGTTTGGATTTGAAAACCAGGGTTTGGATTTTGAAATTCAAAAATCGGCTCTAGTTCCAGGATTTTGAAAATCGGCTTTTAAAGACCATCACTATCACGTTATAAACCTACTATCACACTACTCAAAAACCCAAAAAAAAACAAAGATCTAACTATTTATCAGGATTTCAAAGTCCCCTAAATTTAAAAACCGGGTTTTTATACTTAGAACCCAAAACAAACATTACCTAATATAGTTCTATTCAAAATGTTGAGAGCTAGCATGGCTTTATAAGCATTCTCAAATGTGCTGCAAAAGAATATGGTAATTTGGAATACTTTAATATCATGTTATTCTCAGAATGACCTCCCACATGTCTCCATCACACTTGTCCCTCAGATTTTGCAATACGGGCCTCGCCCAGATTCAGTATCAATCATCACTGTTCTTGGTGCAGTTTAAATCAATGAAAGGATATGGTATTAAGCCGAACATGTGGCATTACGTAAATATAGTGGATCTCTTGGGGCGGGGTGGGTACCTTGACGATGCTCGTGAGTTCATAGAGAATATGGGCGTTCCACGTCGACGAGGGTATGGCTGTCTTTATTGTCTGCCTGTAGAGTTCACGGAAACGTGGAGCTTGGACAAATGGCTGCTGAAAATCTCAACAAAATGTTCCCACAAAGAGGTAGCAATTACATTCAACTGCTCAATTTGTATGTAGAAGCAGGGCTTAAAGAAAAGGCTAACAATTTGAGGGCAGTGATGACACAAAAGGGACTGATCTAGCTTTCGAGATGCAGTTGGATCGAGTTCAAAGATAAGGTTCAGGTCTTCTTTTTTTACTTTTTTTTTTTGGGTTATTTACAAATGCTATAATCATATTAATTATTTCTCATGTTCTTATTTTCATCTCACATCCTAGTTCATCAATCAGGTTGAGGTTTTCTTCTCCGGGGACGATGATGATATATGACACTCTTGATGGCAAGGACGGAGCCACATTGGGTAAGGGAATGTGCTTGATGGTGTTAAGAATAGCATGAAGAGGAGGGAATGTGCTTGATGGTCTTAAGAATAGCATGAAGAGGAGGGAATGTGCTTGATGGTCTTAAGAATAGCATGAAGAGGAGGGAATGTGGAAGAAGGTTAGACAACATATGAATGTAGATGAAGGATACGAGCTTGTGCTGATGAGAGGTAATGTTTGTTTTGAAATCACATTAAGTGTTGGTTTTCAACAGTTTCTGCAGTATCTTTGGATAATTGGTGTTTGCATGGCACGTGACTGAATTTCAGTTTATTAGATAGGAATAATAGGATACTTAAATTTTCCAAGATTAGCCATTTTTGTAGAGCGGTATTTAGCAAAATACAATTTATTTTCCGTTTCATCTTCAAAGTACTCAATTTGTTTATTAATGTTATATTATTAATTACCATTAAATGTTTTAAGAAATTGGAATGCAGGTTTAATTTAATACCATTTGGGATAAAATAAAATTCAACAACTGAATTTAAAAAAATTACGTGGTTATGCGTCTGCCGGGAGTCGAACCCGGGTCTATTGCTTGGAAGGCAATTATCCTAACCGTTGGACTACAGACGCTTGTTGGTTGCTGGCTAATCTGATTCAAATATTACCTATAAAGTCAACTCAGGAATGTAGAATAAAACAGTTTAGCACATAATTAGATGATGAATACTCCTAAACTAGATTAAACATTAGAAAGGTTAGCTTGAAATGGTTGTAACATATGGACCAGAGCGTTCAGAGCGGTCCGCGGATCAAGTAGGCCCACAACCCATTTTAATCCACCTTTTTGCGGGGGTTGACCGGCCAATTCATTGTAGGCTTGGGCTGAGAACTACTTAACCTAATCCAACTCATAGCGGACAGCGGGCTAACTCGGGGTTTTTTTTTATAAATTATTATTTTTTTCACATGTATTATTTATAATAAATTTTAGAATAGGTCTTCAGTGAAATTTGTTCATAAATTTTTTATTACTACATTTATAAACTAATATCATAACATTTGTATACTAAGATCATATCTTTACATGCTAGAGGTATTAGTTTATAAGAGTATTGATATTATTTTGTAAGTGTAATGGTATTCATTTCATAGTATAAACATGTTTTACATGAGAGTTTGTGTTGACGAAATGGAATAGCTCAAGTGATTAGAGCACACTACTCATGCCGTGAGGTCATGGATTCGAGTTTTCATTTGCCCGATCAAATAAAATACGAGAGTTTGTGTAAATTTTAAGCACCAATTAATAAATAAAACACTTTTTGTATGCTGCGTTCGTATGTGAAAAGCAAATTATTTTTTATTTATGTTTTATATTTTAATTAAACTGAATAATATTATTAAAAATTAAATTAAATTCTTTTTTTCTTTAAAAGCCCGTGGCCAACCTACCCCCACCCGTCCCAACCCGCGACTCGTGGGTCATCGCTTTAAATGGGCACATAAATAAATACTAACTCAATCCAATTGGGGCCTGCCCATTTTGCGAGATCTACATATGGTAAAACATTTATCAAAATAACAAATCCGAGAAACAACTCCTCGAGGAAATAATTGAAGGGAAATGGATGAATTAGTTAGTGGAGCAGTGGGAAAAGTAGACCCATTTCCCTTAGTTAAATGCTAGAAATATAGATATTAGAATCTGGAATAGCATGTATCAGCTTATGTTAACTGTGGCTAGAGCTCTCTAATAGATCAGTTCTATTCAGAATGTGGAGAGCCAAACATGGGTTTAAAAGCATTCTCAAATGTGCTGCAAAAGAATATATATGGTAGTTTGGAATACTTTGATATCATGATGTTACTCTAAGATGACCTCCCAGATTTCTGCAAAACGGGAGTCGCCCAGATTCAGTATCAATCATCACCGATGGCAGCATTGCTTATTGGAAAGACCATGCACGGTTACTATATATATAACGTCCCTTCTTCAAAACAAAACTCAAGCGGTGTTCAAAAACATGTCGGATGTAGCATAATCAGTCATGTATTCATGTTTAATTTGTAAGATTATAATTTTATAATTACTTAATGAAAAATCGCACAGTATCTATTATCATCGGTCTGTTTGCTGATACAGAAATTGGATAGGAAATATTAATGAAGTTAGATATATTTGTTTCCAGGACATTTATTTAACTCGTCAGCTGCTTCTGTAATTTATCCAAACAACCCATACATGCATAACAAATTAAGGGCGGTATGAATTGATGAGTGAGTGATTTAGAGGTCCAAAGTCCATCTCAAACATACTCCTAGGTCCATTCCCTTTTTAAAATTACTCAGGTAGGTTTTGAAAATACTAACATACCCTTACTTAAATAAAAACATCTTTTTTAATTTGCAATAGTCTCTTTCCTGCCTTTTCATTTTCATCAGATTTCTCTCTCTTCCTTTCTCATCAAATTGACGCCAAATTTCTTTCTACAAGCTAAATCAATTTTAGTCAATCTTAGCCAAATTTATTTCTACAAATTGAATCAATTTTAGCCAAAAAAATTTCTGCAATCTTTTTCCGTCTCTCTGCAAATTGACCAAAATTCTTTCTCATCAAAATTCATCAATATTAACCCAGTGAATTAATTCCTATAATTATTCGATTTAATTCATTAAAAAATATTACAACTTAAAAATTCAAATCAAAATTTGAAAATTTACAGAAATTAATATATATAAAACCTACAATTACAATCTCAAAATTTACAAATAGTCATCTTCATTACGACATGAACATGTTCATCAAATCACATGAACATGTTCATCTCCAATTCCAAATCCTCACACCCTAAGAAATTAACAGATCTAACCCTAAAGAATTAACAAATCTGGATCTTCATTAATGCATCTTCAAATCAATCTTTGAAATTAAAAAACCCAGATCTTCAGAAAAAAATCAAAAATTGCAGCAGATTCAAAAAATTCAACGGATTCAAAAAAAATTCAAGCCCCTTCTTCCACTGCAAACAAACATCAAATTAAGTAGCAGATTAAAAAAACAAAAATCAAAGCAAACAACCCTCAAATTCGAAAATTATGCACCAGATTCAAACTGTCATCATACCACACGAAAATACATCTCAAGAAATTTTGAACCAGATTTCAAAAGATCTATTTTAATCTTAACCAGATTTTTTAAAAAAAAGTCAAAAAAATTGGTTAAAAGCAAGAAGAAAGAATGGGCTGGGCTGGAAACAACAATAAAAGTCGGTTAAAAAAAATCCTAAAATCTTCTATCTCTTCCTTTTTCCAGTTTTTTCAATTTGCTTTGCCAAAAAAAAAAAGGTTTTCTTCAATTGGCCACCGCCTCCACGCCATCGGTCGCCGCCTCCACACCAAGCCATCCATCGGATTTGGGGGGGCGCGTCGCGGGGAGGAGGGGCTCGCCGCGGAGGCGTGGAGAGTGAGCAGCGGCGGCTGGATTTCTGGGTAGGGGAAGGGTTTCTGGACGGCGTGCGGGTGGTGGTGGCGGCGTGCGGGCAGTGGTTAATTTTTTTTCAGATGTGAGGGTGAGAGAGAGCAGAAAAGGGAACGGTGGATTTGAGATTGAGAAATGAGAGATAGACGAGATGTGAGGGGATTTTTTTGCATATTAAATGATTTTTATTAATGGCAAGAGTGTAACTTAAAGTAAGGGCAGTAGAGTAAAATTAAATACAATTTTGGACTTAATAGTAATTTTTTAAAAGGTATGGATCTATGAGCATTGTTGGTTTCAAGATGGACCTTGTAGTAATTAATTCTAAAGAATTTAGGTTCAATGAATGTAAGAATAAGAATACCACATTAGGATTATCCTGGCTGTTATATAATTTACTTAATTCAGCTTTTAGATGAGGAGGTAAAATCAAGACTCACAAAAGGTACGTTTCTGGTTGTGAGTAGAGAGGACTGTAAGAATTTAAAAATTATATATCATCTTCGATTTAGCAATTATTGAAGATTCATATGTTCTATTACTTCATCGTGTGGATGCATTTCCTCCACCAAGTAATAACAGGAAGGAACTTAATATTCATGGACTAATGTGTTTGAGAAACTATAATCGCCTTAGGAGCAGAGCAAGGTATATAAGATTTTCATGTTGCTTTATTATTTTGAACTAGCTTGTAGTTGTATATATGATAGTTATCAAATATATTTCACTGGTTGAAGTCTTTGATCTTATAAATTTCATATAATTATTATTATTGTGTTTAGTATGTTAAATGACATGACACCTGCTATATATTCTTTGCATCTTGGCAAATTGAAATTGGCAACATCATGGAGGATGTTAAGTTCCATAAGGGCACGTTTGTTTTCGTCTTCAGGTGGATGGAGGAAATTCGAATGAAGAAAAAAGGTGGATGGGGGAAATTTGTGAATAGTAATCTGATGTTTGTTTTGTGTTGAATGTGGTAGAGGTGAATGAAGTTTTATATCAAATCAATACTTTTTAATTATGATGATGTATTATTTTATTATTGTTAGTTAGTGTGATAATGATTGAATGAAAGAAAAATATAAGAAAAGTAAGAGAGATAATGAATTGTTGTAAGAAAAGTATGAAAAAGAATGAATTGGTATAAGAAAAATAGTGATGTAATAGTTTTATGATATAAATGTATAATAGAGGTGGGTGTGTGTTTGGATGGAGGATGGAATGTCCAAATTCGAAAAGTGACCGAGATGGGCGGAAGCCCATCCCCAATCCGGATCTCCCCGGTCTAAAACAAACATGAATGTACTGCCTCAGGTAGTGAGTCGTGCGGCGCCGAAGCCGCCATTGACAAGATGGCTAGCGAAAGTTCTATTTGTTATATGCTCAACATATATCTTTGACCATTGTATCTTTAAGAGCATAAGCTTTGGGTTTTGTGTATTATTCAAGTATTTGGGGTGCATGGTTATGCTATTCTAATTTTTATTTCTTAATTTAAAAAACTTTAGATGTGTGGTCCCCCTACTAAGCTAAACATATATATTTTGATTATTCGAGCTCTTTACTACTTTCTTTTTGTTCGATATAGAGTATTATCATATCATTGTCATTATGTTAGTCGAGGGTGAGAGATTAGGATATGATGGCGACCTTGGAGAGGCTTTCTGAGTGATTATTTTAAGCTTCGTCAATTGATGAATGATTTATGTTTAGGAGAATGCGATCTTCATTTAGTGGTTTACGATAATCAATAGTGACTTTGTTGTACCTATTTTTTGTGGAATGCCAACATCAAAATAGCTTTTGTATGAATTGATAGTAATTGTTGTTCATTTCATACTTATATAAAATAAATTAAAAATTAAAAAAAAGACCTCGTGGTAATGTGTCTATTTATTGCAAAATGCTATCCCCTGGCACAATTGAAATGTAAACATGAAATAAGGACATTTAGATATTTAAATTTATATATAGATAGATAGTTAAAAGTGTTTAAGTTTATAAAATTAAAAGAGAAATAATTAAAAATCAAAAATTATATATCCACCGTTATTTGACGAGTTATAATATTTAAGTTTGTCTAATTGAATATTTACAATTGGCACGTGCATTGCTCAACAAAAACAGTAATGTTAAATGGAGGATACCATACACAAACAATCTATCTATCTTTTTCTTGAAATTAATGTCGGTAAATCTTAGATAATCCAATAGTTTTTTTTCTTTAAACGGCCGTAATTTTATTTATTTAAAATGAATGGACTGATCATGCCTGGACTAATTTTTAGTCTTCATGATCGAATTTACGTGTGGTTACATATAATATGAGTAAATTTTTTAGATGGGCGGTTAGAGACCGCCTAGCGCCTAGGCCGCTTAGCTGTCCGATTTTTTTTTTAAAATTTAACGTTGCTTGGCTTGGACTGTCCGATTTATTTTTCAAATAGTAGAGCTAGTTGCTTGGACTGGACAATGAGAGGACTAATGCAGCATAGGGGTAACCCCAATGGGGCCCATCACTTTATGGAAAAAAGAGACCTGTTTATGTGTGTGGTACTGTGTAGTCAAAATTATCTAGTTCATTCCTCGATGAGTCCGCCCATATACTATAAAATAATAAAATCCATTTAAATTTGTTGAATAAAATTAATGAAGTT
The DNA here is from genome assembly GCA_037126765.1 of Stenogyne calaminthoides. Taxonomy (NCBI): domain Eukaryota; kingdom Viridiplantae; phylum Streptophyta; class Magnoliopsida; order Lamiales; family Lamiaceae; genus Stenogyne; species Stenogyne calaminthoides. Next base: position 15,550,023 of record JBBCBC010000011.1, read on the forward strand.
CACAAATTCATACTGAAATTAAATTAAAGCACTTGCAGGCCCTATGTGAACACTGCACAGTAGCTTCACCACCATGAAATATTGGAGCACCAACACCTCCGACATTTTTTATTTCCCATTTACCTCCTCCAACACAACACCTTGACTACACACATTCAGCCAACAAATTTTTCCTCATTTCATAAAATATCCACTTTCATCTCTCTATATATAAACCCCCAAAATTGTTTCTCCTTCTCTCTCTTCATTTCCACAATTTCAAGCTCGAATCCGCCATGGAATCAAGGCTAGCGGGCCTGGTCGTAATGGGCCAGAAAGGCAGAAACTCGCCCTCAACATCGCCGAGAAACGTTTTCCGATCTCCGTCTACAACCGTACCACCTCCAAAATCGAGGAAACCCTGGATCGCGCCCACCACGAGGGCCAACTGCCTAATTCGGTGGAGCCGCCTAGCCCGACTTGGCCGCCTACGCGCCGCCTAGCGCTGGGAACGACTTTCTTGAGCGATTTTAGAAAAATCGGGGCGGCCGCCTAGCGCCTAGGCGGCCGCCTTGGCCAATTTTTACGTCTTTGCTTTTAAGTTAGTGAAATGCAAAACATACAAACACTCGCTATATTTTCACTCTTTCTTAGGTTATCACCTATCAATACAGTAATCAAATTTCATTTGACAATTGGACGTAGGGATCTAAGCTCTAGGAAGAGCTATTGATTTTTTTTTAACTAAATTCATGTTGTATTGTAACAAGTATTGTGAAACATACCAAGCACTCGCTATATTTTCACTCTTTTTTGGGTTACATTTCATATATTAAGTTTTTACCTATTAATACAATAATCAAATTTAATTTTGACAATTCGACGTATGATGATGCAAGAGCAACTGTGGTTATAGTCGCGATGCAAAAAATAAAAAATAAATAAATATATATCGCTTTTTTTTTTGTATTGGGTATTTTTTAGGTGGGATTTTTATTTTAAAAATAGGGCAAGTTAAGCCCCGAAACTTTGTCTTGGGCGGGCATTATATAATGTCTCGATCCAACCCAACCCGACCCACACTATATATATATATATTAATAATAAGTTAATAAGTAAAATATATATAATATTTAGAATTAAGAATTTCAGATTTATTTATCACACACGGTTCGTCTTTTTTATATTCCTCCCAACCCTTATTCCCACTTCTCCTTTTTTTATTCTTTAAGAATGAATTAAGTATAATTTATGTGCTACATTCAATTTTATTACCATTAGTAACATCTAACAAATAAAGGCTATGACTAAAAGGAAGAACATATGTAACTATGTAAGTGTCAGTGTTTATGATTAATGTTGTTTCATTACCAGTAGTTTTTTTTTTTTTTTATTAAATTGACCTTTTGGTTTCTTTTTCTTTATTAACAGGTATCGAAATGACTAATGAAAAGACAACTTCATCATCCATGCCACTAATTAGCTCTCAAGGGATACATGACGCTCCATCTCAAGTGTCAATTAGCTCTTCTGAGACACCCAACCCTTCCACTCCAAATGTGCAAAACACTCCAGATGAATTACCATTGGATCATGCTGCTAATAATAATGAAACTTCAAAAAAACCAGGTTCAGACATGAAAGTTGGGTGAATTTGATGATTTTGTGGATTTTTAATTTATGATTTCATTGTGGATTTCTAATTTTTTGGACCTCTTGTTAAATTATGATGAATTTGGTAGTTTAGTGTATAATTCATTTTATCTTGTATTAAATGTGAGAACACATTTTTATATGTAAAAAAATTGAATTTTAGCTAAAAAAAAATGTAGCAGAAAAATTGGTCAAAAGTGGGATAGGGCAGGTCTGGCCCGCCCCACACGGGTTCAAGCTGAGTTAATAGTAGAGCGGACCATGGGCAGGCTGGGTCGGTTGGCTGGTATATTGGTCGGGCTGAGTACTTATCACCCACTGGGTCTTACCATTGTCATCCCTAGTTTTGGCTCATAGCAGAGTAATTTTCTTCTTTGAGTAATTATTTATCGTGTTTCTTTCCTGTCACCACACCTCTCTTCTATTAAAGAGGTTCTGAAAATTATATAGAATGAAAAGTGGGAATAACTAATAATAAGGATTATCAAACTAATTTGATTGGGTTCGTATCGAGTTTGTGGCTGGTCCATTTTGAACCCAATCCACTATCATCCTATTCCTTTAATAAGTTTCAATTTTAAAATTGCAGATTTAGAATCATTGATGAATAGTAAATGAATGTGTTTGGTTTGTGATTTGAGTAGTGTAAGATTTAACTTTATGTCAAATCAATGTTGATATTGTATTATTATATTATATTGAGAAGAGTAATAAAGTGTATAAAGTGGGATGTATTGAGAAGATTAATAATAGATTTTATAGGTATTTGTAGGTGTGGATTGAATGTGAGATTTAAAAACTAGATTCTAAATCTCAAACACGTATGAGACGGGGAGTGCAAAGTTCTAAGTTCATTTGTATGAATCCCAAAACAAACGCAGCCTTAGTGACTTTAGTTTGTGTTATTTATTTGTTATATTTGACTATTTTAATTAAAAAATTATATTGATGTGTTTAATTATTATTGATTGAAGTTTATATGTTATTTCTTGATTATACTATCAGACTTGGAGAAACGTGTTTTAAATTAAAAAAATAAAATTAATTAATATAAAGGAATGTCTCTTGACATGATTTTAGGATTCATTAAATATTTTATAATTTTTTTTGAAAATATGTGCATTTTTCTATTAGGCTATAGATTTATTGAATTTGGGTTGTATATATTTCAAAATTATTTATAAATAAATTGTTTGATAGGAACTTATATATGAAAAGAAAAATTAATTAAAAAAAATATTGTGCAGTAATAAATATAATGTTATTTTTAAAATTATTCTACATATTGTAATAAATTATTTTTAAAGCGCTTTTAGTTGTAATACATATATCAAAGAGAATATGTAGTTTAGTGTAACTTTCATGCCAATAGAATTGAGGTGGCTAGCTAGTGTAATCGAAGTGTGTTTTTTTGTCCTTGTCTAAGTTAGCCTTTCAAAATAATGTTGTATGCTCTATGCAAAAATCTCAAGTAATCAAAGTGTACAAAAGAATTTGAAAAATTGCTTATTTATAACTCTATGATGATTTACAAATCAATGATGTGGCGATCTCCTACATAAACTAACTCACCCTTTTAATGGATAATGGAAATTGTTTTGATCCGGCAGTTGAGAGGTTCTCTGAATTCCATATGATTCTAAGACCTTTTACACTACTTTAGAGACTTTTACATGCTTAGAAACATCTGCATTGTTCTGTATAATTCTGCAAGTTACGGGCCACGTAAAGTGCAAAATTCATGATTCAAAGTACACGATTCAACTCAGACGAGCCCAGGGGCGCGACACTAGGATCGAAACCTAGTGAAAAATAGGAAGGATATATTTGGTTTCTTAAGAATGGTTATTATCTCTATATGACTAACACAAATCAGGTCATGTGGCAGTAATTTTTGCATACTCATCAGCCGAGTTATTTTTACTATTGAAGAAGTTGGAAAAGTGAAATGTAATTGATAATTTCTTTAAAAATATTGTTAATACTATAGCATGTAAAGTGCTCTAGCTTTTCATTTTCAATCGATTTTCCTCTTTTATTTTACTTTTTGATCTATCCTACACACGTGGTTCCTATAATACCATGGTTCATTCATTATTTCAATAAAATATGATCTCTGCACTTCTTTTTGTACAATCTTGGTAGTGTCAAGTTTGTCATTACTAGCAGTTTCACCAGTTTCATCTCTTTCGGTGTAAAATTGTGCTTATTTAATCTCTATGAGTATCTTAAGCTCTTCCAAGTAGATTACTTCCATTTGGCTTTCAGTTAGAAAGGCTTCAATAGGATAATCCTTCACTAGACAGCCTAAATGCTTGATATTTTCACCCCCAAAAAATGGAAAAATAAAGAAAAATGAAAAAGAAGCAAGTCTTTTTTGCATGGGGTGCAAGTGAGTTAAGCCGGCTCGCGAGCTACTCGTGCTCGACTCGTAAAAAGATAGAAATTGACTCAAGTATACTTGAGTTGAGTCAAGTTCAAGCTACTCGAGTAGGTATCGATTTCGAGTTCGAGCTCATAAATACTCAGCTCGAGAGACTCGCGAGCCTAATCGAGCTTGCACAGTAATTACTATTATGTCATTAATTTTATTAAATATATATATTTATATTTTAATAATATATTATATATTTAATTTTATAAAATTATTAGTAATAGCTCGAGCCGAGTCCGAGTATATCGAGTTTCTTCTCGAACCGAGCTCGAGCTTAAAAAATTGGACTCGACCTAGTATGAGTCGAGTTTCGAGCTTCGAGTGTTCTAATAGAGTCAAGTTTGAGCTCAGTACTACCCGACTCGACTCAGCTCGTTTACACCCCTAGTTTTGTACCGTTTATTCACATGATAGCAACATTATAGTGAGTTTTAACTTGTCTGCCTCTTACAGTTGCCAATCCTCAAGAACTATACGATGTTCTTACTGCGGCATCCAAACTTGTACGTATGATAATAACTATCAAGCATTCTCAATATGGGAGTATTTTATAACCTTTGGGCTGCCTTTGAATGCAGGGATTTGGTCTTCAGATTTTAAATCCAGAGTTCATGCAACCTAAAGCACAGGGCCAGAAAAGCTAAAATGAAATTCTTGAACTTAAATCTTAAAAGATACATTGAATTCAAAACCAAAATCTTTTTACGGCCACAAGAGTTACCACTCATGATGATAACCATAGACTTTGAAATCACTGTATAGCAGAGCCCGATCTGCATAGTGAAGCATATAATAACAAACATCACAGAAATAACAGGGATTTGATGGGGCCCATTTATCGTCCACCGTTATCTTTTCTGCCCGGTAAATTTTGCATACAGAACATTTCTTGTAACGGAGCTTTTGCTGATAAGCGATGAGCGGATAAGCTGCCCGGTTTTGTACTTCCTCCGGATGAATAAGTCTCATGTCACGTATCACGATTACATGTTTGCAGTCCCCCTAGTCAAGCAACAACAAACATCACTATAAAACATATGCTAAAATTAAGGAAAATACTCACAAAAACATGAGCTTACAAGGATGTGAAGTATATTCCACAAAAAACATCATCTTTGTTCAGAAAATCCAAGAATGCTGTTTGAGTTTCCAACAGTATTATAAAATAGTCTATGCAATAAATTACATGACGTGATAGCACCTTATTTGGAAGAATTTCATATAGAGCTCAATATTTAGTTCGAGTCTCAATAGAGGTACCTATTTTACAAATGTTTCATTTAGGATTTTAATTTTTCTTTTTCTTGAATTCAAGGCTTGATTTGTATAGTTTTTCCCAATTCAAGGTCTGACGAAAATATATTTTTCCAAATTAAAGTCGTACACGATGATAAAAATAAAAATTAGCGGTGTGCATCATTTTTGGTTGTCAACTTGTCGGACTTAAATTGGAAAAAAAAAAACACGTTCGAGCCTTGAATTGAGACTAAGAATTAAAGCAGATCTTAAATTGAGAAAGAAGACAAAAACTAGATCCTGATTTATAGTAACATTTCAAAATTGACGACCCAAGTTGAGTCTGAACCTAAAAATTAGGTCCCTATATGGAATTCTTCCCACAATAACATGCAGATAATAATACCCTACCCTACCCCAATATGTGGAGCATATCTCATAATAATTTGATTGCAAAAGTGATTTAAATCGGAATGTCTTAACTTCATGAGATGTGTTGCAGCAGTATCACTAATTTGGTAAGGAAGATTGTAATTAAAGAACAGTGGAAAAAATTTAAATCAGGAAGGCACATAGAAAATGTCATACAACACAAATATCATTGTCAAGTTATAATTTTGAAACAAGAGTCATAAAAAGATACCTGATGACAGTAAAGATATCCAGCACCAAGTCGAAATCTAATGTCACAGAATCTCGTATTCTGCATGTGAACAGATTTAAACCCTGGCAACTGCTGCTTATTTTTACTACCCAAAAGTGCCTTTTGCTTCTGTTGTAATTCACCAGCAATAATAAGTTCCCACTTTTCATGAGCATCATCCTTTGAGTTTTTAAGCCAATCAAGAATGGTCTTGCTGTAGTCCATCGCAAAAGGCTCCCTCATGTCATTACAAAAGACATCCTGCACACACATTTCTCGAGGAATCAGTAGCAGATAGTAGATTTCTTGGTCCGCAATATCTTATGTAAACCTGTTTTACCGTGCAACTGGTTTGCATTTTGAGTATATTTTTAAACAGTATCAGTTGGTTCATTAAAAAGCTATTAGCTTGATAGTATTAGTTGTTTCATTAAAAGGTATTAGTGGTTTTACTATAAAGTGGCAGTTACAAAACAGTTGCAGGGTAAAACTGTTTTACATAAGACCATGTTATTATCAAAGGCGTGGGAAGAAGTAAGCGGGGTAGGCCCGTGGGCAGTTGCTGATTATTATTGTATTAGTATCTTTCTATTTTTGTTACTTATTGCTTATGTTAGAGTCAGCCCGTGGGCCTGCAGAGCTATCAGTATTGGTGCAGTAGGTTTCAATTCCAGTTTATGATCATTGGATTTTTCAGCCGTCAGGCGTGGGATGGGTTTTTCCCGGACTGTGCTATGTTTCTTTCCTTCCAGTTTACTATCTTCACTCCAACACCAACAGAACACCTCTTCTTAGTCAAGTCATAAGTTTACTTTGCGAGAGAGAGAGAGAGAGAGAGAAGAGAGACAGAACTTACTTCTATTAAGAAGTATCCTGAAGGATCATACTGCCCAGCTTTCTTCATTACCTCATCTGACAAACAATATATTTTGTCTCTTACTTCAGTCAAACGTTGCCGTCCTAGGACCAGGAACTCTTGAGTCTAGAAATGTTTTGCGATATCATTAGTTGAAAAGATACGAAATAAAAACCAAAAGAAAATGAATAAGTTATCAAAACAGAACAAGTGTATAGTCATAACTACTTGGCAACAAGTCTAAAATATTATGTGGGCCTCTTGAAAAACTCGAATACTAACCACATGTATTAAGTAAAAATGTCATAATCACATAGCCAAACAAGAATAGAATACTATGTGGTACTCTGTAAAAACTCGAATAATTCAACAGTACTATGGAAAATACCTTCGACCACGTTCTCCTGCTATGGTAAACCTCAAAACACAGGACAGCTTCAGGAAACTGCACTGGCACATCGTCACGGGTATTTGAGGCTCTCACCTGCCATGCATTTGAATAACCCATCAACTACTAAAACAAATTACTTTAGCAAAAAAAATTGAGACAAATTTTCATTTCATTGACAAAAAAAGGGTGCAGGAAAACACTCCACGTGCTATCATTCTTGGTGCATTGATTTAAGTGTTGCTTTTCTTGAATTCAGAGTTTAATATTGGAAGTATTTCCCTCAACATATCTTAAGTTTACTATTGTGTTTTCTCATTGAAAATGTTTTTTTTTCAGAGCTCTTTCTACAGTTCTCGTGATATGTTGAAGACTTCCAATTAAAAGTTAATGAACAATTTTAGCACTGCAGCCATGTAATCATGTCATCACAACATGTACTAAAACATGATGATAGACTCTATTTGCATCAATGAGGTTTGCGACATTTTCTAAGATCTCAAATGATGTTTTGATACATCAGTATCATTTATAAGCTGGGAGTACAATTTAGATAAAATAGGATGTTGCAAATTTGTACATGATAAGTCAACAAAGGTTGGAAAACAGCTCCTCTATAAAATATGAAGTAGCATCCTAGTATGTTTGCAGTCACAATAATGATTGTTTTAATCCTAATAGATCTTAAGACCAATGAAAATCATGCTGCACCACCTCACCTGGTCTTGAAGTCTGGGCATAGCTTGCATATGATTATAACTTAATTTGATAGCTAAATCACGTTAAAACATCTCAGAGTATCATTTTTATAATGCCTCACCCTCTAATATTTAGTCATTATGTCGTGTAAATAGCAGAAATTACCAAAAAGAAGTGGACCAACTAAGATATTGAAGCCCATAACACAAGTCTGATAAAGTGCATTACATGGTAAATTATATTGTAAAGTTGTTCCTATATAAATTCAATCACATATGATCAGAATGCGAAGATTGAGGGGAGAAGATGAAAACCTTTTGTGAAACACTGCCAGATTTCAGCATATTGGTTTTATCAGCTTTTGTGTTTGCTCCATCCCTGAAATTACTAGTAGGAGAAAAAACGAAAAAGATAAGGATAAATCCAGTGATAAGAAAAGATGAAATGCACAATCAAAAATTGTTGAAATACTTACGTGAATGAATGCAATCTCACGTCTGCTTTATCTGCTTCTTGTTTTTCTTTAATTCTTGCTAATTCCTCCACCTTTACAACATAACTTTCCTGGGAGAGATAGCCATATTGTTAAACCACAATCACAGAAACAGGACAAGAATGAAAAGATAACCAAATTATGCATACGCACATCAAGCGAATGATTCTCTTTTTTCTTCTTCGTCTTCTTCTTCCCTGAAGGATTCTTGTTTGATTTTTTTTTATCAATAGCTCTAACAGCCAAGACATTTGAGGATGCACTTGATACAATTGCCTTCATATTCCCTTCCAGATTTTGTGAACAACCATGCTCAGGACCAGATGCACAGTTATCATCTGTTCTCCTGAAAAATATCACCTTAGAACCAAGATTCATCTAAAAAAGACAATATTTTAGCAAATGACATTTTTTAATAGATTAAATTGGATCTCCAAAAAGGTTCACATTTCTAATATTTCCACTCCAAAGGCCAAATATATTTATCCATAAATTATATTTTCATAAAAAAATCAACAAGGCATTCTCTCTTGTTATTTTCAAAATTATAGACAGCATCCTATTGACTTCACAACCAACTGAATGCACATCCGCCCACAAATAGAGAAATAGATTTAGTCGAGAAGAATACTAGCACCAATAGTATTTTAGCCAAGTAAAAATAACCACTAAGCCCATCAATGCAACTCCTCTATAACGATTGTCTGCCAAACTGTGCTTGAAATGCACAGCAAGGAAAGCAACATGTTCCACTTCCACCTACAGATATACGCTTATGATAATTTGCTCTAGCTTTATAACTCTATATAATTAAAAGTGATAACTAACCTGATCACATTGTAGAACAGTGATAAAGATTGAATATAAAACATCATTTGCTAGACAAGTTTCAACAAATAATGCTAGATTATAGAGTGATGAACCAAAAAAGCTATCCATAATTTATAGTACTTGGAAGCTATTTAGCTCTATATAGGAAATGAGGAAAGAAAGGCAATCACATCAATAAAAATAGGCAAGGAAGAAAGCATGTTCATCCAAAAATTAGCATATTTAATTCAATGGTATCTAAAAAAGGAATTCACAGGATACAAGATTGTACCTGACCTGGGTTCTTCTCTAACTTGCGAGGAATCCATAGCCAACTGACCATCCTGCTGTCAAATAAAAAGAGATTTTCAGATACCAAAAGGTATGTTACAAAGCACTTACATCAGGTATTCCAAATTAAATTTCAAAGGAAGTACCTTGAAAGCTTCTTTAAACGCTTTATTCACCAACTCATCCTCCCGAATTATCTTGAGTTCATCAACCCTTTCAAATGAAAATATTCATTCATAAGTTTAGGTATTTAAGACAGAGAACAGTAATGAATAGTACACCAGACTGGTCAAAAGAAGAAGAAAGAGAAGAGGAAGCCTCTTCTGTATTACAAGAAATTTAATAGATAGATAAATAAGATATTAGGAAAAAAGAAACAGAAGTTGGGCACACATGACGGCAGACATTACCAAGAAGAAGAGCAAAGACAAGTATAGATGATGAGAACAAACAATTATGCAAAACTGAAACCATTTGTGGTATCTTAAAGAACACTATCATGACTTAATCAGTTGCAAAGCTTCTCCAACGGATTGACTGGCCATCACATACAAATAACTGAGGAAATATTTCATTAAGGAGAGTAAGGAGACACATAATTAAGCAGCTCAAAATCGAGGAATTCTGTGTTGTCTGATAATATAAACTTCAAAACATTGTTTATGACCACAATAACCTCCTGTTAAACTTAAACTCATAATAAAAACTAGAACTAATAAATCATATAAAAAGAGTTCCGACACCTTAAGCAACTGTATAGCTTATCACTCTGTTCTTTAATGTGTTCCAGAGAAAAGGAAGGTAGCTTCATTCATACACATTATTGCAATCCATTCAGCACTACACTTCTACACCTATGAAGCTCAATATCGTAAGTTACAATTAGATTATTGCAGGTACAACATATATCAAGCAGCATGAACACCACAATTCTTAATGTTTTAATCATGGTCGTTTAAGAAACAAAGTATTAGAGAGAAAATGAACACTTACGAAATATCTTCATCACACATCTCCATAGGGTCTCCACATAGCTCTTCTTTCAGACTCTGCATAGAATGAAAGATTTGAACAGTAATTTCTCATAGCATAATAAATTAAATATGAACAATTAAAACATCAACTAGCTTACCTGAAGTTCTTGACATACACAAGATTCAAATTCAGGAACTCTGGTAAGTGAACCAACAAGATCCGGGACGTATATTGGACCACCAAGTGGAATTGAAAAGTAGAGGTCTTCTCCACACTCACCATCACCCCGCGCCATTGCAATATATGCAACACCCCTTAAATTTCGAATTAATATACTAAAATATTTGATTTATATCAACACCAATATTATAGGATAAACTAATTCATCCCAAACTCTCTCATTTCTTATTCACGGGTCAAGAAATCACGAAAAGATATGAATCTCAGTCTTTTCTCTCCTATACAAATTCGTGAGCCCTAAATCCACAGAATATACATCTTATGTTTGTTTCTCTGGGCAGCACACTAATCCAAAACCAGATTTCCTTTCGTAAGAGTCTTCAGCTTAAGTCTTGCTTATATTTTTCGAATTGATCCTGTTAATAGCTGCTGCCTGCGTTTTCTCTTGTATAGAAGGAAAACCGTCATATAACCTCGATACTTCCTTCAAGGCCCATGTTATTAGCACCCTTTTTATTAAGAAATTCACCACCTCATACACCTTATTCCCTTTATCCCTACCTGGAAAGCTGGAAGGCAAACGACGCCGGCTAAAAAAACAGAACAAAAGAATTAATAATTGAGAATTTAAAAAGTAAGTTCATCATCATCATGCAAAAAAATAAATGGATGTATCATCATCATCATGCAAAATAACATTGAATGAAAAAAAAAAAAAAAAAACATTGAATGAATTACACCGATAGATGAGGCCTCAGAAAGTAAGTTCATCATCAACCCAATCTGATTCTAGTTAATTTTATTGGTTCAAATTTAAATAAATGGTGCAAAATATTTTTAATTTTTGCAGGTGAAAACTAGAACCCAGAAACAATCCAAAGCATATAGGTGGAAGTTGAACAGAAAAAAATTCAATAAGCGGGACAGGGATCAGAAACAAGAAACAATCATGAATAATTACATAATTAATAATATAATTACATAATTTCTTGTGGGTTCTCAATGAATCAGGAACAATCCAATAGAAAATAGTTACTCTTCGAAATGGTAAGTTGAATCGAAAGCATTAAACCCATAACCCAAAATCCCTAAACCCAAAAAAAATGACGTTGTTCAGAAATTTTACTAACCTCGATCTATATTAACTTTGTTTCGGCGCGGTGCGATGCGGGCAGAGGTTGTGGCAGGCGTGCGAGTGGAGGTTGGGTGCCTTGGGATGGGCGGAGGTTGCGGCGCGAAGGTTGTAGAGGAATTACAGTAAACTTCACTGGTGGTGGTGGCGGTGGTGGTGGTTTATGAACGTTATGGAGTTGGAACGCTGACTGAGGGAAAGGTTAAGAGAGAAGAGGGGTAATTTAGGGAATATGATGGAGGGTGTACTAATTTAATGAGTGGTGAATTTATTCCAAAAGAAGGGGGTGCTACAAACCTGGGCCTTCCTTCAACTGTTTTGCGTTAATGGGCAATTCTTTGTTTGGAAAGGAATGGCCCAAATATATCCATGGGCTTCAACTTTTTATTTTTCTCTAACAGCCCAAAGATAATTGTTCCCTTATGGCACACGTTATTAACACCCTTTTTTTTTCAGAAAATACACGACTTAGATGAGTTTATTTCTCACAAGTACATCGTCAATAAACTTCTTGAACTACCCTTCTTCCTTTTAAATCTTAATCCTTCATTTCATCTACAATTAAAAAAATCAAAGCATACACCCCCCACAGAGAGAGTGTCATTCTCGTCTCCTTTTCTATCCAAGCCTCCAGTTGTCATCGACGCTGCCATCATAAAAATCTGATCTCGTCTCTTCCACCAAACAATGGCAAGAGATTAGATTTAAATGTTAGAAAGATTTAGAGTATTCAAAATTTTTATGTCCTAATGTTTGATTTATGGGACGAAAACTTCAGGGTTTTTGCTTAAAACGAATGAACGAATGTCAAATATCCATCAAGTGAATTAATTTCGCAATTTAAGAATTCAGAACTAGTTTTCCCAAATTTTTATCAATTTTTGGTTTTTTTTTTTGAAAATTCCATGCTTTTCCGGAAAAGATTTATGAAAATGTCAGATTTTTTGAAAAAAAAAATTCAAAAAAAATTGAGAGTTTTCGGAATAAAATTTGAGAAAATAAAAATTTTTAGAGAACTTTTTCGAAATATGCTTAAAATTTCGAATTACTTTTTCGAAATTTCAACAAAATTTTTAGTACACTTAATCAAAAAATAATTTCGCGAAGCCATGAATAAAACGCTATCTATGACAGATTAGCGAAGAAAATAATGTTCCGGAAATCAACGACAGGATTAGTGACAGAAATAGAAATCGTCGCAATTTACGACGGATTTAGAGACATGTTTTATTTTTTATCTATTTTATTTGCTTATTTACGAAGGATTTAGAGACATGTCTTTTTTTTATCGACGGATTTAGAGATGAATTTTATTTTTCATTTTATTTATATGCGACGAATATAGTGACGGGTTTTATTTTATTTATTTATTTGAGACAGATTTAACGATGGGTTTTATTTATTTATTTATTTTCGATGAATTTAGCAAAGGATTTTATTGTTTATATTATTTATATATTTGCGATGGATTTTATTTTAAATTTTCAATTTATTTATTTTTATTTATTTGTGATTTTTAGAGATGGAATTTATTTTTTATTTTATTTTATTCTATTTTAAGTTTAATTCTTAATTTTTTAAAATAATATATACTTTTTATTTTTAAAACATATATATTTTTACTAATATAAAAAATGATTTTAATTAAAGGAAAAAAAATATCTACATACAATTAATGAAATTTATTAAATATGCACTTATATGTATAAAACATATTTAATTAAATTAAAAATAATTATTAAAGCAAAAAATTATGAAATATGTACTTATAATTAAATAAAAAAATCATTTTACAATTCACAAGATAAAAAAGTTACAAGTTTGATTAAACGAACTAAGTTAAATGAATGAAATTAATTAAATATGTACTTAAAGTAAAAAAAAAAAGGCAAAAAATAATTAATAAAGTAACAAATTATTTTAATTAAGAATTTATTTTTTTATTTTTACAACTTATAAGTTCATAAAGTTACATCTTTGATAAAACGAACCAAGTTAATTAAATGAAAAAAAAAATCGTGATTCTAAAGGTTATTTACAAATTTTGGTGTAACATAATAAAGAAGCTCCTAGCTCAAGTGGCAGTCCAAGGTCACGGGTTTCGAAACCTAGGGCATGCGCCCTGAAAATCAGTGGTGGATCTAGGATTATAAATTTGGGGATGCATTTGAGTATGATTTGAAATTTGGGGATACATTTAGGTATATTTTTTCTTAATTATACATAATAAAATATACTTTTTTTCTAATTAAACAAGGGGTACATTTCATTTTGGGGGTACAATTGTACCCCATGTACCCCTCTGTATCTGTCACTGCTGAAAATATATAAGCTTTTGTATATGCACCTAAATAGAAGGAATCCAGGGTTATGGCACAGCCGGTGGCTCAGTGGTTCGAGTTGTGCCTGGTGTGGCTGGTGGTGTAGGATAAATATCACATACTTGTGTTTTTCAGTACACATATTTGTCTCTTCTTCTTAATAAAATCAACAACCATGGTGCATCTCTCACTTCCCACATACTCATTGTTGTTGTTGTTTTTTTTTGTTATATTTTCGTGTATCTAATTAAAAATGGTGTTATTGTACACACATAAATATGTTACTGTAAAATAAAAAGATTATTATTGTATATCAAAACGATATCCCCTCTATTTCATCCGCTATCCCCCTCTGTTTTTTATATGCCTCTTCTTCTAATCTGTGACCAACTGCCTTAAGTAAAGACCCAAACCACAAGATTACAACATTGAATTATTAAAAATGTTTATTTTTTCATCATCACATTGTAACACATAATTGTCCTTACAGTAACACGTACTTGTCTTTACAGTAGCACATACTGTGAGCGAATTTTCCTATTTTGCTTTGGGCTAATTTTTTTTAAAAAATCTCTTGACCCGGTTCAGCCCTCACATGATCCACAAATTTTCAGCTTCTTCACATTTGAACTAATACTTCACAGTAAAATATTTCACATAAAAGTCTCCTAACATATATAGATTTTGTTTAGTTTTAAAACTCAAGTTTAGTTTGTCGTTTAATAGATAAAAGTGATCATGGTACTTGTTAACTAAAATTGATTAATAGTCACTAATGTTGATGCATGGATTACATACTCCCGTCCATACACGGGTATATATATACTGGTAAAATATTTAGCAAACACTAAATCTAATTACGTACCCACTAAAAAGTGTTGAACTCATGAGCTGAATTAACTGAATCATTTTTGGAACATACTTAGGCGATAAAGAGAAAGTTACATAATTAACAACTGCAATCCCATAATCACAATTCACAATATATATGTTAGGAATTAAACAAGCAATTATGGAGAAAATAATAGAATTAGGAATTTAGAGATAAACAATTTGGTTACCCAGTTCGTCAGGAATGACTACGTTTGGGGGCACTACCAAGCCAGGAGATTCACTATTTTCGTGTGTCTTTCGTACAAAGAGACAAATACAATTAGTCAAGGTATTTAAATGAGACATGGGCCAAAGCCCTAATTCACGCGCACAGCTGCGGAACCCGCTCGACCACGGGCCTTGGTCGAGCGGTTCCGCTCGATCAGATCGCCAGCTCGAGCACCTCCAATGCTCTGGTCTCCCGTCGCGCTCGACCTCCTTTGAACGAGCAGAAGTGCTCGACCTAACACCATGGTCGAGCGCCTCGCCCTTGCTGGATCCCTTCTCCGACTCAGGCTCTACAACCCAACAATCTCCCACCTGGAGACTGACTCCAACTGTAACTTGTCTCCCCCGTTCCAACGGTTTCTCTCACTGGTAGTAGTGTCGGGCCTTATGCTCAGTTTCCAAGGCCAGTTGAAGTCATGCATAACTTCAACTTCTCTAAGGTCACAACCTTAGTCAACATGTCAGCAGGATTCTCACTTCCCCGGATCTTCATCAGCTGTAAGATCTTGTTCTCGATGAGGTAACGAATGTAATGATACCTCAACTCAATGTGCTTCGTCCTCGAGTGAAAGGCCGAATTCTTCGCCAAGTGAATAGCACTCTGGCTGTCACTATACAGAATACTATCCTTTTGCTCCTTCCCCAACTCACACGACAGATTCTGCAACCAAACCATTTCTTTACTGGCCTCAGTGACTGCAACGTACTCTGCTTCTGCAGTGGACTGAGCTACGATCTTTTGCAACTTAGAAGCCCAAGAGATTGTTGTACCACCAAAAGTAAACACATACCCTGTAGTACTCCTCCTTTTGTCGAGATCATTTGATGCCAAGTCAGTATCAACATATCCTGCCAACCCAACGCTTTTGCCCTCAAAGCACAAAACTTGTTCAGTAGTACCTCTCAAGTATCTAAGGATCCACTCCACTGCCTCCCAATGCTGCTTACCCGGATTGCCCATAAAACCGGCTAACAACTCCCACCGCCTGTGCAATATCTGGTCTTGTACACACCATTGCATACATCAAACTTTCAATTGTTGAAGCATACGGAGTGTTTTACATGTAGGTCCGCTCCTCTTCGCTACTAGGTGAGTCCTTGTTGGATAGCTTGAACTGACTTCCCAACGAGACCTGAACTGGCTTTGCATCTCCCATACTAAATCTCTCCAAGACTTTCTTTATGTATTCAGTCTGTGAAATATACAACTTTCCTGTCACCTTGTCACGATCGATTCGCATACCCAAGATTTGCTTGGCCTCTCCAAGGTCCTTCATAGCAAACCTTTCAGACAATTTTTCCTTCAACTTGCTCACCTCCCGAGCACTAGAGCCTGCTATCAACATGTCATCAACATATAATAGCAAAATGATATAACCATCATCATACCTCTTGAAGTAACAACAATGGTCAGCCTCACACCTATTGATCTCAATCTCGTGCATGAACCCATCAAACTTTTTGTACCACTGTAATGGAGCTTGTTTAAAACCATACAAGCTCTTCTTCAACTTGAAAACTAGCTCACTACTCCCCTTAGACAAGTATCCCTCCGGTTGTTTCATGTAGTTGTCCTCATCTAAATCACCATGAAGAAAGACGGTTTTCACATCCATCTATTCTAACACCAAATTTTCTGCAGCTACCAGACTCAGAACCAATCGAATGGTAGTTAGCTTCACCACTGGAGTAAAATCATCAGTATAGTCAATACCATGTTTCTGCTGAAACCCCTTCACAACCAATCTTGCCTTGTAGTGTTTGCTTCCATCAGCCTCCTCTTTTATTCTGTAAACCCACTTGTTATGCAGTGCTTTCTTGCCCTTAGAAAGCTCAACTAGCTCCCAAGTTCCGTTGGTCATCAATGAATTCATCTCATCATCCATTGCAAGTTTCCACTTGTCCACCTGTTCACTATGTGTTGCCTCTGCATAACATTCAGGTTCACCACCATCAGTCAACAATAAATAATGGAGGGAGGGTGAATACCTATCAGAAGATCTCCGATCTCTCGTGGATCTCCGCAGCGGAATTGTTGGTGGTGGTGTACTTGGTTCTTCCTCAACAATCACCTGATCATCTAGAACCCCTTTGCTCCCACCCGAGTTCGAAATGTCTAACTCCACAACCTGAGACTCAGAACCACCTTCTTTGGATACCCCCAACCTATCTTTGTATATCACCTGTTCATTAAATATGACATCTCGACTACGAATCACCTTTCGATTTTTCTCATCCCAACATCGATATCCAAATTCATCACCGCCATATCCAACAAACGTGCACTTAACAGATTTTGCTGTTGGGGAATTAATTGCCCGGATCTATTCGGGATTAATATTTAAATACAAATTTAATTCTAACAATTATTACTAGCATGAATTAATCCTATATTAATTCAAATAATAATTCAACAACAAAGCATGCATATAAACAGTTCACATAAATCCTACGCATGCGGAATTGCTACGGGTTTACGTGAACTAACCTCTCGGAGTGACAACCGTTGAGAAGATGGATCCCGTTCACACGAACACACCAAAAAGCCTTCTCAAGTATTTCCTTGCCCTTGTTCAACAATCCGGTGGAAGGAACTCGCGAACAATTTAACAAAAGGAAAAATAAAATTATGTTGCACCACCTTTGTGGATTTCTTATTTTTCCAACACATGGAATTGCACACTCACAATTGAAGTTTTTCGAAAATACACAATCTGTCGACGTTCAAAATATTTGATATTTTATCGACGCTGATATTTTTCCGAAAAACCAATTTTCGTGTTCACCTGGGGATGAAACATTCATCCCCTATTTATAATGAGGGGTTGGTCGAAATTTTAGGTGGAAATAAAGATGGGAAAATCTTTTTCTTGATCTCCAAGAAATCTTGAATATATCCCATATATTCTTTTCTCCATAATTAAATATTCCACAAAAATCTCAACTCCTCTTGTTATGGTATTTTTCGAAAAATAAGGATAAAGATTCCAAGATTTGGATCTTCTTGAATTTATGAGATATTCTTGTATTCCAAGGATACATATCTTCCATAATATCTTTTTAAGAAAATCAAGAAAATCTTTATTTTCCTTCTTTTTCTATGTTTTTCGAAAATCATCATATAAATAACCAAGTGGGAGATTTCTTGAATTTAATGAGATAATCTTGTATTTCAAGAATACATATCTTCATTCCATAACAAAATTCAAAGAAAATCTTTCTCCCCTTTTATTCATATTTTTCGAAAATTTAGGAAAAATAGCAACAAAAATTTATTTTATTTTTAAACACCTTTTTTCAGTTATTGGACTTTATGTTTGGGCTACTTGAGGGGCCTTTAGGAGAATTAAGATTGGATCTTCCAATGGATCTTGAATTATCAATATTGAGCCACAATATTATTCAAGCCCATAAATATTAATTAATCTCACTACATAATTAATATTGCATTATCCATCTTAACCCATATTACTGTTAATATGGCTCCCGGTTATTATTTCTCGTGTTTAAGATTATCTAGCCCATTAATTAATTCAAGCCACTGAAATAGCTTTCCATTAATTAATATCTTTTGTCCTTGGTTAAGGAACGGTTCAACATTAATATCCATACCGGAAACTAGTTCCACTTGCAAGATTTGGTATGATAAATCTTATGAACCTCCCAAGGGCAAACCGTCGAACAAGCGTGCTTGCACACGATTCTTCAGTATTAAATCTTAGCAATCGCATGTGACCAATAATATTGCCCAAGATATAAAGTATTGAATCTCGTTGATTCTCTACCCGTAATAAGTCAAAGCAATAATTACTAACCACACGCGATCCTATTTAAGGGACGAAGATTAAGAAATAACGAACCGCTGAGGTCTAATTCTTCCTAGTTCAGTGCTGAAGAATTTGTCCTCCTGTAGGTCCTATTCAGTACATCAGTCATGCACTAGTGTAATCTCTTGGTCAAGACAAGTCAATCTGAGCCTTACACTTCAACCTTTCACGATGGATTGTTCATTTCCATCTAGGTCGTGAATGGTGTACTTTTGGTTACAATGAACTGTTAATTTAATCTTCTGTGATCTGGTATCACTAAATTAACTACAATGTAATACGTACTATTTATTGAACAGTTATGCAGTAAATATATGTAACATTCAATGATATTTAAAGCATCAGTGATAAATAATTTATTTCAGTAAATAAGACAGAAATTCAGTTTGATTATACAAAGTAAAAACATACTTTCCAGTATAATCCCAACATTTGCATCCAACTTACTTCTACTCATAGAATCAACATGAACATATGCAACACACCCAGATACTCGAAGAAAAGACAGATTTACCTCCTTTCCCGACCAGGCCTCCTCCGGTATGCCATTCTCCAAAGGAGTTGAGGGTCCTCTGTTTATCAAGTAAGCTGCTGTGTTAACTGCCTCTGCCCAAAACATGTTTGGCAGCCCACACTTCAATCTCATGCTCCTAGCACGTTCACATAGGGTCCTGTTCATACATTCTGTTACGCCATTCTGTTGTGGGGTTCCTCTCACGGTTTTCTCCATTCGGATTCCATTCGCCTCACATAATCCTTTGAACTCATGGAGCTCGTACTCTCCACCATTATCGGATCTCAAACACTTCACCTTGAGACCCGTTTCAGTTTCTACAAGAGCCTTCCATTTCCTGAAAGCATTAAAGGCATCAGACTTATTTTTCAAGAAATAAACCCATACCTTCCTCGTAGAGTCGTCAATGAAAGTCATGTAATATGATGCTCCACCAAGGGATGTTACTGGTGTTGGACCCCACAAGTCACTGTGAACTAACTCCAGCTTCTCCTTCTTCAAAGCCCTGCCTCCCTTCGAAAAACTCACCCTTTTCTGTTTTCCGAATACACAGTCCTCACACAAACCAATGTCAACTGTCTTGAGGTCTGGCAGTTTACCCTTCGAGCACATAACTTTCATCCCCTTTTCACTCATGTGGCCTAGACGACAATGCCACAAACTTGCATTCCCTTTTTCACTAGCAAGAGCAATGCTATCCCTGGTGTTGCCTGTCATATACAACGTCCCCTCTTTATTTTCACGAGTCACTACCATGACACCTTTGGATATCTTCCACGAGTTACACCCAAAGGTCACCTTGTAGCCCTCGTCATCAAGTTGCCCAACTGAAATCAAATTCCTCTTCAAACCAGGAATATGTCTCACATCTTACAATTGTAACACAGTCTCATTTGGTGTCTTAATCCGAACATTCCACTTTCCTTTGATTTCCAGAGGCTCATCATCAGCTAGATAAACCTTCCCAAAGTTCCAGGAAGTGTACTTTTCCATTACGTCAGCACTGCTGCACGAATGAAACGATGCTCCAGAATCTAACACCCACGACTCCAATGGACTGCTTACACTCAGAATCAATGCATCTGAGTCCTCATCAGTGGCAACGTTGGCTGAGTTGTCATTCTTCTTTGGTTCATTCCCTTGTGCCTTGCACTCACTTTTGTAATGACCAAGTTCATGACATTTATAACACTCAACTTTACTCTTATCCTTCTTGGGCTTATCTTTGCCCCTTGACTTCGATCTACCCCGATTTGGCTTCCCCTTGGATTCAGATCTGCATCTGCTTCCCGCACTCAAAGCAGATCCTGTGGCCACACCCAACTCTTTCCTGCGAATTTCTTCGCTCATGACCAAATCCCTAACCTCATCGAATTTTAGTTTCACTTTACCCGCTGAAGCACTAACAGTCATTACCGTTCCACTCCAACTTTTCGGTAAAGAAGACAACAAAATTAAGGCTTGAACTTCATCATCAAAATCAATCTCAACCGAGCTCAATTGGGCTATGATCATATTGAACTCGTTGAGGTGGTTGGCTACCACAGTATCCTCCGCCATCCTCAGGTTGAATAACCTCCGCATCAGATGAACCTCGTTCGCTGCAGACGTTTTTTCATACATCTCAGTCAATATCTGTAGCATCTCCTTTGTGGTTTTTGCTTTCACCGTATGTAGGGCGACGTTCCTGGATAACGAATAGACGAACCACACTCATCGCCTTCCTATCCAGCAACTTCCACTCGTCGTCCTTCATCTCTTCAGGTTTTTCACCCAACTGTTGATACAGATCTTTACCGTACAGGTAATCTTCGATCTGCAATTTCCAGAATCCAAAATCCATTCCATCAAACTCCTCAACAGGCGATTTCCTTTCAGCCATCATAATTGCTCTCCACAGATCCCTTTAACCCGATGCTCTTGATACCAGTTGTTAGGAATTAAACAAGCAATTATGGAGAAAATAATAGAACTAGGACTTTAGAGACAAACAATTTGGTTACCCAGTTCATCAGGAATGACTACGTCTGGGGGCGCTACCAAGCCAGGAGATTCACTATTTTCGTGTGTCTTTCGTACAAAGAGGCAAATACAATGAGTCAAGGTATTTAAATGAGACATGGGCCAAAGCCCTAATTCACGCGCACAGCTGCGGAACCCGCTCGACCACGGGCCTTGGTCGAGCAGTTCCGCTCAATCAGATATCCAGCTCGAGCGCCTCCAATGCTCTTGTCTCCCGTCGAGCTCTACCTCCTTTGGTCGAGCAGAAGTGCTCGACCTAACACCATGGTCGAGCGCCTCGCCCTTGCTGGATCCCTTCTCCGACTCAGACTCCACAACCCAACAATATATACAAAATTACAAAACATAATTTTTTTCCTTTTCGGAATATATCTTTTTTTTTTCTCGAAAGCCCGGATTTTAAATTTCAGGAAAATGTTGTTTTAAATTGTACTCCTAAGTTACTAGTAAGTGGGTGTTTTCACCTTCTAATGAATAGTGTATAAGTATTTTTCTTAAAAGCTATTGTAACTCAACTTATTTTAAAAATATTTTTTTGGACTTGAGTAATATTGTTCCAGAACAGGTCATAACCAGAAGTATAAAAATGATAAAATCAATACGGCCGAAATCCACCTATATTAGATTTGACGAAACATGAAGTTGTTAACACATATTTTCTTCAGTAATTAATACTGCAATTAAATATTCTCGAGACGATGCATGCATGCACGCTAATATTCACCAATAAAACCAAACACTATTATCAGCCTACAAAATCCTTCATCCTAACAAATACAACGATAGGCCACATTAGTAGGTCATGGGCATATATTGAAATAGCATTTCTATTTTTATATACATCCAACAACCAATAACCGCAATTCCCACCCAATCTTCCTTTCTCTCAACAACTTACTTATATACAGACAACTAATATCAAAATAAAATAAAAATTAATCAATCTATTAGTTTATAAAATCAAAATGTCACAATTTACTATGGAAGCTCTCCTAGTAACCATTCTCATTTTCCTCCCAATCGTCCGTTCGGATGACCTCGTCATTCCGGCGGACAAGGATCAGGTGAACAGCTGGTTCGACGCTCAACTCAGCAGCGCCGCAGCCCTGACGGCCTCTGCAGCGGCGGTGGAGGGCGGTCAGCCGAAGGTGATCACCGTTAAGGCCGGCGGAGGCGGCGATTTCACGACGGTGACGGACGCGATAAAAAGCATTCCGACGGGAAATACGCAACGCTTGATCGTGTCGATTGGGCCCGGAAATTACACGGAGAAGATAACCATTGATAAGACGAAACCGTTCATCACGTTGTACGGAGATCCGAACAACATGCCGGTTTTGGTGTACGGCGGCACCGCTGCAAATTATGGGACGGTGTTTAGCGGCACCTTGACGGCCGACGCAGATCATTTTAGCGCCGTTAATTTGATAATTGTGGTAAGTAGCAAAGGCTCCAAATTGAACATTTTTCTTAAGACAAAGTCTAGTATGAAAATTTTCATACATGAAAATACTTTAATTTACAATCAAATTCTGTAATTGGTGAAGGTAAGACAAAATTGAATGGTTCATGGTTCACTCGGCTAAAGTGGTGCATGGTTCACCCGGTTCGAATAGATCATAATTTAGGGTTCATTATTTAGTGTTTAGGGTGTAGATGGTTGATTTAGGGCAATTTTATAAATTTTCATATATACATGAAAATTTTCACACTAGACCTACTCTTTTCTTAATCTTCGGTTGTTGTGTTTGGGTGGAGAGATTTGGGCCCGTGAGTTTAAATTTCATAACTCAAATCCACTCCAATTGTTTGGTTAAAAAAAAAAAAAGAACACATTTACAAACTCAGGTATCCTTTGAAAGAACACATTTTACAAATTCAGGTTTGCAAAAAGGATAGAATCCAAAATAGTTTCATAACTTTTTACTTCTTTTAAAAAATATGGTCATAAAAAAATTTGATGTACGAAATTGATGCCAATTTTATGCGAATTATACCATTTTCGTTCCAAATTTATCGGAGTTGACAAAACAACGTCGTTTTTGGTCATGTGCCTTATATGTGAGCATTCAATTTGGAGATTTTCAACTGGAATGCATGACCAAAAACGATGGTGTTTCATCAATTCCGGCGAATTTGGGACGAAAATGGTACAATTTGCGAAAAATTAGGACCAATTTCGTACATCAAACTTTTTTTGGGACTATTTTTAAAAAGGTGAAAAGTTATGAGACTATTTTGGATTATATCCCAGTTTTCAAATATTTGGAAGACAATTTAAATTAATTAATTTAAAGTTTGGACTACAGTTGTAAGATTAGGTTTTGTATACACCCGGGTGCACCGTGCACTCATAGTGCATTTTAGAAGCGTGCAACTAGTTATGCTGAAAAATGCGACTTATTTACACAGGAAAGTGCAACTATTAATATGGGAACATAGTTGCATGCTTCTGTTTGGAATAGTTGCGCGTTTCTGTTTTGTATAGTTGCACGCTTCTAAAATGCACTGTGAGTGCATGGTGCACCCGAGTGCACATGAAAACCTGTCTAGTTGTAAATAGTAAATACTTAGCAAAACTTTGTCATTTGAAATTATCTCATTCTAACACAATATTTTTTTATGTTTTGAAATTAATTAATTTTTATTATTTGGTAGAATTCTGCGCCAAGACCAGATGGGAAGATGAAGCTAGCTCAGGCAGTGGCGTTGAGAGCAGGCGGGGACTTTCAATCTTACTATAACGTGAAATTACATGGATATCAAGATACCCTTTGCGATATCAAAGGCAAACATTTGTTTAAAGATTGCTATATTGAGGGCACCGTTGATTTTATCTTTGGAAGTGGACAATCTCTCTATATTGTATGATCATATTTCATATATTAATTAATTCAGGTTCTTACAAAAAAATTGCAGAAATATTACTTGTAATATGAGTCATTAATTAATGTTATGGTGTTTGTAGAACTCGGAGATACATGTTATTCCTGGTGAACCAATGGCCCTGATCACAGCACAGGCAAGGAACGACCCTAATGATCCCACCGGTTTTATGTTCCTGCATTGCTCCGTCACCGGCACAGGCAACACCGCCTACCTGGGGAGGTCCTGGTTCCCCTATCCCCGAGTCGTCTTCGCCTATTCCGATCTCAGTGACGTCGTCCACCCCGAGGGATGGTCCACTAACTTTCATCCCGAAACTGCCAGGTTCCGATCCTCGTTTTTCCTGAATTCCCTTGTTTTCACTGAACAATATTACTTGACTTTATTCAACGGTATTACTTATTTTCACTGAAAAATATTAGCTATTTTTCAAAGAACGGTATTTGCTGGTCGGTGTTATTGGTTTTCACTGGACAAAAATAATACACTAATACTTGTTTCTAATAAATAGTTTTGTGCACCAGTTGCATCGTCGATTTGTACACACAAGTGTTACTCCATTTATTGGATTCATAAATAATACTACATCTGTCACTCTCTTTATTAAACATTTACTATTTGCACGAATTTTAATGTAGGAGTTGTTTATTATTCTTAAAAGAGATAAAATTATTTTTTTGATAATGGTTAAATGATAAAGTAATGACATTTGTGTAAATTAAATGAGATAAAATTAATTTTAGTGTGAAAAAGTAATAACACGGGTTATAATATTGAGATGTTCGAGGGATATAGATAAAAGAGACAAATTTATTTTTTTGCTATTTATAAAAATATTTAATTAAGTTTGGGACGTACATTTTTTGCCGATGTTCAAATAAGAGTGAAACGAAGGGTGTAATACACTAATACTTATTCCTAATCAAGTATTACTTCTGCACCAGTTGCACAAGTGTTGCTCCTTGTTATTTATTCCACTCTGTCTTTGGATTCATAAATAATACTAGGATGCAAATAAAAATTTGGAATTCATGTAATTAAATTAACTAGGACTAAAACTAACAATTCAATTTGTTTCGATTTATATTTCAATACTTTTAATAGATGTTAATGATGCAGTACGGTATTCTTCGGGGAATACAACAACGTGGGAGCAGGAGCAGATTTTACTAAGAGGGCAAATTTTGCAAAGAAGCTTACTGATGCAGACTTGACCAAGTACGCCAGCCTTGCATTTATTGAAGGCACCACCTGGCTAAAACCTCCTACCAAGCTTTAAATTAAGAAGCCTTGTAGTAATTGATTGGAATTTGAAAAGAATGATTTAGACTGAATAATCTTTATAGGAAGACTTCAAGTAGCTAGCTAGGTAGGTTAGAAAATAAAGTATTTTGGATTAAAAGTTCAGAAGTTAGAAGGAATTATTGCATAATTGTAACTTTAGCAAGTTTACATAATTCGTTATAGTTGAGATTGTGTGTGAGGTTAGCTAGAGTTTAAATAAAATTGTGTCTATTTATAAAAATAATAGTATATGATTTGATTTCTGTATATATAGTTTCTCTCTGCTTAATTAAATATTTGTATATTCCTTCATAGATTGTCATTATTAATAGAAGTTTGCTTGATGAATAAAGTATTATAAAAATTGTATGAAATGATTGTTAGTATTAGTGTCCTAGAGACAATTATATGTAAGGACATAATACTTGATGATATTCAGTTAATTTAATATTATAATTAATTTAATATTAATGTATGGCAATACACTTGTTTGAATATTATGTTTGATTGTTTGCATTTATTCATGTAAATGTTCACATGAACCAATATTGTCATTGAGGATATGAGACCTCAGATGACTTAAGCATGGTTCTCAAATAACCCCGATAAAGGATCATCAAGAATGATATATTGATGATGCGTTTGAGATTGGTGTGCGATCTGCATCATACTCTTAGAGAATGTAGTAGTTCTCACTTCCTACGAGATACTAGGTATCTCATGATGGATGCACAGATACCTTAGAGGATATTGGTATACTCATCCGAGAAACCGTTTGATGTTACTCCACTTAAGTGTCGACGGGTGTCTCGGTTAGTGGAAGCGATGTGATATTCCTCAGACTTGAGGTCAATACGCACGACATGCATGGAGTGGTGAACTTTGACCATGACCGACGCTTGCACCCTTAATGGGTAGATATGACATGTATTGAGTTCATCATGAAATGCATGTGCGTGGTAGTTGAGCCAAGAAAATGATTCATTTCTCAATGTGGATTTAGAGAGAGTGCTCGTCTTCTCATACTAATTGGATCATTAGTCATTGATCAATGCACGTCACGTTTGGACTTTGTGTCCAAATGTGATAAACAGGATCAATTAGTGTAGTGAGAAAATATGATTAAATTATTTGAATAGACACTTCATCATGATCAAGATTTAATCGGGCATTCGTGAATGAAAGAAAATTATCACAATAGCCCACGTAATGTTACAGGTTGTTGCAAATACCTCGCAACGTATCTTATATATTGAGAATGTCTGATTTATTGTCTAGGGTTCAATTAAGACCGTTAGTTTGATTAATCGCTCGATATATAAGGGTCTATGGGTCACACAACAAGTAATTCCCCTTTACAGATTATAGTTGGTTGATTAAATATTAAATTGAATTTAATATTTAATTTATGGAGAATTAATAATAATTATATTTAGAATTAATTATTATTGCTATTTAATTAAATTAGATTTAATTAAATAGAAATCTCAAAATAATATATGGAATATTTTTGTAGGAATTTATATATAGGAAAATTAAATTTATGGGATTCAATTTGCAAGGTTAGGGATTTTATTTTCTAATAAAGGTGGCTTAAGATTTAAGCTGAACTTCCCCTATATATATGAGTTCTTGTGAATTCATTATCAATACAAGAATTAAATATCTCCATAAAATCTCTAGTGTAGAATTTTCCTAGCAAATTCATACGGGGATTCAACGCTGACAAATCTGTGCGGATCTGTGAACGGGGATTACGTGGATACCGTAGTTGAGGAGATTGCTTGCGAAGCACTTTACGTATTCCGTTATTTCAATTATGCAATTGTAATTCGTTGTTGGTGAATTTGTTTATTCCGTTGTGCATATTTAACTGTTTTACGTGCTAGTAAATTTCAATAATGATGTCATATATGAAATGACCTGATTGAAAAACTTCATTAATGTATGTATATTGAAAGAAGGCTCCTCAAAACCACTATACTAAATATGTAGTAGCTAATTTAGTTATCAATTTCTTGATATATGATTTAGAGTTGACGGTAAACAATTTTATGGGATATCGACATATCGCCCAAGGAATGATATCACCTGTTTCATATTTTATGTTCCACTATATATTCTATAATACAGATGAATGATACGTGAAATATTTAAAAAATTAATGAACAACGAACCACCATGGCTTTGAGTCCATGTGTAAAGATCCAGAGGATGAAATATAATTAGAAAATAAAAAATGACACAGATGAATAGATCTGATTGCACAAGTGTAGCTAAAGCTCAATATATTTTTTTCTTTATAGCTGGGAATTAAGAGAAAGTTGATTAATATCTTGATAAAATTATTTTTGCAAAAGTAATAGTTGTTTGATTTAGAAATGACTAAAAAAAGAAAACCATGAAAGATTTGTGTGGATAGCGGTCAGCGTTTGAAGTCAAAGTCGGAAAAAATGGACCTTTATTTTAAGAATTGTGTTTCTCTTTAGTTTTTTTTTTTAAAGACAATCAATTACAATAGTTTCATAACATAATCAATTACAATAATTACTTTTTACCATCGGGCACATGGCAACATCATTTCATTTCGCTGTAGACCGGAACTTCAATCACCACAAGAGAGAGACCACCCGAAACCGCAACTCGGAACCGCAATCGCACCACAACCAAACCCAACCCAACAACAGGGGGACCACCACCCCACAAGAGGGAATAATATTCCATCTCCGTGTCTCGAACCCGGGACATCAAGATCTCAGGTGGTGGAGCTCTAACCACTTGAGTTATCCACACTTGACAGTGTTACTCTTTAGTGTTACACTTAGATCTAACTCGCTTTTAAAATTACTATAAGATGCAAGACAAATGATAAAAAAACCTAAAATACATTTCTCTCATTAAATTCACATTATTCCACAAATTCACAAAAACCCTAATATTTGCTCTCTCTCTCTCTCTCTCTCTCTCTCTCTCTCTCTCTCTCCTCCCTCTCCCACCCCCCCCCCCCCCGTCACGGTGCCACCCTTGCATCGGCGGCGGCGCCAACCCTCCTCCAACCCAAACCGCGATGACCTCCACCCAGCCTACCTCCGCCCTGACGGCGGCCCCCCCCCTCCATAGCAGCCCTCCCCTAGCATCACCACGCGCAACCAACCCCACCCTTCTATATCCCAAAATGCCGCCATCAACCCCCATAAATCGGAGGAAAATCCTTCTCGTGGCGCTGACACAAATCCTTCTCGTGGCGTCGTCTGATAAAAAAAGCTCCACCAAGATTCAACCTTGAAGGCGAGTTTGATAGATTTTCAATTTAGATCTCAATTTTTTTTTATGAAATTTGTTGGATTTTTCTCGTTTGGATCTGTTGAAATTTTTGATAAATTGTTGGGTTTTGGATTTGATGAAATTTGTTAGATTCAATTTTTTTGAAATTTGAGGAAAGTGGATCTAGATCTGAAAATTGGACATGCATATGTGCATGTTGGGGTGAGGAGAGTCCGAGTCAAGATTTGCAACTCACTGAGTTCATGATGCAGAAGAGCGTCAGAGTTGCATTGCTGAGTCAACCGAGTAGCGATTCGAGTCACTGGGTCAACCGAGTCGCGCTCGAGTTATTAAATTGGAGATGCACAGGTTCATCAATTTGATGAACATGTGCATGAATTGTATGCATATGTGCATGTCGAAATGAAGTACGAAAATATGTAATTTTGATATGATTTTCTTTGTAATTTATGTAATTTTCTAAATTTTTTATATGAAAATTTCAAGTTATAATGTTTTTTTTTATTGGATTGTTGTGGATATGTAATTTTGTATGAAGATGATTTTTTGATTGAATTTTTTGTAACATAAAGATGAATATTAGAATGAAGATGATTTTTTTGCTAATCTCAACAGTAACAATTTGAGAGCATATTTTTGAGGAGAAATTTTGAAAATGGCACAATGAAAAATGAAGAAAGAAGATGTGTGTTAGAGAAAAGTGAGAAAGAAAGAGTGTAAAAAAAAGGAAAAAAATACGCTTTTATGAGAAAATGACTCAACCTATCTGCTGCACGGTTTCCTATATACTTTTGTATTTTTGTTGGACGAGTCTCCTATTTTTTTCTGTCCAAAAATAAGGATAAATATGTCTTATCTAGTGCTTATTTGCACCTAGAAGCAATTTGTTTTAACGCTTGGACCTCTAAGTTATTGGGCATTGGTCCTTGTAGCTTGTACTAGAAGGTGAGCCACTTTTATTTTAACTTATCAATTTATTTATTTTTACAGGTTAACCTATCAAATTTTAGAATTCAAACATAAGAATAAAGTGTGTTGATTTAGAAAATTTCTCCCCTTTAATAACAAACAAATCAATATGAAACAGAATAAGCTCATTTATTTTAACACAACCCCAACTTCAACATAGTTAGTCACTTAGAGTGTGTTTTAAAAAAAAACTATAAGTGATTACAATCACTTTGAATTGTGTGTAAAAATAATTTTGAGTGTTTGTTTCTTTTTTATTAGATTAAATAAGTTGTCAAAAGGTATAAATTAAAATCCGAAAATGAGTACAGTTGGTAGCTTATGAGCATTTTTTAAATACCTTTAACATTTTTTGCAAACATTATCAACTTTTTTAAAAAAAAATTACAAACACTATCAACTTCTACTATTAATAAATTTTCTCACAATTACTAGTTTTAATCAATTCTTCAAAAAATATAATTTTTTGCAAACATTGATCACTTAGGTTATGTTTACTTTGGGTTCTAGTTGACTTTTAAAAATTGATATTTGAAATTTTGGTTTTTTTTTAAAATCTGATGGATAATAATGTGTTTCTTTTGGGTTTTTGAGTGGGGAGGGATTTTACTGTATGTTAAATCAATGTGTAAAAGTAAATGATATTGTATTATTATATTATTGTTGAATGAACTTTATGTCAAATCTGTAAAAGTGAATGATATTGTATTATCATGTTATTATTGAGTGAGATCATAATGATTAGATGTGTAATGATTAAAGTTTATATATTGATATAAATAATTTTTTTAAATCGATTTATAAAATTTCGAAGTAAAATAGGTTTAGAATTTTAAAATCCAAAACCAGATTTACAAAACTCTAAGGAAACGTAACCTTAAATTTAGAAAAATGAGAATAGTTTGTGGTTTTTTTCTTCTCCAAAACATGTGGTACAGATTGTTTAAGCTGTTGCTTTTCTTTATCAGTTTAAATTATGGTTATTTTCTAAATTTTTCGTTTGATTTCTCTATAAATTAATCGAATACATTGTCACACTGCTCTAATATATGAATCATAGGGACATATTAACTAGGGGAAAATATGCAAGATACTCAATAGACATTTATGGTCCGACCTACAAAAACTCGCTCGTTCGATGGATAAATTAGACTCATGCTTTTTTAAAAGTCCATTTAGGTATACAATTTTTTTTTTTGGAAAATCACTTGATCTGGCCTTTTATGCCCTAAATATATACTGAAATGGAGTATTAATCTACATAAATTGCAACTTGCCATTTCTATTCTCTTAAATAGAACAATATACTACCTAAGATTATTCCAAGAGGATTCAAGAACACCGAAAAAAGCAGATGCAAAACCAAGGAGAAAGAAGAAAAATAAAAAGTGGGTTTGAATGTAATAAAGAAGGGGTATTGTGGATAGTTCAAAGTGGAGATGTTGACTTTTAGTGGGTTTGAGTTGAAATAAAGAAATGATTTGAGTGACAATTTGAAAATAAAATAATGTTGTGAGGGTGTTAGTATTATGTGTTATTTCCATTTTGAGAGTATTGCAGTAATGTTGAGACGTCCAAATAAGACAAGTGTTGCAGTAATCATGGGACGGGGGAGTATTAAATTATAAAGTTCTTTATGTATACTAATAAAATATTATATAATAAAATAGCAATTGTTCAATAAAGAAAACAAAATAAAAAAGCACTTAATAGATAGGTCTACTCAAAACTCGAAATAATCCATAATTTTATTACTTAAAAGAAATAACTAACTTGTTTAAAACATGAAATGCAAGTAAAACGGAACGTACATTTTCAGTCCTGGCCCCTTTACTAAAAGGATAAGATCAAGTCTACTAAAAAAGTTCATAATAGATAAAGAGACATACGCTTGTATTTGAGACTTCGCGGTGATACGTTACACGTAATTTGAGAATTGACGTTTTAACACTTTAAAAGAGATGGATGTTGATTTATGCTAAATTGTACCTCATTTCATCTTATACATGTTTTTGTTATAGATTAAGGCTGAGTTTTGAATAGAGATGTTAAACGGGCCGTGGGTCGGCAGGCCGGGTTGGGCCAACCAGGTTGTTTTTGGGGTTAGAGCTGTGTATTTCTGGCCCGTTTAAAACCGGGTCTTTTTGGTCCAAAATCAATTGGCCTGCGGGCTTATCGGGCTTATCCAGCAGCCCGGCTCCTTTTTTTTTCATTATTAATTTTTATTAGCCCAAGAGGCCCAAGATAAGTAGATAATGCAAATAAAAGGCCGAGGTTATTAGCACCCCCTTTATTAGGTAATACACCACCCTTTCAATTTTATCATTTTAATACACAAACAAAATGACAAAGTTAACCTTTCCTTTTCTCTGCCAATTGCCAAATGATCGCATACACCCCTAAGAAATTGAAAAGTTTGTTTCACTCAAAAATCTAAACACTGAACACACACATTCACAGGAGCGACAAAATATTTTATAATGACTCTGAGAATGTGGGCTTCTTCCACAGCAAATGCCCTGAGGCTCTCACTGCTGCTTCTAAATCAGCCCTTATTTCTCATGTCTTTCCACTTTCCAGAACCTTCCAAAATGGAACAAAAAACTCAAGGATAAATTTTCAAATTCTTTCATCTCGCATAAATTTTCTTTACAAAAACACATGAATTTTTCTTCAGCACTGTCGCGGCAAAGTCGTTGAAGATGATGGCGGTGTATTGACGTCAGCGCGGTTACGATGGTCGCCGCGGACATGTCTTCTCTCACTATTCGCTAGTTTCAGGTATTGGGGGTGGGAGTGTACGTGTTTGTTTTGGGAGGAAGGGTTATGTGGAAGAAGGGTAATTTTACAAGTTTATTGTTTGTGTAATGATCTTGGGAGTGGTGTATTTTTCTGGGTGGTATCTTTCCTAAAAGAGGGGGTGTTAATAACCTCGGCCCAAATAAAATATTGATAAAAGCAAGAAGAAAGATAAATGGGCTGGGCTGAAAAAAACAAAAAGGGGCCGCTTAAATCTTCTCTCTTCATTTTCCAGTTTCTTCAATCGGGCCGTCGGCCGCCGCCATCAACCACCGGACCTGACCTCTGTTCCCTCTCTCCGATCTCACGCCACCCGCTCTCTTCCTCCATTTTCCAGTTTCTTCAATCTCTGTTCCCTCTCTTCCCATTAAAGATCTCAGGCCACCCGCTCCCTTTCTCCCTCATATCTTGGTAAAGTTACTTTTTTTTTTTTTTTAAGCCAGAATCTTCGTTGGGTTAATAACATATGCTTGGAATTTTCATAATATTTTGTATCTACTATTATGCTGGGGGTGTTAATAACATAAAAATTCACTTGCACAATTGCAGTTTTTCATTTTGGGGATGCAATGGTATTTTGAATAGATAGAGCTCATGTTCTGCTGCAATTTCCTTTAGCAGTTTCAATTTAACTTCAGGTGCAGGAGCTCGAATAGATAAAAGCTCAATCAACTGTAATTCCAAGTTTTAAAGAATGAAATATGAAAAAATGAAGAGTTAAAACTCTTAGGTCCAAGAATGACTATAATATTACTGCTAGATCCAAACTACTTTTTTAATAATAAATCTTAAAAAACCCATAATAACCCCATGCCCTAATATAAATCAGCCGCCCACTCCATAATATCATTTCTCCTCACTTTTCTCTCTCTCTCTAGAAAAATTAACACACCAGTTTTAATGTCGCAGCGGCGGTGGTGGCTTGCAGACCGTCGTCACCGCCGCCCCACAACTCCAGACGGAGCCGAACCCACACATCCCCGCATCCATCTGAGACGAACAACTATGGAGGATGGCGACAGGCGGTGGAGACGAAGGTTGAAGACGAAGGCCGGCGATGGAGGATGGCGACGGTGATGGAGGACGGCGACGGCGAACATATCTGCTATTTTCCGCCGCAATTCAGATCTTGCTTACTGGGTCTGATTTTTTTTTCTGAATTTTACTCATTTTCTTGCAATCTGATAATCTTTCATTTATCTTTCTGTTGGGTATAATGTTCAAGACATGATTTTTCGTTATTTAGGAAGATTGCCCAAAAGCTATTATTGGCCTTTTAATATGACCACCACCACAGTTTCTGTGAAATATTTTTTTGAATTAAATATATATATATTTTTTTTGTTCAGATTTGTGTTTTCTACAAGAGGATGGATGGAGGAAGATCTGGTTTTGTGTTGTTGAAATCTGGATTTCCATTTTATTAAGAGTTGTGGGCAAGATGGATGATTGATGATGGAGGCAGAAGACGATGGGGTTGGAAAGAGAGGATCTGAGTTGGCGATTTTTTTGAATTTAGAGGATCTGAAACCGAAAATGCATATATTCATATATTCATCCATAGATGAACATATGCATGTATATATATATATATATATTTTTTTTTTTTTTCATACATCCATGTATTCATGAATTTATGGATGGATGAACATATGCATATATATATATATATATATATTTTTGTATATTTCCATGTATTTATGAGTTTATGAATGTCCGAAGATAGATATATTTTTTAATTTAGAAGATA
The DNA here is from genome assembly GCA_037126765.1 of Stenogyne calaminthoides. Taxonomy (NCBI): domain Eukaryota; kingdom Viridiplantae; phylum Streptophyta; class Magnoliopsida; order Lamiales; family Lamiaceae; genus Stenogyne; species Stenogyne calaminthoides. Next base: position 15,584,550 of record JBBCBC010000011.1, read on the forward strand.
GATATGTAATTTTTTGGATTTAAAAATGTAATTTTTAATTTTTATGCATTTTTTAAAAGATTTGTGTATATAAATATTTTAAATTTTAGATATGTAAATGTAAATATTTGGTGTTTTTGTCAATTTAATATGAAAATTTTAATTTATAAATGAAACAAGATATATGCATAACGACTCATGCATATTTTTTTATTTTCTAATTTTATCTATTTCCTTGAGAGAAAGACAAGAATTGAAAATAGAAGATGTGACATAAAGAAAGACAAGAATTAAAAAAATAGAGTTAGAAATAAATTGAGTGTAATGATTTTCTCTGCATGGAAAATGATGAATCCCATCGAATCATCTGCAGTTTTTGCAGCAGGGTAAGATGAATGAAGGCGTTTTGCGCGTAGGGGAGAAGGGGTATTAATGTCTTTATTCACTCTTTTGGACTTACTAATATTTTTTCATATTGTTTGAATCTATTAGTATTTAAGGGGTCCATTTTGGACCTAAAAGTTGTTCACTCAAGAATGAATCTCGCTAAAGCTAATTACCTAGATAAAAAAAATATTATATACTTTCATATATATATATATATATATATTATAATTTTCGTAATTTAAAGAGAGATAGCCATATGTTTTATGACTTATTTTGTTCTATAATATCTATTGAATTATTTATAGATAGAGTTAAGTACTTAAGTTAAATTGTTAAATTGTGAACTTGTGATCTATTTAATATGCATTTAGATTTTATTTTAAAAAAATAAAAAAAATGATGTAGTCCATCAGTTTAGTCCAAGATCCGAGTAAGAATTGAATTACGACTCTTAATACCCATTTAAAAGTGACTGCTAAGACCTAATTGATTAGGATTGATCCATTTAACATCTCTAGAGACCCGAGTAATAATTAAATTACGGCTCTTAATGACCCGTTTAAAAATAAACTGCCAAGACCTTAGGTTGACTCATTTAACATCCCTAGTTTTGAGCCCAAGCTCTTGTAAGGGGCTTTTCGGGGCGGAAAAAACTTGAGTGACCCAGTGGGTTGATTGCCCACTTAATTTATTCAATTATATTTACTTTAAAATTTAATTTGATACATAAAATTTCGGTCATAATTAATTAAAAGAGTGGACAAATCATTAAATGATGTTCCATGTTTAATGATTACTCTTCTTTTTTTTTGACGGGAATGATTAATCAATTAGTATTGAGTATAGTTGGGTTAAATAAATTTTTTATTATCAATTTTTTTTTTAAATTATAGAAGAGTGGCATTTTATATACAACATGCTCAGTTTTAATTATTTCAAAGTGTTACGTATAAAACTTAATAAAAAAAATAAAAAAAAAATTATGAATGTTTATAAATTATACAATCAAATGTAATAATAATATTTATTTTTTACTAAAAGTACATATATAAAAACTGTTCTATTATATATATATATATATATATAATACTAAAAAGTGATAAGTGGTGAAAATTACTTTTAAAATTTTTCAATATTAAATCACTATGTTTATTTAATTTGATTTTATTTATATTTTAATTAGATTATGCAACAAAAAAAAGTAGTGTCACAATCTTGTGAGTCTCGATAAAGTGAGATAACTCAAATGGTCAAAGCACAACTACTTATATTCTAGAGGTCATGAGTTTTGGGTAATTTGTCTTAAAAAAATTGAATGATTTTGTGAGTCTAAAATTCATTAATCGAAATTAATATTTCTCCATAATTAAATCGAACCCTAAACCGTGAGTTTGATTCATTTGTCTTGCAAAAAAAAAAATAAAATAATAATAAAAAATAAATAAATAAAATTGTGAGTCTTGATTCATTAGTCGAAATTGATATTTCTTCATAATTAGTCGAGCCCTAAATCGCAAACCATAAAACATATAGTACTGCTCTAAACTCAAACTACTATGTTTCTAAATTTTATTTATGTTTACTCCATAAATAATATTTCTCCAATCGAACCCTAAATCGTAAACCATGAAACCTGCTCCATCACTCTATATCCAAACTACAATGTTTATCTAAATTTTATTTATATTTATAATTATCATAATTAATCGAACTCTAGATCGTAAACCATAAAACCTACTATATATACCACTCTAAATTCAAATTACTATGTTTTTTTTTTTTTTATGTTTACTCCTTAATTAATATTTCTCCAATCAAACCCTAAATCGTAAACCATGAAATCTACTATACCACTCTAGATCCAAACTATTATATTTATCTAAATTTTATTTATGTTTCTAATTAGACATGTACAAAGGAAAAAATGTACTCGTTCTTACTAAATCAGTAGTGTCAGTATCTTGTAAGTTGAGTTCACTAATAGGACCATCGAACACTAAATCGTAAATAACGAATCCAATTGTAACACTCTAAATTTTTTTTTTTTTCCAAATTACTATATTTACGTAAAATTTATTTATATTATAATTAGATATGGAAAAACTAAGAATTACTAATACTATTATTTTGTGAGTCTCACTTCAATGTTCACTAGTAGGATATCGAAATGTACAGATCGTGAAATCTTATCATACAACTCTAAATTAAAATCTCTCTAAATTATTATATTTATTTAATTTTATCTATATTATAATTAATAGAGATGAAGTGATCTTCATTGGGTGCCCATTTGCTATTTTAAAAAAGAGTAGGGCTATGTGCGATGTGCAATTAAAGTGTATTTTTTAAACGTGCTACTTATTTTTCTGAAATGTTCAACTTATTTGTAATTAAACGTTCAACATATTCATTATGCACTTGAGTTAGGTGCATGCACGACCTTGTATTAAAAAAATCACACATTTCATCATCACATAGTTAGATATATGTTATATATATGAACTTGGATTATTTGATCCATTTCACTCATTTCTAATATATTTTTTTCAATCACTAAACTTGACCCGTATTATATCCTGAGTAGAATCAAATGCCATAAATTAAAAATAAGGTTAATAACATGAACTAAGTCTGTACAAATTTTTGTCTAGTAAATATATGCTTAACTTGTACAGTATTTATTATTACTACTTTATTTTTATAAATATTCAAAATTACTTTATAAAATTAGAAAATAAAAGTCGTCGCAATTATAAAATACTACTCAATTTTAAACACTATTTATATATTTTTAGGAAATTGGAAATTTAGTATAAAATTAATTTCAATGTTTCTTATATGAGCTTTAAAGGGTAGGTAATTAGATTGGAGATTGTGGCACAATTTTTATATTTATTTTTATTTTATATTTTCTTTTTACGGTGGGTTGTCCACCCAATGGGTAGACCTACTATACTCCTCCCGGAGCCCTTTACAACCCCACATTGACAATATTTATTAAAAAAAATGGAAAAACGGGTGTCGGTTCGAAACCGAACCGCTGTAAGTTTGGTCTCAATTCGATTTTTGTAATAGGCGGTCTCTGGATTTTCGGTTTTCTAAATTGCGTCCATTGTGCAGATTAAAAGAGGATGTAAATTTGCTCCCGCTTCGCTCAAGAAACTAAAACGCCGGAACGACGTCGCCGGAGGGTTTTAGGGCTGCAAAGTTTGCTCATCTCGTGGTGGTAAAGTTTCTGATTTCCCCTAAAAGCGTCCTATAGTTTCCATCTTCTCATTATCTTCGTATTTTATCTTCAGATTTCTAGGTTTTTGCACCGATTACAATCTACAAATCCGCAATCCATCTTTTACTTTTTCTTCATTCAGGTTTGCAATTGATTGCTAATCTTGTTGATTTTTATCGAATAGAAGACCTCTCTATAGTCTGTAGCCATGTCGGTTACGGCGGGGGTTAGCGATACAGTAATCGCGGTTAGGGATAAGCTTAGGGGAAAAATAGGGCAAACGAAAGTGAAGCGGTATTGGCCGGGGAAAGCACCGGAGTGGGCGGATGAGTATGAAGAAGGTGGCGACATTCGGATGACGAGAGCTGCGGAGCTCGAGAAAGTGTTTCCGAGACATGAAGGCCGCGACATTACGCGAAAAGACGATCCTAGGCTCCAGCGTTTGGCTCAGAGCAGGATTGATAATCGCGATGAAGTTAGGGAAGATCATAGGAGGATTAGGCAAGCGGAGATTGTGTCGACTGAGGAGGAAGAGACCAGGAGGTTGGAAGGGTTGGATTTCGAGGATGAGGATGAAGATGCGTTGGAGGAGAGGAGGAGGAGGATTAAGCAGAAGCTGTTGCAGAGGGAGCAAGAAGAGGCGGCACTCTTGCCGGAGGAGGAGGAGGAAGAGGTTGATGAAGAGGAGGAATCAGAATCGGAATACGAGACAGATTCTGAGGAAGAAATGACTGGTGCTATTGCCATGGCAAAACCAGTATTTGTCCCGAAATCGGAGAGGGACACGATTGCAGAACGTGAGAGGCTTGAGGCTGAAGAGCGGGCACTTGAGGAAGCGGTGAAGAAGAGGATGGAGGAGAGGAGAAAGGAGACAAAGGAGATTGTGGTTGAGAAAATTAGGGAGGATCACGAAATTCAGAAGAATGTGGATTTGGAGTCAAATATTGCTGATGTGGACACCGATGATGATGTGAATGAGGCAGAGGAATACGAGGCTTGGAAGGCTAGAGAGATTGCTAGGATCAAGAGAGACAGAGATGATAGGGAGGCTATGTTGAAGGAGAAGGAGGAGATTGAGAGAGTGAGAAACATGACTGAGGAAGAAAGGAGGGAGTGGGAGAGGAAGAATCCGAAACCTTCTGGACAACCGAAGCAAAAATGGAGGTTCATGCAGAAATACTACCATAAAGGTGCTTTCTTCCAGAATGATCCGGATGACTATGCCGGAACAGCTGGTGCTGATGGGATATATACTCGTGATTTTTCTTCGCCTACTGGAGAGGATAAGATGGACAAGACGATATTGCCTAAAGTCATGCAGGTTAAACACTTTGGTCGGAGTGGGAGGACGAAATGGACTCATCTCGTCAATGAGGACACAACTGATTGGAATACTCCGTACGTACACTCGTTCTATTTAATTTAGAATTTCTGAAATGATCTATTTACAGTATAAACAATGCTTGAACTAATGCTGTTTGTGGCGCTGACCTAAACATTTAAGCTTGAGTATGTAATAAATAAACTCTTACTAAGACTCATAAACTGTATCATAAGTTGTAGGCTTGTAGCATGTATTCTAAAACTTTAGGTTACTTGGGTTATAAATGGAGTAATGCACCTAAAGTCATAATGAGAGCATTTTTTTTCTGAATATTGATATTAATCATAGTAGTCTTTTAAAAATACCTGCTAAATTCTTGAAGTGCATTGCCTAAATTTTTGCTTCTTGTTGTGCTCAAATACATTCTTTTAGAAGATTGTGTTCTTGAAAATCAAGAAAGAAATGTAGGAAGGAAAGTATCTTTTCAGTTGTAAGAATACAATTGTTTGTAGTCTTCCAGAGTGCAAGAAAAGAAACCTTTAGTAATTAATATATGAAAATTGAAATCTTTGTGCTACTAGAAGAACTCTTATAATTGTTTGTTTTTGGTAAGCTGCAATTTTGTAGTGGCTATTTAGTTCATTCATTAGACAAAACATTAACAGATTTTACTGACACGTGTTAAATTAGTGACACTTTTTAAATCAAGCTAGGTGAAGGTGTTATTTTAATGTCAGCATCATATTGTTTGCATTATGGTGGTTATGGTTTAAATATAATTTGAGAAACTATGGTCACGGCTCAAACATAATTCAAGGAATCTGTGAATAAAAATAATGTAAATACTTTCTTTTAAAGTTGAAGACTTAGCATCTGCATTAAATGAATGAAGTACCTTAGTGCCTAGTGTTTGGTTAATGTAGCAATCGCAGCCAAGAATTTTCCTGTAAAGTGAATGTAGGTTTCATTATGCAATTATTATCGTAATATGTGCATTTTAGGTCTTTTGTGGGATGACTTGGGCAATAGTGGAAACTGATAGTAAGATTTCATCAATTCAAAACTTTGAGGTATATATATTATCTATATGTCATGTCACATATTCTTTTGATTCATGAATGGGGCGTGTATGAGCGTATCTACTTCCAGAATTCCTGGTACTATGTAAAAAGGCATAGTGGACTTCCTATATGTATTATTTTCTTTTCTAATGCTATTTCCAGAACTCCTAGTTTGTGCTCATGCTGTGATGTAAGATTAACAACTTATGCTTATTACATGTAAACTGTCGTAATTCACTAATTTCCATTGTAAATTGCATATCTTGTCCAAAAAACTCACCAAAAGTGTAGTTGCTATTATTCTAAATAAGTCAATAGTAATTGATTTGACCTCTTCCGTAATTACTAATTAGTGATACTGAGGATCACTTTATCTTATGGGCTATGCCCCTAATGAAACTATTAGGACATTCATTCATGTAGGCTCTTTAGAGTTAGGGAGGTTGAATCACATCTATGAGAAAAAAAAAAATTCTGCATCCAAAATATTCACAGTGCTGTAGAAAAACGGTTGAACCAACCAACTCGTATATGTTGAATGTTGTTACCAACTTCAATGTTTTCTGAAATAGTTGAACGGCCAACCATATATAAAACATATACATATATATATATACATATATATTATATAATATTCACAATGTTCTTAGCAGAGATAAAACATTGATCATAAGATATTCACAATGACGACCAACCACCTCGTATCGATCATATAATAACTATGAGAAAAGCATCCATTTTTTATGCAGTAAACACTTCATGCTTTCAAATTATTGCACTTTTGTGTTATAACTAACTTCTGCATTAACAGTCAAATTAGATATAATCACATGCTGCTGTGTTGAACTTATGTAAATCTACCAATGACAGGTGAAACATTCTCGCATGACAGTGTAATGTTAGATCGATGAGTTATGAGATGAATTCAGTTAAATTTATATAATTCATTACCCACTAATTTGTTTGACTCATTTCTTCTTCTAGTGAGTGAGTTTAGTTCAAAGGCTCACACTGGCTTCTTCTTGAAAGTTGTGATCATTGCTGATCCCCATGCTGTTTAGAGTACAGTGTTGTAATGTAGTTAAAATTGTTTTGCTTTTGTCTAAAGATCACTGGTATATAATAAATCAAACACTTGTATAGGTTTGAGTTAAAACCATTGTGAACTTGCTGCGTAAGTTAACACATTCATGAATATTTTTCATGTTAAAAATTACTGTTGCACTCCTCTTGGGAGTATTAACTGCTACAACTTCTGATGAAGCATTATATATTTGATTTACTATACTATTGTTAAAGTTCATCGTGTATATTATTCATAATCAGGTCTTATTTAGTGTGATTAATTATTGTTTGTTGGCTATACAGATGGACGTACAATGATCCACTTCGAGCCAAGTACAATCAGAAAATGGCGGGAATGAATACGCCCATCGAGAGACCTAAAGGGAGCAAGAAGTTGAAGGATTGGGAATCTCGTTGAACTTTGCTTTAGAAGGAGGTTTCCTGCAAAAGCTAAGTCCAGTACTTATATACAGTATTTCTAGGAATGTTGTAAGCTTGTTACTGATGTAGTCTCCTCTGTAGTTCTTTCAATTATACCTTTGGACTCCTTAATCTCATTAATATTCTCTTCTCCACCCATTTATCGACTATCTCACATTATACTTCTCTGCCATGGTTTTTTACCAGCTTTATTAACGACGGATGGCATGAATTGAGGAACTGAATGCGTTTCTTTTTCATTTTAGCTGAGAATTTTTTCTTGTGTGGGGTGATATATTAGGAATGAGTAGGTTCGGGAACTCTCTCCTTCGAATGTCAGTGTTATGCATAAGCACTATCTCTATTATGCAATGCACTATCGTTACTTAAAAAATGCTTGATTTTTTTAACAGTAATAGTGTATTATGTATATGCATAATAGTGATAATGTGTATATATATAATGATGAGTTGATGAGTTGGAAACTTGTTGAAACTAGTTTTTTTTGAAATTATACTTTTTTTTTTAAGTCACACACTTTTGATTATCACTACTTACACTAAGTTACACCTTTCACTTTTATGAGTAATATCCTTTATAGTAAAAAATCACATCCTTTATAATAAAAAATTACACTCTTTAATCAGTTTCACCGTGAAATTTGTTCACCCAATACTTTGTCAAGTGTAACCGGGTGGCTTAGCTCACCTGGCCACTGGGCTCTTCAATTGAGTGAGAGACCCAGATTCGATTCCATTTGGGAACGAATTGGAGTATGGGAGTTATAAGGTGGTTTTGGTGAATTTGTGGAGTGTTTGGGTGCTTGATGTACTAACTACTAATAACTAACTTTGTCCGATAAAAAAAAAAAAAAACTTTGTCAACAGTGATATTTAAAGAAAAATTCTTCACGATTTCTAATAGGCCCATGCTGATGGCACCTTTTATTTTTGTTTGGGCCAGGTTTGGTTTCTTCTATTTTCTTCTTGTGGCCCATTTTATTTTGGGCTTTTCACTTTTAAACTAGGGTACTGTTATATGCACCCTCGTAATTGGTAAGCACACCCACAAATAAGGCTGCGTCTTCTATGCATTCAGGTGCATTTCATAGTGTATTTTAGAATCGTGCGACTTGTTATATTGAAAAGTGCAACTATTAATATGAAAAAATAATAGCACGATTAAGTGTAAATAAATTATACTTTTTTAGTATAATAAGCTGCATAATTTTAAAACGTATTATGAGTGCACGGTACGCCTGAGTATATATTACACCCACTCCACAAATAATTTCTTCTTTTGAAGGGACAAAAATACCCTTTACCCCCCTCATTCCTTGGAAAAATCCCTCACTTTTTTATTATTGCTTTTTCAGTTTGCATAACAACAATTAAAAAATGTAAACAATCGCCAGAATTAAATTTCCTTTCACATGAACATTGTTGAGATAGTAAATTAATAGGAAAATTGACTAATTAATAACTATAATTTTCAGGGCCCAATTGCTAAATACTACAAAGATTATTCATCTATTTCTAATAACTACAAAACCACACTTAAAATACCTTCAATACCCTTCACTCTAAAATATTTATATTCCCTCTCCGTATCAATTCTTCATATCTCATCTTCCTAAATATTTATAAAAAATAAACCGTGTGATTGTATTTTTATCAGGATATTAAATCATTTGTATTGGATGAATTTATTTTATCATGAAATTAAATAATAAAATTTAATAAAAGTTTTTTCTAATTTCAAATTTCAATGTTAGTTTGGCTACAAAAATGCACACACCAAACAGATTGCGAATACATTTCAAGTCACATGTCAATAACAAAGGATCGACTTGCCAAGAGGACCAATTTTGCCCGTCTAAAAATTCACAAATGTGAAGGGTGTGATCAATTTCTCCCTAAAAACTGTCACACCATGATCATACGCAAGTGCAGGGACAACCGACAATGTCTCAGACCTCGTCCTAATAGGTGTTGACATCGGTTGATTGGACCTCGGACCAACATGACATCCCATCGCCAGGACATATCTCATACTAATCCACATTCAATACTCTAAATTATAGTTTGTAGCACGGTCTAATACACAATTTTAAATTATGGTCAACACTCCTAACGAGTATATTTTACTAGGAATTAGAGGTCAAACATCTAAGGTAGTGTTTGAAAAGAGATGGTGTTATCCCGGATGTGGATGGTTTATCCCCGTGCAGTCAATTTTCTTATTTCTCAATTAAATATTCATTCACCTCTATTATACACATATACATTTAAAATAATCAAATTATTTTTTTCTTACACCAACTTATTCTTTTTTCTATTTTTTTATATCAACTCATTATCTTTCATTACTTTTCTTACAATTTTCTTTCACCTAATCATTACTCCACTAATTAACAACAATAAAATAATATAATATTAATTTTGATTTGACAAAAACTCCATCCACCTCTATTTCTCAGCCTCTAACCAAACACATATTACTATTCATTAAATTGCCCTCATCCACCTTTTTCCATCTCCAGCTCCATTCTATCCGCCACCATCTCTTTCCAGATAGAGCCTACAAACGGGGCAAGAACTGATCACTACAAATGAAAAACCAAACTTGCAAATAGGTACAATTGGAAAAAAAATGTTACTACCAACTAAAAAAATAGTGTATAAATTGTCTAATTTACCCTCAAAAGCAACCGGCTCCCATGTGAATTTTACTAGCCATCCGTCACATCAAACCTTTTTCTCTTTTCCCAGTGTCACATCAAACCTTTTCTCCTTCCCCCCAATGTTGTTTACATCACTATTTTTATATTTTTTTTTATCTCAGATTTAAAATTTGTTTTACATGTGTTGATTAATTTTAATTAATTTTTTTTTGTATATGTGTTGGAAATAAATTATTTTTTAAGAGGAAATTTAATATTTTTATTAGAATTTATTTATCTATTATGTCATACTTTTTATTTCGGTCCAAGAAAAATGCAAATGGCCAAAAAAAATCATTATGCACTAAAAAGCACAAGTGAACAATAATGCACATGTGCATAAAAAATGCATTGTTCGTAAGAAAGTTGCATTGTCAAAAAAAAAAAAAAGACATTATTCAAGAACAAATACATATGTGCCCAGAAAATGCATTGTCAAAAAATATATTGAATATACACTAAAAAATTTGTATACACACATAATACATTGCATATACACATGCAATTTGTACACATGACATTGTCTATATCAAACAAAGATAAAAAAAAAAAACAAAAAAGTCTCAGGCCAAAATCAAACAAAAAAGCCCAAGAACAAAATCAAACAAAAAAGGCCCAAAAATCATCTCAATCGCCGCCACCTCATATTCCGATCAAAATCGGCCTTGGTCGGCCTTGGTGAAGACATACGACGACACGACGGTGCATTGATCGCCCCATCTCTCCTACTCGACATCGTCGCCACCCCACGCCCCCCAGAACGCGTATCCACATCGCCCCCACCACCTCTCCTCCTCCACATCGCCGCCGGCCATCGCCCCACCACCTTTCCTCCTCCCAATATCGCCGCCGCCCCCACAATCCTTCATCCCAGAACAAGGATTCGTCGCCGCCCCCACAACCACCGACCTAAAAACAAATCAACCGCCACTCCCCCACCACTGCAAATATCCTTGACCAATACCACCACTGCGGATCCGCCGTCGCCCCCACAAAACACCGTAGGTTTAAAAAATATCCCTTGAGTCAAACACGGATCCGTCGCCGCCCCCACAAAATTGCAATTTAAAGTTCAATTTTAACAATATAAATAAAATGTTACTAATACTAAAACACGACCACCAAATGTCATACAAACATACAAGTTCACCAAATGTCTTATAAACATCAAATGTAAAACAAGTTCACTAAATATAAATCACCAATAAATAACAACACAAGAATGTCTAATCTGAAAGACATCCAAATTAGCACCATTAGAGCTTGATTCCATGCTCCAAATCCAAACTACGTGAAATCAACGAGACCGTTGAGTATATTTTTTATTAGTCTAATCTGATATTCATTAGAGCTTCAAGAAAAAGAATACCAAAAAAATCCCTAGCTTTTTTTCCCCAAATACAGCAATTCGCCGAGTTGATCGGTCCGATCAGCGATCGTTTCGATTCGATTTTGCCATTTTTAGCTCGTTTACAGGTGCTTTGGGTGGTGACCGGTCCAATGCTTTCGAGTCGTTCGTTGGGTTACCAATTAGCAGTCGGACTGGTCGGACCGACCAATCCAACTCGCTTTTTAAAACACAGGCGAATAGCAAGTATGAAATAAAGAGGTTACAATTTTTTTAAAATCAGTAGAAATGCAAAAGATGAAAAAGATGAACCCCATCATTATCACACAATTAAGAAGATACTCATAATGATTTATCTATGCACTAAGAAAATATTGACAAATTAAAGATAATTATATATATATATATATATATATATATATATATATATATATATATGAAAAAAAATTCTAAATTCGTGTGAATAAATATTTTATATCTTAGAAAATAATTATTCAATCATAAAAAGAGATTTTGGTAAATTGCATTGGTTTGTGATAGAATTAAAATCAATCGCACAAATTGTTAAATTTAATATTAATTATTTGTTTTAATAAAAATAATTTGCATATTTTTAAAATGCATTTAAGTTGAACATGTTACCTCCCCAAAATGGATCAATACTAAATCAAGGAAGATTAGACCACTAACGAGAAAGAAACATTAATGAGTAGGTTTTCGGTAAAACTTATTCCTAGTATGAAATTTATACTATTACATTTACAAATTAATATCACTATACTTATCAACTGATATCATTATATTTATAAGTTGAGATTATAGCATTAAATGCTATAAGTACTAGTTTATAAGAGTAGTAATATTAATTTATAAGAGTAATGATATGAATTTCATTATATAAACAAGTTTTACGGAAGAGTTTATGAACATTAATTAGTGCTATAAAAACTAAGACCATTGATATGGGAGAGACCTTAATTAGGACGAATATATGGGATCATTAATAAGGGAAGGAAACATTAATTAGGACATAAAAAATTGGACCATTAATCAATTATGGAGATGAAACACTAGTCAGAGCACTCACAACGCTAGGTAGGAATCCTAATTGGCATGCTACCTCTTAATCAAAAATGGGAAGGAGTGATTGTGGTAAAGGTGATGTGGCATGGGAAGGAAGAATGGGAAAGGAGTAGTCCTTCCTGGATAGGAGAAAAATAATAGGAAAAGAGAGAGTGTGGAAGGAAGTGCTGTTGGGAACGTTTTTTGTCGGATTTATTCGAGGTGCAATTTAAATAAACAATTTATTACTAACATGAATTAACCTATTAATTCAAATAGAAAAAATCAATAACATACATGTGTACAATTTATTTCACGTAAAGTCCTATACATGCGGAATCTAGGAGTTTATGCGAAACGTACCTCTTAAAGAGACAACCGTTGAGACGATGGATCAACTCAAATGCCTTCTCAATTATATCCCAAGCTCTTTGCTTGTAATCCGGTGGTAGATTCGCACGAACAAATTTAACAAAGGAATAAAGAAAAAATTATTGCACCACCTTTGTGGATTTCTAATTTTTCTAAGACTGGAATTGTGTAGGAGATGAAAAATTTATCCCTTATTTATAAGAGAGGGGCGAAAATTTAGTGATAATTAGGGCTAATGGGAAATTTTCTCGTATCTTCTCCAAGATACAATCTTGAATATATCTCATATATTCTATTTTTTTTATAAATAATCACAAAATATCTTTTCCACCTTATCTCATGCAATTTTCGAAATATAATAAGTAAAGAAACAAGATTTGGGATTTCTTGAATCTATGAGATAATCTTGTATTCTAAGAATACTTATCTTTTTCCATAAAATCTCTTCAAGAAAATCTTTCCCTTCTTTACTACATATTTTTCGAAAAAAATAGGAAAAAATAGGGCAATAATATTTTCTTTATTTTAATCACCTTTTCATTAATTTGACTTATATTAAGCTGTTTGAGGGGTCTTTAGGAGAATTAGGATTGGATCTCCTAATGGATTCTGAATTCTAATATTGAGCCACAATATTATTCAGCCAATTAATATCCACTATAAAATTAATATGACACTATTCATCTTAATCCATATTACGATAATATGACTCCCGGTTATTATTTTACGCGTTTAAGATTATTTTGTCCATTAATTAATTAAGTCTATGAAAAGTTTTATATTAATTAATATCCTATTCCTTGGAGTAAAAACAACTCAACATTATTATCCATATCGGAACTTAATCCACTTGCAAGATTTGTATGATAAAACTTCTGAGCCCACCAAGGGGACAAATCAAACAAGGCTTTCCTTGCACACGTTTTTCTGTATTAAATCTTAGCAATTGTCATGTAATTAATAATATTGCCCAAAATACAAAGTATATAATCGTTCTCTGATTCTAAACCCAACGGGCCAACATAGATCAAAGCAATAAATATTAATCACATATAATCCTATTTAAGTGACAAAGATTAAGAAATCAACAACCAATGAGGTCTATTTCTTCATCCCATAAGTCACTACGGAAGAATGTATTCTCTCTGTAGGTCCGCTTCAGCGCATCACAATGCACTAGCGCAATCTCTGGGTCAAGACATGTCAATCTAAGCTTTGCACTTCAACCTCTACCAATGGAGTATTCAATTCCATCTAGGTTGTGAAGATGTACTTATTTACAAAGAACTGTTAATGTGATCTTCTGTGATCGGGTATCACCACATTAACTAAAATGCAATATGTACTAATATTGAACGATTCACAATAAATAAATAACATTCATTCATATTTAAAGCAACAGTGATAAAAAAATTATATTCAGTAAATAAGAGTACATTAGTCTGTTATCTTCACGTATATCTCTAACAATCTCCCACTTATACTCAAAGTCTCCTTTTAAGTATACTACAACACTTCTCATATCCTACATGAACCTAATAACATTTCTCCCACTTCTACTCAAAGCAGACACTACAGGAAATCACACATTTCGTGATGAATTTTTTTGTGACGATACAAATTCGTCACAATATGCTACCTAAAGGTGACAAATTTAATTTTCGTCACTAAAAATTGAGAACTCGTGACAAATTTTTGTTTTGTTACCACTAATGTTTTTTTTCGTGACTAATTCAAAATTTTCATGACAAAAATAAGAAATTCGTCACAGTAAACTTTGGTGACGATATTCATAATATTTAGTGACGATATTCAACGTCATGAAAAATATTATTTTGTGACAACTATATGTTTTGTCATTAATTATTCAAAAGAATTGGTGACACACTTAATTCGTCATAATTTTATTTGGTGACGATCGTCATTGTAATTAGTGACGATCATAGTCGTCATATAATATAAAGTTTTCATGACAATTTTATGTTTTAAATCGTTAATTGTTCATAGTAATTAGTGACATATTATTTCGTCACCAATATTGACATATATATAGTGACGATTAATAATTATTTTTAATGCCGACTTATTTCGTCACAATAAAATTTGGTGGCGATCTTAATTTTAATTAGTGACGATCAATATTGGTCATATAATATAAAGTTTTTCATGACAATTTTATGTTTTCGCCGCTAATTGTTCATAGTAATTCTTGACATATTCTTTTCGTCATCAATATTGATATATAATGACGATTAAAAATTATTTTTTAATGACGCACTTAGTTTGTCACAATAGTATTCGGTGACAATCTTAATTTTAATTAGTGACGATCAATATTGGTCATATAATATAATTTTTTCATGACAATTTTATATTTCGTCGTTAATTGTTCATAGTAATTAGTGACATATTCTTTCGTCACCAATATTGATATATAGTGACTATTAATAATTATTTTTTAATGACACACTTATTTCGTCACAATATTATTTCGGTGACGATTTTCATTTTAATTAGTGACGATCAATATTGGTCATATAATATGAAATTTTCATGACAGTTTTATGTTTCGTCATTAATTGTTCATAGTAATTAGTGACATAGTATTTCATCACCAATTATTTATATATGGTGACGATTAATAATCACCTAATATAAATTTTTTATGATGGTTTTATGTCTCGTCATTAATTGTTCATAGTAATTAGTAACATATTCTTTCGTCACCAATATTTATATATATTGATGATTAATAATCATTTGTCACTTTCAACAAACAGAAGTCATTATAGTTTAAAAATGCATCACACTGGGATTGAACACAAGACCTTTAACGTAAAGAATATGGAAAATAGCTCACTAAAGCTACCAAGTATGCTAGACATCTTTATTGTTAAAGTTTAAAATTTATTATATATTAATTTTAAGTATCAATTTTTCAGTATAAAAAAAAAGACACTAATGAGAATTGATCCCAAGACCTTCAAACAAATAACTTATCTAATGCCCAACTAAGCCAATCAAATATTGTTCATTAAAATTGAAATTATATTATTTATTTTAAGCATCAGTCTAATCTTAGAATCTCTTCCAAAAGAACAAGATAAACAAACTTGTGTGTATTCCCCAATTTTTACATCATCTTATTTAATTATTAATTTATTTAAAATAATTAAGAAAATATTTGGCACATATCTACATGTCAATATCCCATTAAATTTGGCAACAAATCTCACACCACTTTCAAGTAAATTTTAATATCTTTCAAAATAAAAAAAATATATTTAAGATTTACATGAAAATGAATAAGGGAAAAAAGAAATCACAAAATCATTAAAATTGTGTTACTTAATAAACTATAAAAAAAAAATCTAATTTATATTTAACTTTTCATTGATTTTTCTTTTTTCTTCTACTTGATTTTTAAACGTGAAAACAACTAAAAAGAAAAGGTAAGGAAATTGTAGAAATCACATAATTTTTTAAAAAACCAAGTAGAAGAAAAAAGAAAAATCAATGAAAAAGTAAATATAAATTAATTTTTTATACTTTATTATGTAAGACAATTTTAATAATTTTGTGACTTTTCTTTTGTTTTTCTTTATTGATTTTCACGTAAATCTCAATCAATAAAATTATTTAGAGTAGGTCTACTGTACAAATTTGTATAGATACAAATCAATCAATTTATGAAATTAATTAATTCGTGGGTCTAAGATGACCCGGTCAAGCGGGTCAATGATGAGTTGGGTAAAATAAATTGGGTCTCAATTGAGATTTGTATGTATACAAATTTGTATCCTAGACTTTGTCAATTATTTTATATATAATTTTTTGGAAGATATTAAAATCTACTTGCATGTGGTGTGAGATTTGTTGCCAAATTATGGGATATGTACATGTATATATGTGCCAAATATATTCTTAATTATTTTAAATAAATCAAACAGTTAATTAAGTAAATAAGGTGATGTGTATATTGTCAAGTCATCATTTGTCTTTTATACTCATAATCTCATATATGCCACTTCAAAAGTTTTATACTCCTACCTCAAGAAACTCATTCCCCACACAATGCATCCTACCAAAATAATAATTATTCATGGGTCCCACAGTAAAATCATCTACATATTCTCTTCTTTATTTATTCCTTAATTATTTTTATTTATAATCTAACTTCATTAATTAAATATTACAATTATTATTAATTAGAATATTTAAGTTATTAAAAAAATAATGCTAATATATTTTTGATCAAAAATCTAAAAATTTATCTAAAAATGAAACAAGGGAGTAAAATTAATATGCAATAACGGTA
Source organism: Stenogyne calaminthoides (assembly GCA_037126765.1). Taxonomy (NCBI): domain Eukaryota; kingdom Viridiplantae; phylum Streptophyta; class Magnoliopsida; order Lamiales; family Lamiaceae; genus Stenogyne; species Stenogyne calaminthoides. Next base: position 15,601,834 of record JBBCBC010000011.1, read on the forward strand.
CGAAAAACATTTTTAATTAATGTATGGCCATACTAAAATATTTGCAACATTTTGGCCTTTTAATGTTCCTAACAATAACAAAATTCACCTTTATCGATAAAGGAAAAAAAGCTGTCAAAAAAAAAAAAAAAAAAGGAAAAAAGAAAAGCAAACACCAACTTGTAACTTGTAATTAAAATGCATATATAGCATGAAAAAATTTAAAAAGTTGCAGTGCCGGTGTATATATGAAACATAAACTAATACTACATTGGGACCCGCATCATTAATCCCCAGTTGCGGGTGATTCCACGCTCATGAATCTCTGTATCGCCGTCGCGGCATCCACTTAAAGGAAAAATTTATATTACTAATATTAGATCTGTATAAATCATAGATTGATGCGATTATGATTTTATTCCCTTTCATTAGATTTTTTATTTTTTATTTGTTGATATATCAAGACTTATGCGATCTTTCTATAAAATATATCTAAATGAATCCAAAATTTCATCATAACAAATAGATTTAGGGTGTGTTTTGAAACACTTAAAATAATTTTCAGAAGCACTTATTTTCAAAGCTCACTCTCACAATTTTTAAAAATAAATGCTTCTGGAAGCTGTTTTAAGTGTTTCAAAACACACCCTTAATTATACAGCTATACTGTCAATATTTTTTAAATCAATTAATAATTTGTTTGCGATTATTATCCTATTAAATATACAATTTTTTTTTTAAAAATAAATTAATTAAATATACAAAATTTTAATACAAAATGTGAATATTTAGATTAATAAATTCGTCAAATTAAAAGAATCGCTATGAATATGAAAAAATAAACTCATACAGAACTAATTCAATACACAAATTATTTACCTCAATACTATCTGCAATAAAAAAAAAAAACTCCCTGTAATATACAAAATAATATACAATTGCAATAAATATTCATAACCAATTCAGAATTTAAATACATATAAAAAATCTATAGTTATTAGTTAAGTAATCTAAATTTACAAATATTCTGATTATAATATTTAATTAAGACAATATATGTTCTTAATATATTATTCATATAGAGTTGGTATACTGTGAAACTTGTTCACCGTGAAGTTGTTTTTTTACACGCATACTCTTTAGCAATATAAGTCACACCCTTCAATAATATAAGCCACACCCTTCAGTTATCACTACAATACCCTCTGCTATAATATAAGTCACACCCTTCACTTTTATGAGGTATACCCTTTATAGTAAAAAATCACACCCTTTATAGTAAAAAGTCACACTCTTTGGTAATATAAGTCACACTCCTTAATCAATTTCACCGTGAAACTTGTTCACCCTATACTTTGTCATTCTTAAATTATTCTCCGATCCTAAAACTTGTATGAACCCGATTTCACCCTATACTTTGCCATTCTTAAATTAGTCTCCGATCCTAAAACTTGTTCACCCTATACTTTGTCATTCTTAAAAATATGTATGTAACTTTGACAAAAACTTGAATGAACTCGATTTCATCGTGAACTCAGTTTTTTAGTATCACTGTTATGTACAAAAACTCTCACTATTATGCATAAAAACTATCACTATTATGCATAAGAACAATCACTGTTTAGAAAATGCTCTATATTTTTAATAGTGAAAATTTTTGTGCATAATAGTGATAGTTTTTACACATAACAGTGATAGAGTTCATGCATAGACCTGGTTCACAGGAGTGTTACTCATGTAATTTTGTTCCATATGAAATGCAATATACAATAATTATTTTATTTTTATATTTAAATAATTTGATGCTTTTTTTAATTTTCCTGTACTATTTTTCGTATTTATATTAAATATTATTATTATATAGTACATCTTATAAAAAAAGGATGAATATTTTTTCTTATAGATAATGTTCATTAAAAAATTATTTAACAAATAAAATATTAGAAGATGATACAAACTATTACACACAGTTAGAAACCCTAAATTAAAGATTTAATTAATTTACACAATTGTAATATATATTCAGAAGTAATTCAGAACTCAAATTACTTATCTATATACTCAATGCCCTTTAAAAATATCTCGTCAAAATTAGTTGGATTAAATAAATTAAGTTTAAATATGAACTCTATTACTGTTATGCAAAAAATTATCATTATTTAAAAAGTATTAATATTTTTTAAATAATGATAATTCTTTTGCATAACAATAATAGTTGTTATGCATAATAATGATAATTTTTGTATATAACAGTAACATTAAATATATATTTTAAAATCACAACATTAATATATTTGCTCATTAACGCTCTCGTTAGTAGAAATGACTCTGAAATCTCTCGTTAGGACAAGGGTTATCAAAACCCTCTTTAAAACTCTTATTATTAACGAGGGCTTTTATAGCCCTCATTAACGCTCCCGTTAAATGATAATTTTTTAATAATAATAGTGCATATACACAACAATGACACTAAAAAAAGAGTGCACGTGAACCAGGACTCACAAGAGACCTACTCAACAAGGAACCAGTAGAGTATAATAATCATAAGGCTTCGAGCATAGATCATATAATTCAATCCACTACCTCGGACTCAGATGGTAGACATGATAAAAGAAATCTAAAATTTGATCACATGTACAAAAAATATCTGAGTAATTATATTTAAAAATCATTATATGCACAAAATATTTTGGTAGAATATTTAGGTGAATAATTTATATATCTCACTTATTTATTAAAAATAAAATAACTAAACTAAATATAATTATTATTTGGGCGTGAAAAATCAAAAAATTAAATTAATTTTATATTTTTAGGGGGAAATTATTAAAGTGGGAAACCAAAACAATGTTGGAAGAAAAAAAAAGTAAGGCTAAGCTTCATATGCATCAGGTGCATTGTGCACTTCATAGTATTTTAAATCATGCAATTTATTTTCATTAAAATATATAACTTGTTTACACTTAACCGTGCAACTATTAATATGAAAAATAAGTTTCATGATTCATTATAAACAAATTGCATATTTCAATGCAATAAATTATATAATTTTTAAATATATTATAAAATGCCTTTATTGCTTTGTGTGTACTGAGACCTTCTCAAAATTTAAACCAAACAAATTCATATTTTTTTAAGGAAGTTATTAAAGTGGGAAACAAAAAAAATTGTGGGAAACAAAAATATTTAAATTAATTTCAATGTTTTGAGTAGAAGAGAATTTCTCTCAAAAAAAAAATAAAAAAATAGAAGAGAATTCAGTAAAGTAATTAGATTTTAAATCCTAATAAACCTAATAAGATAACACATCCCTCATCCTCTCTCAACCGCCTTGCGGCCTTACCCTTGATGGAGGTACATCCGCGCACATCTCTCCAACTCAAATTCAAATTAGGGATTTGGAAAATCACTTGGCGCCAGTGAAGCACCTTGCCTCGGCCGTGCATAAGCATTCCTCATGGCCGCCTTTCTACCGCTATTGTTAAATTAATTAATGAGGACCTAGAAGTTTTCTGCCGTCGTCATTCCCGCACTCCTTTGACAACGTGTCTACTTAAGCTCTGCCAAAGAGTGTAGAAATTGAAGGTATTTAGAGACAATTTCAATAATTAGTTGTGATCCAATACAATTTTACTTTTCTCTTGAATTCTGTTTCTTGAATTTGGGTTATATTTCTTAATTTCATGAATGTTAGGGTAGACTCAGATGTGGGCTTAATTAAGATGTGACTGAGTATAGATTATGTGAGTTATTGTGGTTTAATTCAATATCCTGAAAATATGTATAATTGGTTATCAGTTTCATAGGTTTTGATATTTAGTTGATGAGAGGGCGAGAAAATATGTCCCCTGCGCTGGAAATTGGGCACAGGTCTACTTGACCTCCATGGACGTGGTAGCATATTGATTTTATCACTTGTTTGGATTTGAAATTTTGACTTATTGAGTGCTCTATTACTTCTCCTTTTTTGATCCTTAATTAAATTACTGATTCTTTTGTTTAAAAGTTTAAGTGGGCTACGCTTGGGAGGATATATGTGCATATTCACATATCATTTAAATGCAGGTTCATGGTGTTAATTAGAAATTTTCTAATTTGTAATTATTTTCCTGTTTTATATTACATTGATAATAGTGTTTTCATTACATTGTTGTGATCCATCCACACAATGATTTGCCTTCCAGGGATGGGCTTCTGAGCCCTAGTTACCCTGTCCCAATTTGATAACATACACATACTCTTAATTCTGCATTAATATATTTATGTCATCAATATAAATCTGCGTGAAGCAGTTTTTCATAAATTTTTTAACTTTTCTGATGATAATTTAGTATGGTAGAAAGTGAAAAAAATTAGATACATGACAACAAATTCTTTTGAATACAATTATCAGTTACAGAGATGGTGTTTTAGTGGTGGGCAGAATACAGTTATAGCATTTACTAAGATCATGAAAAGGACTGTTAAGGTTTGGTTAACACTTAATAGTGAAGTAGTATTAAATGTGTCAGAACCCTATATGATTTTCTTGGAAATGGATATATTTGAAGTTCTTTAGATACTAGACAAATTGTGTTTATTTAAGTGCTTTTCATGAGACAAATTACTTCTCCCATATTCCTTAAGAAGGGATTTGACCCCTGAATGTTGCTAAAAGATAGTTAAAGATAACTTATTTGATATTATTATTAATTCTTTAACCAACGTAATAAATAGAGCAATTTTTCTTGTGCTCGAATTTAGGTTGGCGAGAACATTGGCACATTTGAAAAGAATGCTATCACTTTGAAAGGCACATTACAATGATAATGCTTTAATGATTTCTTGTTAAGTTCAATTCAAAATATACATAAGATAGTCGCCTTTTACTTTTGATTCTATAATGTTATCGATTTGTCCTTCTCTGTGTTCAGAATGTGATGTTTAACTTGACAATTCATCATTAGTTTTCACTGATTAGATTAAGGTTGATGATAATTTCAGATCAATTAATTCGACAAACTCAAATTCAAAATCTATAAATTATACATGTATTTTCATGTTTTCTAATTTATATATGTTTTTACATAATTTCGATTTGGCCGCAAAAATGTATTAGTGAGAAGGAGACAAAAGTGATTGGCTTGGAAGACCAATGTCGAGGAGGGTGTATAAAATGATCGATATGAAAAGACCAATTGCTTGACGACAAAATGCAAATATAAGCTCATGGCATGACATAGTCTAATGGCTCTTTTTAGCTATAAAGGGATGAAATTATAAAGGTTAGTTTTTTTTTTTCTAATATGTATTTGTATAATGTGTGCATAGTTTATTTTTGCGAAAATCTGGTTTGTTAATGGAGTATGGCAAGACTTATTTACATTTATAAGCTATAGAAGTGATTGCCATAGTATTTGGTATCAATAAATCCAATCCTCTAAATTGGAAATGTGAGATAGTCAAATTTGACGTATTGTGACCCATTTCTCAATATTAAAACATCCGTTCTTCATGAAATAGGTTGGGAGATCAGCTTCTATACACTTTTACTGGTTGCTCATAAAAAATAGTCGTGTTCCTAAAATGCAGATATAAGTTAGGAATTGAGTTTGTTTGGATTCAGAAAGTTAGTTCCTGGAAGTAGAGTTGTTTCTTAAAAGTGACGTGGCTGGGAAATTGTTTAAATTTCACTCAATTTTGGACCTCTCATATTGATCTCTATCTGCATTGTAAGTAATAATATGTTTAGGGGTTCTGTAATGTACTCAGATGCAGAAAACTCATTTTTGTGTAAAACTTATTTTTGTGTAATTTTAATTCGAAATTTGTAGCAATCATATTGTACCCAGAAGTAATGTAGCAATCACAGGGGTTATGTAGTCACATTGTACTCAGAACTTTGTATGTACTCAGAAGTATTAGAAATTATATTGTGAGGAATCTTAACATCTAATAAAATTATTTGCACTATTTGTGTTTCTGCATCTAACATAGTCATTCTTTTACTACCCAAGTCATTTTACAAAAATGAGTATATATATAAATTTTTACTATTTTACTCAATTATAAATTATTAGTTTCTTAGGATAGTGATACACAACCTGAGCATTCCCTAGTATACAATAGAGACAAATAAGGAGACAACATAAGAAAAAATAATATATATGTCAATAATTGTATCTAATTTAGATGATGATGATATGTCAATAATTAAATCATATAAACATTAAAAGAAGGTAATTTAGTTAGTGGAAGTCGATATGTTTCTCGAAAGTGATGTGATTGAGAAACATAGTAAAAAAGGAGTTACTGTTAGTAGATTGATGCTTATTATGATATTGTGAGATGTATGACACTATGACTTGCTAATTAAATTAGAAAATTCATTTGATATAATATTTTTTTTTATAGATGATATTGTGAGACTTTGGATTGGGGAATATGTTTTTTGGTGGCTTTGAATTGCTCAATCTTACTCTCTACCGATCGATTTAATCATTATTTGCATTTGTTCTTTACATGAGCTAGTTTCAAAATAACTTAATTACATTTTTAAATTCTAACAAATCAAGCAGATTATGTTTTACCTTAATTCAAGCAGATTATAATATGCTATTATGCACCTTAATTCAAGCATATTATAACCAGATTATGCACCTTAATTCAAGCTTCAGAATTATGTGCATATTTTTTCGTCTTGGTGTAAATGTTCATATTGAAACCCTGGAAATGTGCAGCTAATCTTAATTACTTGTATGCTTGGTCAAAAAATTGATGGTTGCCATATTTGACATCTGAGCAAGCAATTCCTTGGTAATTTCTTAACTCTTAGTCCATCGCATGAACTTGTGAGTATATGTTTTCAAGTATCTTGTCGGTTCCTTAAGTATGTGTTTGCTTTTACTACCGGTTCCTTAAGTATGTGTTGGTTTCAGATATTTGTTGGTACCTTAATCAACTAAAATGCTATATTACAAATTTACAACAATAAAAAAAAGAATATGGCTAATGATATCAACGTTGATGTTGAGCTCACCTTTTTGTTTTTATATGCAATCTTGAATGATATGTCAATAATTAAATCATATAAACATTAAAAGAAGGTAATTATGAGTTTTACGAATATTTTATTTCAATCATGGGTATGGTGATGAAGTAGCTGATTTTTAATATTTTTTTTGTAGTCTCTTGAACTTAAAGAACCATGCGATAAGATTTACTTGTATGAGAAAACCCACAGTACAAAGAATAATGAGTGGATATCCGACAAGGCAAAAAAAGAAAATTGGGTAAGTCGTGTAGACATTTATGATATTTGATTATGTTATTATTGAGGTTAATTTACTTCTTTTTCCAATTAGGTTGAGCATTTTATTTACTTTATTTATGCTTAAATACTAGGAAACAATGAAACGAATCGAGATGAATATATTGAGCTCGGAATAGAGGACCGAACCCGAGATAGTCTTGGAGGTGTTGGGCCATAAATTTCGATATACCAAAGGGTATGGTTACGGTTCAAAGCCTCCGAGAGTAGACGAAGTTCATTGTACAATTCTTTTTCTTTGAATATGAAGATGAGCTAAGAGAAACAACGGAAGAGTTGCAACACTCTAGAGCTCAAGTGGAAGAACTACAAGCTCAAGTAACTAGCTTGAAAGAGGACGACTACTACACAAAATGATAATCTCGACCGCCAAACTCTCTCGAGCAAAATGAGATTCTCCTTTGCAAAAACTCTCTCGAGCAAAATGCAACTATGAACAAAGTAATGGCTTTCATGAGGGACAAAGGGATTGACATATAATTAAGGTTATGTTCTATTTTTTATCTTTAGCCTTTACTTTATTATTTTCATTTTTCTTTTAGTAGTACTACTCATATGTGTAGCTTTAAACCTGGATGTGTTAGAAGAGGGCAAATATTATGATTTATTTGTGTTCAACATGTGTAACAAATAAGAGAATGTGATAACTACTAGTTTCTCACTCTCGAGATTAGGTCTTGTTGATCTTTATTTCGAAGTGCAATTAGGTCTTGAGATGTTTGAATTGCTGATTTTTTTAGAGCATCAGAATCACGATTTGATTCAAACATAATATGTGTGTGATACAAATTAATTTTTTAGCTAGGTTATATGTGTATTGCATGTATATAGATAATGGTAGTACTGTACTTTGTATATTTCACTACCAAATTGTGATAGTTAAGGTGTGTGAAGTAAATATTGCTGCATTTTAGTTCGTGGATGTAATGATTAAAACAAGTTAGTGTAATTTTGCTATACTCATTCTTAGATTTTGATTGTGTTAAGGAATTACTTTGAGATCCGAGATTTAGTATACTGAAATTGTTTCATGCTTGTGTGACTTGCTCGATTTGGAGAATTGAATTCGATCTTGCTAAATTTGGGGGTTCGGAATTTTAGAGATCGATTGTGGTTAAGGTTTATGAATTTTTGAATTATTGAACCTGGATATTTTCTTGAAATCTTTGCTTTGAGAATATTTTGTTTTTTTTTTTTGGACAAGAAGTTGCACATTTATTGTGTTATTGATTTGGTAAAGTAGATACACCCTGAATTTTGTGGATTAGTCTTGGGTAATTTAATATGTTGATGGTAGCAACTCTTTCCGGGGTTTTTTTTTTTGGGATCAAGTAGCGTTCTTATTCATATATGTCCCTGCGTTAGAGAAATATCAAATTCTTTTCTATTGCAGAAAGATTCTGATCTAAATAGCTAAACTGATAAAACTGTATGTATGATAACTTGTTGTGTAGAAATGCTTATATGAGATTGGGTTTTTGTGATTGTTAATATGACATTCTGTGTTAATTACTTGTGGTTTCAGAGATGGTTTTATTGAATACAGAGTAATTAAATGCAATGGACTTGGAAATAAAGTGAATATGTCTCCAATTAACTTGATTTCTTTCCTTGCTAGTTCGAATGAATGGAGTTGCTATTCATCTAGATGTTCTTGTTTGTTGGTGAAACATCGTTTTGACTTATATTAGCAAGCAATTGTAATAGCAAATTCTCAAGATGCTTTCTCAATTTATTTAACTTGTTAAGTAGGCATGACTTTATTTGAAGTTGATCACATGATGTATTTGTGAAAACACGTTTATTTTTTTAACAGCAGTATGAGAGTGATACTTTACGGAGTTATGCTTTCTTATAAATTCATCTTTTGATATGATATCCTTTTTATAGGTGATATCTAAGGAGGAGAAGATTTCAGATTCGTCGTTTGAAGTGCATGGAATTTATTTTTGAAGACATATAAGACATTGTTTTTTTTTTGTTTATTGTTTTCATGTAGTTTTCATAACAAATATTGTTGATTGATTTTTAATTGTTTGACGGAGTTTTTTTGTTAATGCAATATATTTTTTTATCTTTAATTAATTTAGTTTTTATTGTAATATTTATTATTTAGTATTGATTACTGATTTAATATATATAAAAATTCAAATAAATTGATAATAGGAATAATTATTTCACGATGAAATAAATGCGTCACAATATGTATCATTTTTATGATTTGAAATAATAGTCGCGGTATGTTAATTAATCATGACGATACATGTTGTCACTATATCAATTTCTTTAGTGACGATTATCATCATCGTCACTGAATAATATTTGTTAATGACAAAAAATATTTTGTCACCATTTTTACGTCTTTAACGACGATGAGTATTTCGTCACTAAAGTCCAATTTTTTGAGACGAAAATCAGTTGTCACTTTACCTATATATATAACCACGATTTTTTTTTCGTCATTTTTTTGGCAATTCTTTCATGACGAAAAAATGTCAATTATGACTTAACAAATATATTGTCACTAAATCTAAACTTCTAGTGATGAATATTATTTTCGTCACTGAATAATACATTATAGTGACAACAATAGTTCGTCACAATTTCCACATCATTTTGCGACAATAAAAATTTTGTCACTAAATCAAACTATTTAGTGACAATTTTTATTGTCATTTTATATGTACGCATATAACGACGATCAACATTTCGTCACCGAATAACAACTCTTTCGTGACGAATATAGAAAATGTGACGAAATAATCAAGCTAATTGTGACAAAATTAATGTCACTAAAGTAACCTTTTTTTGTGACACTTATTTAAATCGTCACATAAAGTTGAACTTTAGTGACAAAATATCATATTAAGTGACGAATTTTTGATGCCTAAGGTGACAATTTATGTGTCACAATAGATGGACACATTTAGGGACGATGAACTTTTTCGTCACCAAATGATGCCCTTTCGCTACGAATTAATATACCGTCACATTTTTCAAAATACCACGCACTATAAATGACGATTTCTGCTACAAAAAAAATCATCACAAATTATCAATTGTGATGAAAAATGATGTTTTAGTGACGAATATTTTCGTCGCGAAATCTCGAATTTCCTGTAGTGAGATTGACAACAAACTTGACACCCATTCCTTCCACATGTCTCTCGAATATTTTCTGAGGCAGACCCTTTGTGAATGCATCTGCTAGGTTATCTTCTGATGCGATCTTTATCACCTCTATATCTCCTCTCTTAACGGTTTCTCGTATAAGATGGTACTTTCTTTCAATATGTTTGCTGGCTTTGTGGGCTCTTGGCTCCCTTGAATTTGCAACTGCTCCAGCATTATCACAAAATATAGTGATAGTGTTGGGCAAATCCGGAACTTCGTCCAAGTCCACTAAGAAGTTCTTGAGCCAAACCGCTTCTTTCACTACTTCACAAGCAGCTACATATTCGGCTTCCATGGTAGAATCTGCAATGCATTTCTGCTTCACGCTTCTCCATGTCACGGCTGCACCTCACAGAAAAACACACTACCCGAGGTAGATTTTCTGGAATCTATGTCCGAATGGAAATTCGAGTCCGTGTATCCCATGGGAATAAGACTGTCTGACTGATAAACCAACATCCTATCTTGAGTTCTTTTCAAATACTTCAGAATGTTTTTAATAACAGTCCAGTGTTATTTTCCCGGGTTACTTTGATATCTTGCAACCATTCCTACGGTAAAGCAAATATTCGGCCTCGTGCACAATATTGCATACATGAGGCTTCCAAGTGCCGACATATACCCTCATGTCATCTATCTCGTTCTGTGTCTTAGGACACATTTCTTTCGACAGATGGATTCCATGTCTAAAAGGTAAGAAACCTTTCTTGGAATCCTGCATGCTGAATCGCTTCAAAACAATATCTATGTATGAAGCTTGCGACAAGCCTATCATCATTTTCTTGCGATCTCGAGTTATCTTGATTCCAAGGATGTGTCCGGCTTCTCCTAAGTCCTTTATATCAAACTGATTTGACAGTCATACCCTTAAGTCTGATAACACTTTTACATCATTTCCGATGAGCAGAATGTCGTCTACGAATAGTACTAAGAATACCAAGGCAGTTCCGACACACCTTTTGTATACATAACTATCGAAATCATTTTGATCGAAACCGTAAGATTTTATAACCTGATCAATACATTGGTTTCAAGCTCGGGATGCTTGCTTTAGTCCGTAAATGGACTTCTTAAGCTTGCAAATGAGATGCTCTTGGTTTTTCGTGATGAAGCCTTCGGGTTGGCACATATAGATTTCTTCTTCAAGACTTCCGTTTAGAAAAGCTGTCTTGACATCCATTTGCCAGATTTCAAAATCTAGATGTGCAGCTATCGACAAGAGAATACGGATGGACTTAAGCATCGCTACAGGCGAAAAGGTTTCCTAATAATCGATCCCTTCTTTTTTAGTATATCCTTTCACCACAAGTATAGCCTTGAAGGTCTCAACATTCCCGTCCGGTTCTCTTTTTCTCTTGTAAACCCACTTGCAACCAATGAGTTTTACCCCATTGGGTGGTTCGATTAGCTCTCACACTTGATTGTGATCCATAGAATGTTGGGGAAGGTTTTACCTGGATCTATTCGAGGTGCAATTTAAATAAACAATTTACTACTAACATGAATTAACCTATTAATTCAAATAGCAAAAACCAACAAATTAACATACATGCGTACAATTTATTTCACGTAAAGTCCTACACATGCGGAATCTAGGAGTTTACGCGAAACTTACCTCTTGAAGAGACAAATAGATTGAGGCGATGGATCAACCCAAATGCCTTCTCAAGTATATCCCAAGCCCTTTGCTCGTAATCCCGTGGTAGATTCGCACGAACAAATTTAACAAAGGAGTAAAGAAAAATTTATTGCACCACCTTTATGGATTTCTAATTTTTCCAAGACTAGAATTGTGTAGGAGATGAAAAATTCATCCCTTATTTATAAGAAGAGAGAGGGGTGAAAGGTTAGTGATAAATAGGTCAAATGAGAATTTTCCTTGTATCTTCTCCAAGATACAATCTTGAATATATCTCATATATTCTATTTTCCATAAATAATCACAAAAGATCTTTTCCTCCTTATCTCATGCAATTTTTGAAATATAACAAGTAAAGAAACAAAATTTAGGATTTCTTGAATTTATGGGACAATCTTGTATTCCAAGAATACTTATCTCTTTCCATAAATTCTCTTCAAGAAAATCATTGCCTTCTTTACTACATATTTTTCGAAAAAAATAGGAAAAAAAATAGGCAATAATATTTTCTTTATTTTAATCACTTTTTCATTAATTGGACTTATATTGGGCTACTTGAGGGGCCTTTAGAAGAATTAAGATTGGACCTCATAATGGGCTCTGAATTCTAATATTGAGCCACAATATTATTCAGCCCATTAATATTAATTTATTCCACTATAAAATTAATATCAATTTATCCATCTTAATCCATATTACGATAATATAGCTCCCGGTTATTATTTCCGCGTTTAAGATTATTTTGTGTTGGGAAAATTGTAGTTTTGATGGAAGTTCTAAAACAAATTGTAATAGGACAAGTCAGACCTATTAGTTGACTGATGACTTAGAATCAGGATAGGATGACCAGCTGATATGTATAGACAACTGATGTAAGAATAGGTCACATATTGAGGGGGAACTTCAATATGTATAGGTTCTGTCTTGAAGAAGATCAAGAAGATCGAGGAGTCGAAGATCGGAAGATCGAGTCAGAGTCGATAGTGATGAAGAACACATGAAGTTAAAGAATCAAGACACAAAATCGGATAACTACGGTAAGAGCAAGACGAGAAGACCTACATCAGACGAGTCTGCTACTTGAGCTAAGACAACTTGCATCAAAAGACTCAATCAGGTAGACTGATCAGTTTTATCTGATCAGGTCAGCTCACACCAGGTGGCAACTGAAGACTCACCACGACATATGATGATAATCAGACAAGAAGAATGTAAACCTTAGTTGGTAAAGCAAACACTGAATAAGTGTACTTGTTAACCAATGAGAACAAGACACGTATGTACGGAGCTGACAATGCGGGATTCGGCGCTGCACAGTCAAATGGCTAGAAAGGACAAACATACATACTTTCGGCCATGACATCCCTGAAGCACGTCACATAAAGCCTGCAAACTACATAAAATAACTTGAATTTTGAATTGCTCTCCAACGGCTAGTTCAAATTCATGTCTATAAATATGTGATCAACCTTCATAGTAAGGTTACGAAAATTATCATCAAGCTCAAGCTATCCGCAATTTCCGCACGAAAAACACAAAATCAAGAATATTTTCTAAGTGTTCATCCCTTAGTTCTTAGCATAGAAATCTTGTCCTTTAGCTTTAGGCTACTCAAAAACTAGGATAGATTTCCAGTTGGAACACAACAAATCTTATACCCAAACCAAAAGTTAGGTTAAATTTGTTTAGCAAGATTTCAGACCAGGGTTTCTAGTTTCTGATTTCTGGGATTGGTTGAGTGAGAACTCTTGAAACATCTGTTGTACTGTGTTGGACTAACACTTTAAACTAAGTCCAGTTGGTTAAGTTGGTGCCCCTGCTGATAGGGAAGAGTGGAAGTAGGGCCAAAGTTGTCCGAACCACTATAAATCTTGTGTGCACTATTTGATTTTTGTTTTTACACTTTGCACACTACCTGTTTCAATATTACATGAATATTTTGAGTCTGGATCAGATTTGTATAAAGCAACTGATCTGATCAACTTGACACTTTGTCATCTGATTCAAAACAGATAAGCAGAATTCTATCTTAACAAAACTGGTTTTACACACGGGTTAAAACTTAGCTTCAAGACATCAGTTAAACCGATAGGACCGAACCGATCGCCCTCAAGCTTATCAAGAAGTTGGATATCGGTCAAACCGATTCACACGCACTCGTAGGGCTTACATTTGCGTTTCACACTGATCTCACGAAAAGTTTTTGAAGTCTATTCACCCCCCCTAGACTTACGCCCTCCGAAAAACCCATTTGGGACCTACAAGTTGGTATCGAGAATAGTGGTTCTACTTAACCAGCGGCTTTGAGTATCATCGGTTCTTGAGGAAGAACCATTGTGGTCACTTGAACAGATCTTGAAAAACATGTTTTTAAAATTCATATGTTTTTAAAACTCACTATTAGTATGGATAATACTTCGGGTATGTGTCATGATCTACCTAAGTTCTCTATTGATGAGTATGCTAACTGGACCATACTCAAGAGCAACCATCTGGGTGCGATAAGCAGCAGAATGATGGAAGTTCTTGAACAAGGACCCATCATCATTTATTACAACAACCCAACTGAAGGAGGTGATCCAGAACATCCAGTTGGAGCCAGAATCAGAAAGAGTCCGTCACTGATGGATGCCGAGAAAAGGAAATTGTCCAATCTGGATACTGTGGCCAGACACATCATTATGAAGACGATGGACAAGATAACACGAGAGAAGATCAAGTATCTCAAGACTGTCAAACAGCTGTGGGATACTCTTGCTGAGATGTGCGAAGGAAATAATTTGATTAAGGACAGCAGATTGCAAGCCGAACTGGTAAAGTTTGAGAAACTCAAGATGCTGCCCAATGAAACCATAAATCAGCTCGATGGAAGAATCACTATGTCAGTCAACAAGCTTCGTGAACTGGGATAAGAAATGTCTGACAAAGACATCAACTACAAGATCTTGAGATCTCTGACCAAGAAATGGGATATGAAAGTAATAGTGATAAAGGATTGTCAAGATATTGCGAAGATGAGGCCAAACAACCTGTTTCTGAGCCTTAAAGCTCATGAGTTTGACCTGATTGAAAGAGGCCAAGAAGAAGATGACGAGTCGCTTGCTGAAGCCACACTTGCCACATCAAAAGCAGTTGTATTCAAAGCATCCAACATCAGCTCAAAGTCTACTGAACCTATTGGAAATATCATGAGTCAGACTGAACAAATTGCTTTGTTGACCAAAAAGCTTGAAAGATCCAACATTCAACTGGGAAAATATCGGAAATTTTATAGAGACTATCAGAACAGCAGAGGAAGAGATGGAGATCTACTAACAGATCACAAGAAAGGAATCGATCTGGTGACAAAAGAGATGATGATAGGGAGGATCACAGAGAGGATAAGAAAAGAGATAATCGTTCCGATGACATAAGAGACAACAGATCAGAAAGAAGGAATTATGATCATAGGCAAACTGGGAAGTCACCTGACAGATTCTACAGAAGGAATGACTCACCTGGCAAAAGAAATTTCGTGGAACCTGGAGCATGTTTCAAATCGAGAAAACCAGTCACTATAAATTGTAGATTTCCACGACCGACTCCAAAAAGAAAGAGAAGATAAGCGGAACATAAGAGAGCAAAGATATAGAGACAGAAAAGCCATGGTTGCTGATACATCAGGGATAGATGACTCTTATCTGCCTTCAGATGATTCTGGTTATTCATCTGTAGAAGACTTCTGTTTGATGACCACTGATGATGATTTCAACAACTTCGACGATCTGATGTTCTCATCTGATGACGACATCTGCCTCATGGCTAAGGATGCTGATCAATTTGAGGTAACTTCTAAACCTTATGTGTTTTCTGTTTCCATACCTGCTGGAGAGATTGACATGCAGCTCTACAGTGAGTAATTGTTTGATGATCTCTATAATGTAGTATACATTTATACTATAGTGGAAGCTGAAAATGATAAGCCGAGGGCAGAAAACATTCAACTTGTTAAAGATAATGCTACAAGAAAAATTATTTGAATCAAATCGGTTGAGACCCATTGAAGAAGATGACTGCAGAACTGGAGCTTCTGAAAGTCAGTTCTTCTGATCAGAGTAAATTGATTAAGGAACATCAAGCTATTAACAAACAACAAGTTGATTATCTAATCCTCCAAGCTAAGTTCGATGAACTCTTCCGACTGCATGAGAGTCTAAAATAAAGTGAGGACAGTTTGCGAAAGAAAGTAGAGATTTTTGGAAAAGCTTCTAAAAATGTTGATGAAATAACAAGCTACTTTCGGAAGCCAACTGATAAGAAGGGTATTGGGTTTAATAGCCCATCTGGATCCTCATATGTTCAACCTGATTCACAGTCCAAAAGTGAATTTAGGAAGATTTCTGGACAAGATACACAATATGCCAAATCTGTATCGAAGAAGGGAAAAAGACATGCTGAACAGAAAAGGCAAGTGCCTTATCAGAAACGGAACAAAAATGGATCTCAACTGATCAAGCATCAGTCGAGGAATCAACAGAAGAACCCTGTTCTTCTGAAGAGACCTCAACCTGATCAGCATATTAGGAATCATAAAAGACAACCTCTCAAGGGAAAATCTGATCTGAAACCTAATTAGGTCAAGCTGCCTAATCAGCAAGCTAAGGGTAAACTGCAGAAACCATTTGTGCAAAAGAGATATGAATCTTTTGATGGTAGCAGTCGTACCTATCCTTTCAACTAGAAATCCAGGACATCTGCACCTGAACCACACTGGATCAAAAGAAGACAAACTAATCAGAGAAATCCCAAGTCTTCTGATTCATCCAAGGTTCACACTCATAATCATACAGACCAGAAAACACATGAAGAGATGTATGATTATGTAGATGCTTATGAGAGACAAATAAGGTCTTCTGATCTTAATGCTTACCATAGAAGTGCCCTGTTTGTTTGGATCCCGAAAGGTAACACTAACCCCTCAGGACCTAATCCTACAGGGGTACCTAAAGCCTGATTTTATTGTAGGTTCGCGTTGGTTTCGCCCATAAAGGAGGTGTACAAACAACTATCTGGTACATCTATAGTGGATGCTCAAGGCACATGACTGGAAACAAACATCTCCTCAGTTCATACACAGAACAAGAAGGCCCACGTGTACTCTTTGGTGATGATAACTTTGGTTTTACCAGAGGATTCAGAACCATAGAGAATGATGATGTACAGGTTACTGGAGTCTCGTATGTCGATGGTTTGAAGCACAACCTGTTATCGGTTTCACAATTCTGCGACAATGGATTCAGAGTTAAGTTCTCGACTGATCAATGCACTATCAAGAATCGAGCTACTCAACAGGTTTTGCTAACTGGTTCAAGAAAATGAACAATCTACACTGCAGATTGGAATAGTTGTCCAAGAAATGCATGCCTGATTGTTAAGAGTTCCAAAAGCAGCAGTTGGCTCTGGCACAAAAGAATGAGCCATCTGAACTTTAAGACTCTTAACAAGATAACAAGGATGTCCCTGGTTGAGGGTCTCCTGAATGAGGTATTCTCTAAGGATCAGACAATTGTTGCATGTCAGAAGGGAAAACAGGTTAAAGCTTCATTCAAGGGGATCCTAGGACCAACATCCAATAGAGTACTACAACTGCTCCATATAGATTTGTTTGGACTAGTTACACCACTTAGTCTCAACGGACGCAAATACACTCTGGTAATCGTGGATGATTATTCCAAGTTTACCTGGGTTGTATTCTTGTATAAGAAGAATGAGACTACCACAAAGATACCTGAGCTGCTAAAGAGATTACAGAATGAGAAAGGTGTCAGCATTGTAAAAATCAGATCAGATAAAGGTACAAAATTTCTGAACTCCTTTATTACTGATTTTTGCACTAAGTTTAGTATCTGACATGAAACATCATGCACGAGGAACACCCAACAAAATGCGTAGCGTAAGCGGAGAAACATAACACTCAAAGAAGCTGGTCGCACAATGTTAGCTGAACATGCAACTCCAAATCGTTTCTGGGCAGAAGCTATCAACACAGCATGTCATACTCAGAACAGATGCTCCCTGACTAAGATTCACTTCAAAACACCTTATGAACTGTGGAAGGGCAGAAAACCTCGTGTTTCTTACTTCCGTGTTTTTGGGTGCAAGTGTTTCATACACAACAATGGGAAGAGTCAGTTGAAAACCTTTGAAGCCAAGTCAGATGAGGGTATATTCTTAGGATATTCCTCAACTAGTAAAGCTTTCAGGGTATTCAACAGGCGAACCCTAGTTGTGGAGGAAACACCTCATGTGATCTTTGATGAGACATCTTTTGAACAAGAGAAATGCGCCCTCGAGAACAAGCAATGATGTCGGAACAGCTTAGGTGCACGATGCTCAGAAAATGGATCAGTTAAGTATTACAGGAAAGGGATCAGATCACATAACAATGTATGTTCCTAAACTTGATCTTAATGATTCACCAGTCAATCGGACCACAAAGGACGCGGCAACTATCAATGAAGAAGTTTTGGTACAACCGAGATAAAGAATAACCGAACCATCCGGGTTCGGAGAACACCGATGTTCCAAGATACGGACATCGTGCAATGATGATTCCAACATCAGCTGAGACTTGTCCATGCCAAGTGGATTCTATTACTGCACCCTTCCCAACTACTAGTGACTCAATATCAGATGAGGATGACAATATCCAAACTGATATACATCAGAAAAGAAGGATTTGGTTGAGAGACCATCCGATTGATCAGATAATTGGCAATCCTAATGCCCGAGTCCAAACTAGACATCAGGTTGGTGAAAGTGTCATGTATTGTTGCTATATGTCTTTAAAGGAACCAACCACAATAGAAGAAGCCCTACAAGATGCCATCTGGATTCTAGCCATGGAAGAAGAATTAGAGCAGTTTGAGAGAAATCAGGTTTGGAAATTGGTAGACAGACCAACTCATCAAGATGTGATAGACACCAAGTGGGTATTCAAGAACAAAAGGGATGAGAATAATGTCATCACCAGAAATAAGGCAAGACTTGTTGCGAAGGGGTATTCACAATCAGAAGAAATTGATTATGATGAAACCTTTGCACCAGTCGCTCGCCTGGAAGCCATTCGGCTGTTTCTGGTATATGCTGCCCACAGAGGGTTTACTGTGTATCAGATGGATGTAAAGAATGCCTTCTTAAATGGGGTACTAGCAGAGGAAGTTTATGTCGAACAACCTCCAGGCTTTGAAAAGGGCAACCAGGTGTACCGTTTAAGAAAAGCTCTTTACGGACTGAAACAGGCTCCTCGAGCTTGGTATGATACACTATCTCAGTTCTTGATAAACAACGGATTCAAAAAAGGGATCATAGACATATGCTTATTCAGAATAGAAGATGGTGAGGATATTCTGATGGTTCAGATCTATGTGGATGATATTATCTTCGGATCTCCCAACAAAAACTTATGTGACAGATTCAACAAACTAATGCAAGGGAAGTTCGAGATGTCCATGATGGGTCAGATGAATAACTTTCTGGGTTTTCAAGTTAAACAAAGTACAGAAGGAATATTCATCTGTCAGGCAAAGTACACTAGGAATTTGTTGGCTAAGTTTGGAATTCAGAACAGTAAGGAAGCCAACATTCCTATGATGACTGGATTCAAGATGGATCCAGATGAGAATGGTTAGAAAACTAATCAGAAAGAATATAGAGCTCTCATTGGATCTTTACTATACCTGACTTCCAGTAGACCAGATATAACATTTGCAGTAGGTGTATGTGCCAGAATTTAGGCAAATCCGATGCAAAGCCACCTGGAAGCAGCTAAGCGGATTCTTACGTATCTGAAGGGGACAGTAAACCTTGGTTTATTCTACCCATCAGATGATAATCTAGAGCTTAGTGGGTATTCTGATTCTGATTATGGAGGTTGCAGAATAGACAGAAAGTCAACCTCAGGTACATGTAAGTTCTTAGGAAGTAAATTGATCTCTTGGTTCTCAAAGAAACAGTCATCTGTTACCACATCTACTACTGAAGCAGAATATATGGCTGCATGAAGCTGTTGCTCCCAACTGCTCTGGCTTAGTCAGCAGCTGAGGGATTATAACATTGTAGCTACGAACGTGCCCATATTCTGTGACAGTAATAGTGCTATTGCAATTACTCAGAATCCAATTCTACATACAAGATGCAATCACGTGGACGTCAGACATCACTTCATAAGAGATCATGTGGAAAAGAAGAATATCAGAATGAAAATGATTCACACTGATAAGCAGAGAGCTGATATCTTAACCTAGCCACTAGCTGAAGTCAGATTTAGAGAACTGTGCAACGAGCTAGGACTTCTGGATTTAGGAGAAAGTGCACCAGAAATCTTTGGTGGACTGGTCTCCAAGACCAGTTGGTTAAGAGACTGATCAGAAAAGTATAATCAGTTGAGAAATGGAATCTCAACTGATCAGTGAGGATCAGTCAGAAACTGATCAGAAAAGGATAACAGTTGAAGGGAGAACTTCAACTGATCAGATAGGATCAGGAGGAACTTGATCAGATAAGTGGGACATTTTTGGGAAATACTAAGGATTAGGCTACAATCAATAAGGTCAACAGTAATCAGGCAAACCAGATCAGAACATTGTGGTAACTGACTGATTACAATATCAGTCAGTCAGATAAATTTTATGTTCTATCATTTATAAGTCTATACTAAACTATGCAAGTTATTACTGTGCCCATTACTTTATGACGTCATGCTGCAAGCATTAAATGCGGACGTGAGATTTTTGTGTTAAATGCATTTATTGCGAGTTTTTAAGTCCAAAAGTCTGTCGTTTTTAAATCCTTGACCGCACGATATTATTACTTTTCAACCGCTTAATCTTGACCGTCCGATTAAACCAAGGATACTCAAGTGCTTTCAAAATTTTTCATGCAAAACTTTCCCTCCCACCTATTTTAAACCCTAAAATTCCATTTTCTAAAACCTTTAGCATTTCTAACAGTAAAAAACGCAACCGATTCCAGAAAAATTCATACAACTCTCTACATTCAACGATTAATCTTCTTTTTCAAAATTTACATCGCTTTTCTGGTAATTTGCGTATTTTATATTTGTTGTTTCATATCTATTATGTGCCAGGGTTACAGATTATATATGCATATGGTATTTTGTTCATCTGTTAAAATCATGTCTATGATTAATCTCTGCATTCTCTGAACAAACTGCATATTTGGGGATTTTACTTATGCAAATATTCAACATACTGTCTAATGCACATTGCACGTTTTAACACTTAATAGGGTTTGGAAAGCCTAACTTAGACTGTATATGTGTTTGCAGAAATGGCATCTTCAAAAGCTACCCCTAAAGTTTGCGATTATGCATCAATGTTAAAGGAAATTATTGACGAGAAATATGTTAATTTCACAACGACAACAGATCCAGAATCCCTGAAAATTCTTGATTGTCTTCGTCAAAGTGGGCTAGAGCAATTTTGCTACAGACATATAGACAATGTTGCCGTCATTGAATCTCTGGAGTTCTTGAGGAAGTTAAGGGAGACGGATAACAAGGAAATCTATTCGTTCGTTGGGGGAACGAGAATAGAAATTTCAAATGATGATCTACAAAGGATCTTTGCCCTACCAGCAGGAAGGAATGCTCCCGATGAATTCACAGCTGGAATGATGGACAAGGAATATGTTCAAAAGGTACTTTTGCGTCCTGCTAACATTGGAAATATTACAAATGTTAAGGCACCTTTTCTGAAGAGGAAGTATAGATTACTTTTTGAAATTGTTTCAAAAGTAATCTTGGGGATAACATTAGATCGATCATTGACTCGTGAAACAAAAGCGTTATGGCGCTATTATTGAGAAGGCACAGGATATGAAGTTGGTTAGGCTTGTTCAAACACCGTTTGCTACATGAGCGGATAAATTCATGATTGATGAGCACAATCATGTTGTCTTTATCTAAGAAAGTCGGCAACATACACAAGGTGTCCCTGATTCTTGCCGACAAGATTCCTGACCACAGATGGTCAGATCAAGGAAGGAAGGCATACTTGCCCAAATTCAAAACCATTCTCTCAAGAGATGAAGAGTTGCTTGACCAGCGGGGATGGCGACCACTCTCCCACGTGCCTAAGTTTAAAAAGGCCAAAGCACAAGCACCATTCGTGCAATCTGAGGCACATGATTTGCCTCAGAAAAGGGTTGTCAAGAGAAGGTTAGCAACAAAGCCGACTAGGGGAAGCTAATCGGGCAAGTGAGAAAGCGGCGGAGAAGCTCACTACAATGCTTAGAAGAAGGCCGAATTGCCATCCGAGTGGCTTAGAGATGAGGATTGGGATGTAGAAATTTTGGGGGAAACTGTTGCTGAACCTATAGTTAGCTCTGAGCACACAGGTAGTGCTGAGAAATATGGAACTGAACTGGAGGAAACTGCTGAGGCAGAAGAAGGACAAGAAGATTCAGAGCCTTCTGATTCTGCCCACTTAAGTTCATTGTTCAAAAAGCCAGCTCAAGAACCTATTTTCTTTCCCAGATCACCCACCCCCACTTCAAAATCTCCATCACCTTCTTTCACAAAATCCAAAACTCCATCACCCATCAGACAACCCACTCCACCTCAACCGGAACCAGAACAAGCTTCACCTGAACCAATTCCTTCAGAAGTTACTCTGCCAGAAGAACCCTACTCACCAGGCCAGTCAGAATGGCAGAAGGCTATGTTTGTTTTGTGATCAACAACCCCTTTAATCGCAGAACAGTGATTGAACCTGACTCCCTAGAATAGGTTCACCCTGCTGTCAAGTTCTTGAGACTACATGTTGATAATTATTTGAACAAGACCTTTCATTTTCTAGTGGAACACTCGGGGGTCAGACAGCAGGTGGCGGATATTCTGTTTTGGAGAGATATCAGATTGCAGGAAATAGAGGATTTTTTGATAATCCTGGAGTTGTTGAGCCAACCTGCTTTTGTTGACATGGAATTAAAGATGAAACACTTAGCTGGAGTCAACAGTGCAACAGAGTTAACATCAGATGCTGATGTTAACTGGTTAATTAATAAGAAGATGGGATATCCAGATGAGAAGGAAGATACGGTATATGTTGATGATGAGATAGCTGCTGATGAACCAGCTGAGGGTGAAGCAGATGAGACCCTACCTGGCGAGGCATCAACATCGGAAGAATTTTGTCATAATTAGACCTGAGACCCTAGATCTCCTTTTGATGACTATTCAAGATGGGGTAAAGGTATCCGTTGAAGCTCAATTCAATGTACTGGCAGTGAATCTGATGAGTCAGATGGAAGAAAAGATGAGGCTAATAGTTGAGTCGAGCGAAACCTTACGGTACTAATCTCCCATATGCATGCCGATATTAGAGAGAGATGAAGACGAAGCGAATTGAGTGGCCGCGATAAACTTGGTCTTTGAGGTGTTCACGTTGTCCGACATCGAAGGAATTTTGCTCGAAGAAGTTTATAAGTCTCGATGAAAGACACCAATTCGATGCGACTTGCAAAGATTTGAAGTGTCGGTGTCTATGTCTAACCGCGGAAGCTTTCCTTTGGAGAAATTGATGAAGTAGGATGTTGGGACGATCTTTAACAGACAGGTTTGACCAGCATCACTCCTATGGAGATTGATGTTTCAAGCGATGAAATCCAAAAACAATTTGGGATACTGAACGGAAACTAGCAACTCTTTCGATGAAACCAAAAGGGGAAGGGTGGACTAGAAAAAAAATAAGTGATACACACGAAAATCCACTACGCCATAGTTCTTTGCCCAAGTCCCCAAAACAAGTTCTTCTTTGAGATTCCGACCTTGAACTTTGTGAAATGTTCTCTACTATTGAAGAACACATCAGACAACTCAAACCTCAAGAAAAGACTCTATCGAGCGAAAGTATCAATGAAAGATCCATTTGCTCGTGTAAGAGCGAGGCGAGGATTTTTCCTCAAGCTCGTAAACGCTTTGAAACTGATGATCAAGCGAAGAGTCTTGAGTTGATAAAGAAGATGGAAGAAGAAGAAACGGCTGAAGCTGAAGTTGAAAAGAAAAAACAACTGAAAGGAAAGAAGCCCATTCAGAAATCAGTTGTTATTAAATCAGAGACGTTACTGAGCAAAGAGCAGATGAAAGAAAAAAAGAATCAAGACATCAGAAGGAAAGTCATTGAGAAAGCCACTAGGAGGCATAAGTTGAAAGAAGCAGCTGGACTTAACCGAGCGTCATACGACCGAAAAAGATGAGGAAGAAAAGCTGCCGCCGTGCGAAGATACTGATTGGGATGAAAGAGCAATACCTGCTCCGATTCTGAACATTCTGGTATGTCGTGAAGATCTGCACGAACAATGCAATATGATCAAAGCAGACTGGCTCTGTGATGTCTATATTATCGCAAGATACCCGAAGACCGGATCAGGTGAAGTTCGATGAAGAATTCCTCAAGCGGCTAGAAATCAAATCACTGAAGATTTCTATAAGCGTGGTGATCGTGAAGGCAAAATCATGTCCTTAGTGCCCACGACACCTAGGTATGAAACTATGATACCACCACTCAGGTCAGATAATTCATTTGATCCCGTTGCTTTCAAGAAATTATACTATCACTCTGGAACGAGGAGATATCATTGAAGCTGACAGACAGAGAGATATACTTATCAAATTATATGATATCTTTGAAATTCCTAGGGATCTGAGGACTGCTCTGTAAGTTTTCTTTGTTAGGATCAGATGTTAGATTTTTCGAGGTTCTCTGTACCTGCATCTCCTTATATTTAATGAGAGTCCATTATCTTTTCTGATCTTAAGACAACGTCTCATTGTCTTCTGTTTTCTGTTGTTTCTGTCCTTCACATTATTGGTTTTCTATTTTTCTGATCTAATGTTTTGGTTCCATCAAAAAGGGGGAAATTGTTGGGAAAATTGTAGTTTTGATGGAAGTTCCAAAACAAATTGTAATAGGACTAGTCGGACACATTGGTATTTGATGACTTAGAATTAGGATAGGATGACCGGTGATATGTATAGGCGATGATGTAATGAATAGATCACATATTGAGGGGGAACTTCAATATGTATAGGTTCTATCTTGAAGAAGATCAGAAGATCAGACGAGTCAGAGGATCAGAAGATCAGATGAGTCAGATAGTAGATGATCAGATGAAGACATGAAGCTGAAGAATCAGAAGACCTGAAGATCAGATAACTACCAGAAGAACAAGACCAGAAGACCAGAAGACCTACATCGGAAAGGACGAAAGTCTCACGCTAGTTGAGCTAAGACAACTTGCAATCGAAGACTGATGGGGTAGGCGATCGGTTTTATCGATCGAGTCGGCTCCACACCAGCGGGTGTGGCAAGACTTCGCCCGACATACGATTATAATCGAGACAAGAAGAATGTCAACCTTGGTTGGTAAAAGTAAACCTTGAATAAGTGTACTTGTTAACCAATGAGAACAAAGACACGTGACGAAGGTGATAATGTGGGATTTGGTATTGCGGTGAAAGCGACTAGAAAGGACAAACATACGTGCTTTTCGGCCATGCGAATCTGAAAGACGTCATCAAGCACACCAAACTACCTAAAAATAGCTTGAATTTTTGAATTGCTCAAACGGCTAGTTCAAATTCATGTCTATAAATATGGGATCAACCTTCATAGTAAGGTTATGGAAATTATCATCAAGCTCAAAGCTATCCCCGATTCCGTCTGAAGAACACAAAATCAAGAATATTTTCTAAGTGTTCATCCCTTAGTTCTTAGCATAGAAATCTTATCCTTTAGCACAGAAATTTCTCAAATACTAGGATAGATTTCGGTTTGAACACAACAAATCTTATACCCAAACCAAAAAGTTAGGTTAAGTTTGTTTAGCAAGATTTCAAGACTAGGATTTCTAGTTTCTAATTTAAGGATTGGTTGAGTGAGAACTCTTGAAACATCTGTTGTACTTAGGGTGGAGGAAATACCAAAAATACCGGGTATCTGCACTTATCGTACTAAAAATATCAAATTTATGAAATTTTTTGGTATACCAAAATTTTTGATGCCGATGATAATCTTGTACCAAAAATTTTGAATGCAGTAATGATATATGAATATAGAAATTTCGTATTATGCGATATGCGAAATATTTTGATATCTAAAAATATTTTGATATACTGAAAATCATTATTTAATTTCATATATTTTTTAAAAAAATAAATAATAATTATATATATATATATAAACACCCAAAGTCACAAACCCTAAACCATTTCATTTTTCACATAGATTAGCCGCTTCTCCCTTCTCACCCTTGCCTCTGAACCGCCCGCCCCGCCTCCCATCCCCACATCCCCCACTCCCCACTCACATACTTTTGTCCCTTGTCCTCCGCCTCTCCATTCCATTTATCGCCCCTCTCCTCTGCCAGTTGTATCCGCCTCCTCTCCATGGGAGATCCATTCAAAAGTAGTTCTGAGATTTGAATTTCTTAAAGAAATTTATCCAACAGAGAATCTTTTTGGGTAATTAAATATTGTGATAATTTGTTTTTTTTTTCTTTAGAAATTTATACATCTTCACAATACCTTGTTAGTGGGGTTGTCTTGAACCCTTGTTTTTTCATAGATTAAATTTTGAAAATTTGCTTAAATTTGATGTACTTTTGGTATCAATTGTGTTTCTTCATGCTCTGTTTTCGAAATTGTAAAATTTGGGGTTTGAGAATTTACGCCATTATTTTTCTCTGTACCCATTGAATGAGTTTGTGAAATTGAGGAGTTATTGGCTAGTTGGTTGAGGAGGTATTGGCATAATGGCTAAAAAGGGCTAAAGTGGTTCTATAATATGTCATGACCTTGGACTTTTTCTTTAGTCTTCGTTTTTCCGTTATCTTTTCTTCTTTTTAACTCATTGAAGAAGTGCAGAGAAGAAGAAAAAAAATTGTGTTTATTAATCCTAAGCATAATTAATAATGTGTAAATATGGTATATTAAAGAAGTTCTAGTAAACCTCAAACAAAGTTAGAGCTTAGAGTCATACTGGTCTTGCACCAGTTCACTATTTGATGGCTAATCTGGTGTGTAATAATGAGCTCCCAAGTAGAAAGCTTGAGATGTCATTAATTGTGCTACTCTTGGAATTTCTGAAAAGTTCTTTTATCTTCACATTTGATTTTTTAATTTAATTTAATTAATGAAGTAACTTGGCGGCTGTAACTACTATAATTTTCATATATATCTAGTTGACAATATTGAATTTGAGAACTTTGAATTCGTTGTCATATATTATACTAATATGTTTTTTTAGAATGGAATCTGAAGCTTCTCATTCAATGCCAAATCCATCCACACACCTTATGGGACCAATTGATAGTGAAACACATGATCTTTGAAACACATGATCACGGGACCAAGTCACAAACGAAGCAAGAAAAGATTCGCCAAAACCTCCCAAAGTTCCCAAAAAGGAGTATATATTATGATGATTATGCGAAGGGACTCGGATAGTGGATGGGGTCCTACAATCAATCGGGATTTGCGACCATTGTAGATTAGAAATCCCAGTGATGGGTGGAACTACTAGTGGGTTAAAAAACCACTTAGAGAACGGGTGCATCAAATGTCCACTATCGTGGGGGTACAAAGAGACAAAAGATGGGCCCTCGTTGACAAATGAGACTATGGGGCAAAGGAGGTGCTTTAATTCCACACACTTTTAATCAAAAGCGTTGTGATAGGTGCGGTGGAAAACCCATGAAATGTGGAATAATCATGAAATGCATATAAAAAGCGGGGTGAAGGAATGGTGATTCAGATTTTTTTGCGTTTTAAGCTCATGTGTTGTGTTTTTGCTTATAATCGAATCATTATGACAAGATAAGAGCGTAAAAGCAATAAAGAACACAACGAAGTATAGTGGTTTGGAGACTCGGCTCCTACATCCCTCTCCGCATTCTAGGGAAATTCCTTCAAAATGGACTTATCACCCTCTCGGGTTAGCCTCTAGATATTTAACGAGCTCTCCCCCAGCCCCCGGACTTATCGGCCTCTCCGGGCTTGCCTGCGGACTTATCACCCTCTCGGGTTAGCCTCTAGATATTTATGAGTTCACACTCCTCCGGGACTTATCACCCTCTCTAGGGATTGCCTAACAACTACCTCACTTCACCACTAGTTATCTCTTACGAGAATGGGGTTTGGGTTTGGTGTTGTCTCAACTATGGTGAGATTTTCCTTACATTTGTTTAGCCTCAATGCTAAGGTTGGGAAAATCTCTCTAAGCTAGGATACATCGTGGGTAGCTTAGGTTGGGTTCTAGAACACTCTTTGAATATATTTGTATATCTACGGACTTGTGTTCTAGAGGTGGAAATGCTTTGGGTATAACTTTCTTTGGCTCTCAGAAGCATCTGGGTGCTATAATCTCCACGCATCCACATTAGAATGATGAAAGACCTTGTATTTATAGTGTGGATTTGAATGTTACCGTTGGAAAGAATCACATTCAAATCCATACTATTCTTGTAAAATACAACGACTTCTTGGGGCTGGTTGTCTACCTCTCATTGGTCCGCGTCGGTGATTCTAGCGGCTATATTCCTCGATTCTCGCCTTGGACGGATTCTCAGTCTCGGTGTCTTGAGACATCTTGAGTCTTGATTCTATCGAGTCTTGAGGGTTTATCTGAGTCTCATTTCTCTATCTGAGCCTCGGGTTTTATATCGAGCCTCGGGTTATATCGAACCTCGGGATACTTGATTGTGAGACTTCTCTTGCGGATGCCTAGATCGAATAAATGGAAATTTTATTGATAAGACCTTTTCAATTGTAGCCAATATCTTATTGCAAATAATTGAACAACTTGGCGGAAAGGAGGCATTTACCTATTCTGAGAGATGGTGTGATTTGATTTTTTTTATTGCATATCTCGGTCTTACGAAAGACCGCGTGATTGGAAACTTTTTGAAATAAATCTCGCTTGTTGAAGGTGAAGTTTGGAAATAGAACAATTCATACATCGTGTATCCTCGATTAATCTCTGACCTCGATCTTTATGTTTCAATTTTTGATTCTAGTATTAGCGAAGGTTTCAAAGACATCTCGCGACCTTTCGTTGGCGAGTTCGGTTCTCACTGGTCGGACATCGACCTTGGTCACTTTATTTCGGCTATCGATTTCTTCTTTACACGATCGTCGGCATTTCGGCCGATCGATCAACACTTCTTCAGATCAATATCTCGGGATAGCATCGGTGGTACATTAGGTTTAGCATATAAGTTTAGCACATCGATCTCAATCACGTCGATCTTGATCATCCGCTCATCTTCATATCGATCTCGTCGGTCTCATGCTCCTCTTGATCGCAACCTTCTCTTACGATCTTACGGTCAATTTCTTTTGATCGGCATGCCTCTTCGATCACCGTATCATTTCATTGTTCAACCATCGATCATCGATCAGTCATTCTGATCGCCGATCTTCCGATTAGGCGCTTAGCTTTTCTTCTCTTCTAATTTTGCCTGACTCATCGGTTAACTTCCGGAACTCATCTAATTCATCGATCTCGATCGGTCTCGTCTGTGACCTCGTCGATCTCGATCATCTTACGATTAGTGAGTTCCCCTCAACTTGTTCTTTTTTTCCCCTCAACTTGTTATCCGTAAATTAACTTCAATAACACAAGTTGATAATGTTTTGGCATAATTCATCAAAACTAAAATATCCCAACAATTTCCCCTTTTTGATAATGGCCTTAAAACATTAAAATATATACATTTTTAAAGAAATGGGTTTTTTTAAAAAGATCGATTCAATTGGTCACCCGAATTTAGTGAACCTTTTGAACTCCCGCTCTGATACCAATTGATAGGCCCGGTGGAAAACCCATGAAATGCGGAATAATCATGAAATGCATATAAAAACAGGGGTGAAGGAATGGTGATTCCAGATTTTTGCATTTTAAGCTCATGTGTTGTGTTTTGCTTATAATCGAATCGTATGACAAGATAAGAATGTAAAAGCGAAAAAGAAACAACGAAGTATAGTGGTTCGGAGACTCAAGCTCCTACATCCTCTCCTCGCATTTCTAGGAAATTCCTTCAAAATTGGACTTATCACCCTCACCGGGTTATTATCCCAGATATTTAACGAGCTCTCACTCCAACTTGACTTATCACCCTCTCGGGGCTCGCCTCTGGACTTATCACCCTCTCGGGTTCGCCTCTAGATATTTAACGAGTTCACACTCCTACGGGACTTATCACCCTCTCGGGATTGCCCTAACAACTACCCTCTTCACCACTAGTTATCTCTTTACGAGAATGGGGTTTGGGTTTGGTGTTGTCTCCAACTATGGTGAGATTTTCCCTTACATTTGTTTAGCCTCAATGCTAAGGTTGGGAAAATCTCTCTAAGCTAGGATACATCGTGGGTAGCTTAGGTTGGGTTCTAGAACACTCTTTGAATATATTTGTATATCTACTGGACTTGTGTTCAGGGTGGAAATCTTTGGGTATAACTTTCTTTTTGGCTCTGTGGCATCTCGTGCGCTATAATCTCCAGCGCATCCACACATTAGAATGATGAAAAGACCTTGTATTTATAGTGTGGATTTGAATGTTGCAGATTGGAGAGAATCACATTCAAATCCATACTATTCTTGTAAAATCTGTGACTTCTTGAAGTGGTTGTCTTCCTCTCATTGGTCCACGTCGGTGATTCTAATGGCTATATTCTCTCGATTCCTCGCCTTGGAATCATTGAGATTCTCTGAATCTCGGTGTCTTGAGAGGCATGCGAGTCTTGAGGTTTATCTCGAGTCTCGATTTCTCATCTGAGCCTCAGGATACTTGATCGAATGACAGACTTTCTCTTGGCGGACCTTTGTCCGATCGGGCATCTTGACAATATTCGTGATAGCATCAGTCAAGTTAGGTTTAGTTCTCGTCGGACATCCATGACCTTCTTCACATATTGACTCAGGCTATCTGATTTCTTCTTTGCCTGATCTGATCAGCTCGACTGATCTGATCAACACTTCTTCAGATCAATATCTCAGGATAGCATCAGGTCAGTACATTAGGTTTAGCATATCAGTTTAGCACATATGATCTCAATCACGTCTGATCTTGATCATCTCGCTCATCTTCATATCTCGATCTCGATTATCGAAAGTCGATCTGTTTTCGATCTCATCAAAACTCCTCTCCGATGCAGTGATCAAGGATGAAGTGTCCTTTTAGGCGTTGAAGGGGATGGGTTCGTGAAGTCTTGTGCATGAATTACAACCCGAGAGATTCAATATCCCGGCCGAAAGAAAATTGCGGTATGATTTACGATCTATTCTTAGAGGGAGAAAGCTAGGATACAACTTGCAATTAGTGGCCAAAAAAGTGAGTATCACCACCGATACTTGTACTTCGATTCAAAATATAAATTACATGGTTATCAACTCACTTTTTAGATACAAGGTGGAAATTGCATAAAGGATCATAAATTTCACAAAAAAATTGATAGTCATGTTGGGGAAGAAATTGGTAAATTGGTTGAGATTTGTTTGAGAGGGTGGGGGATAGAAAAAAGTTTTTTCAATAGTAGTCGATAATGCTTCTTCTAATAATCTTGCTATTGATTACTTGAAAAAAAGAATGAGAAGTGAAAACATGTTGATGTTTGATGGGAAATACTTGCACTTGGAGGTGTTCATGTCATATACTTAACTTAATTGTTAAGGATGGTTTGAAAGAGCTTAGTGCATCTATTAAATCCATAAATGTCTGAGTTAATTTTATTCATTCTTCCCCAAGATTGAATAAATTTAGGGAGTTTTTGTGCTTGCCAAGTTTCCTAGCACATCACTTGAGTGCCTATGGATGTCAAGACTAGATGGAATTCAACATATAAAATGTTTATATTGCAATGAAGCATGAAAGGGTGTTAGCGAGAAAGGATGGGTGAAGAATGAAGCGCCTTTCCACGAACTATTTTCGTGAAAAAGAATGAAAAAGGGCAAAGAAAGGAAAGGACCTCCAAGTAAGGAGGATTGGGAGAGTACAAACACTTTTATACACTTTCTGAAGAAGTTTTATGATGCCACTTTAGAGTTAAGTGCATCAAAAACTCCAACTTCTCAATTGATGTATCAAACAATGATTGCATTACAACTTGAGATTGATAAAAAGAGCGATGATCCTTCTGATCCAATTCTTCAAAAGGTTGCAAGTGCAATGAAGGTTAAATTTGATAAGTACTGGGGGAATTGGGAGAGTATGAATCCTTTGATTTTTATTGCCAATGTTTTGGACCCAAGAAACAAACTTCAGGTTATCAAAGTCAGCATCAAAAAATTGGGAGGTACTTCTGAGAAGATCCAAGAAGTCATTGGTATGACTAAAAAGAATTTGGTAACTTTGTGAAAGAGTATAAGGGGATAAATGATACTTTGATTGTTGAGAGGCAAAGTGCGGAAATGAAGTGTGGTGGTAGAAATGGTGCTAGTGGCAGCGGTGGCGGTGGTCTTTACGATGAGTTGTTCGATGATGTGGAAGCACAAAATGAAGAAGAACAACTTCAAGAGATATCTAATGAAGTGGATAAGTACCTAGCCGATGAGATTGAAAAACGCTCTAATCCGTCTTTCAATCTTTTGGGTGGTGGAAGGGAAGTGAAACTAGGTACCCAATCCTTTCAATTATTGCCAAAGATATTTTTTGCAATTCCAAGCTCAAGCGTAAGCTAGAGAGTCCGCTTTAGTTTGGGAAAGAGGGTTGTGGATCCTTTTAGGAGTAGTTTGAGTCCTAAAATGGTAGAAGCATTGGTGTGCACTAGTGATTGGCTAAGAGCAGATGCGATGAACTTTTATAAGGATCCAACCAATGATGACCTTGAATTATTCAAGGAAATTGAAGAAATTGAAAAGGGTTAGACTTTTTTAATGTTTACTTAAGTTTAAATTTTAAAATCATTTTTTATTTGTTAATCTAACATTGAAGTTTATTAATCTATTAATAATTTTTTATTCTCTTTTGACTCCAAAAGTCGATGATTTTTCTCTCTCTCTCACCTCGTCCACGGAGAACTCACATCCCTAACAAACCTCAAAGTCTTGTAAGTGATTATTTTCAATTTTTTGTGATCACGAATGAAGGTTCTTATGTATGGTTTTATTAAATAGTGATAATTTCAAGAATGAATGTTCTTATGTATAATTCTTTCATGCAGCGATATCTCCAAAAATAAAGTTTGTGGGGCTATTGCCAGTTGATGGCCCATTTCAATTGTCTCCATATCGAATGGTATTCTCTAATTTATCTTGGTACACTATAAAACTCAATATCTTGATTATTGATCGAGATTTAGATCTTTGGCTTAAATTTTTGATTCCTTGATTTTCATTTAATTGCTTAAATTCTTGTGTTTTGCAGGCTTCTTGAGATTTTGAACTTCAAAAGTGATGAGGATTTTTATTTTCAATCATGATTTGTTTTATTTTAGTACTAAAACATATTGAGTGTCTTTTAATATGTGTTGTGTTGAACTATTGAAACTTATTTTGTTGTGTTGGATTGTTGAAATTTATATTTTTGTGTTGGGTGATGAGTGATGAATAC
The DNA here is from genome assembly GCA_037126765.1 of Stenogyne calaminthoides. Classification (NCBI taxonomy): domain Eukaryota; kingdom Viridiplantae; phylum Streptophyta; class Magnoliopsida; order Lamiales; family Lamiaceae; genus Stenogyne; species Stenogyne calaminthoides. The sequence continues at coordinate 15,635,544 of JBBCBC010000011.1, forward strand.
TTAAATCTTATTACGTGATCAAATATTTTTTCATAAAAAATCTGAGTTATTTAAAAAATAATTTGACAGAACGGTATGTCTAAATTTGATTACAAAAAGCAGTATTATCGGTGATGCAGAAATTTCAAAATTTCGATACTAAACGGTATTATCGGTATCTTTGAAATTTGGATTAAACAAGATACCGATAATTCAATATCAATACGGTATATGTAAAAATTGCGGACGCGGTATACCAAAATTATCGGCACGATATCGGTATCAATATTGACATATACCGAAAATTTTGGTATACCAAAATTTTTCAGTATGAAACGGTATGATATTTTTGGTATCGAAAAATTTCGAGACGATAACGGTATGGCGAGAAAATTTTTTGGTATGCGTCACAGGTCCACCCTAGTTGTCTTGTGTTGGACTAACACTTTAAACTAAGTCCGGTTGGTTAAGTTGGTGCCCTGCCGATAGGGAAAAAAAAGAAGTGGATGTAGGGGCCGGGTTGTAGAACTACTATAAAATCTTGTGTGCACTATCTGACCTTTTACACTTTGCACACTACATGTTTCAATATTACATGCATATTACGAGTGCGGATCGATTTGGTATAAAGCAAATCGATCAACTTGACACTTTGTCATCTAATTCAAAACAGATGTCGTAATTTATCTTAACAAATTTGGTTTTTTCACACGGTTAAAACTTAGCTTCCGTACATGGTTAAAGCCCGATAGACGCGGTAATGTCGCCCTCGAGCGATCATTAAAGTTGAATATCGATCCAAAAACTGATCCTACGCGCTACTGGGGAACACTTGCTTTTCACACTGATCTCGCGAAAAAGTTTTAAAATCTATTCACCCCCCTCCTCTGAACTACGCCCAAATGGAAAACCGATTCGGGACCTACATTTTGTCCATTAATTAATTAAGTCAGCGAAAAGCTTTATGTTAATTAATATCTTATTCTTGAATAAAAACAACTCAACATTATTATCCATCAGGAACTTAATCCATTTGCAAGATTTGTATGATAAAACTTCGAGCCACCAAGGGGACAAATCAATCAAGGCTTTTTCTTGCGTTTCTATATTAAATCTTAGCAATTGTCATGTAATTAATAGTATTGCCTAAAATACAAAAGTAAATAACCACTTTTCGATTCTAAACCCAACATAGATCAAAGCAATAAATATTAATAACACACAATCCTATTTAAGTGGCGGAGATTAAAAATCAACAATACTTGAGGTCAAATTCTTCATCCCATAAATCGAGTCTGAAGAATTTATTCTCTCTCAAATTAAATTTGCATCATCACAATGCACTGTAATCTCTTGGTCAAGATAGGTCAATCAAGACTTTGCACTTCAACCTCTACCAATGGGTGTTCAATTCTTCTAGGTTGTGAAGATGTACTTATTTACAAGGATGCATTAATGTGATCTTACGTGATCGTATCACCACATTAACTACAATGCAATATGAT
>JBBCBC010000011.1:16273274-16488908 GCA_037126765.1 Stenogyne calaminthoides
TATTATATATATATATATATATATATATATATATATATATATATATATATATATAATGGTATGGTATGTGTACCGTATACAAGTATTTATCGGTATACCGAAAATTTTCGATATATCGGACCTTCCAAAATTTTATACCGTTACCGTACCGAAAATTTCAGTAAATTTGGTATTATTCTATACTGTAAGCCCGGTATACCGGTATATTCGATATATTTTCCACCCCTAATCCCGATTACAACAGTCAGCAGATGTACATATGTTAATCTAATAAATTTTCAACCTCCCAAAAATTATTTTTTTTTCTTTAACTTAACAATTAGTACTCCTTTAAAATAAAATTCCAAAAACTATACATAAGAAAATTATTAGTGATTAGACGAACTCTATGAAAAGGATCGGTCCTTTTATGAACCGATGGGACCCATTTTTTAATACCTTATATATATATAAAAATATTTTTTACCAGTTTTTTTTTATTATACATATATAAAATAAAACAACTTTAAACAATGATTCTAATCTAATTTACCAGTTTTTTTTTTTTTTAATATATGTCACTTGCTTTGAATTCTCTTAATTATAAATTTAATATTTTTTATCTTCATATTTTTGTATTACATAATAAAAAAAAACTAAAACGCATCAAATCACATAATAAGTTAATAGAATCATCTAAAATATATCTAAATCACACAATAGAATCAGTGTCCTAATTTAGGAAAAACATATTTCTATTTATTTATTTTGTCGAATAAAAATTTAAAAAGACCTGATCACCTCATAAACTCGGCCAAAAAAAATCAAATAATAGAATCAGCGTCTAGATTGTATAAAATAATAAAAACACAAAGAGATAGGGTCTCATTTTATAGTTGGATCGAAGCCCCAATATTCCTACAACCGGCCAGTATATATGGAGCGAGTTCATATATTGGCAGGTGGTGATGTTGAAATTTCTTACTTATCAGTTTAAACTCGGATGACTCCTTAAGTGGTGGGTTTTTACTTGGAATTAAGTACGTATGAAATGTGCATGTGCCCCAAAACGATATAATCAAAGTACCCACCTCAACTTTGGTGCGACGATTCATCAGGACTTGTCTACGGATGAAAAATTATGGAGTTATAATCCACATATAATTGGTGCCCACGCAGCGTGGGTCTCATGAAATTACTCTGGAATATTCACAAGCTATTAAACAAAGGGATTTATAATATAAGAAAAGTTTAACAAGAGTGGGTTTCATGTGCACCCGGGTGCACCGTGCACTCATATTGCATTTTAGAAGCGTGCAATTATACAAAACAGAAACGTGCAACTATTCCAAACAGAAGCATGCAACTATGTTCCATATTAACAGTTGCACTTTCCTGTGTAAATAAATTGCACTTTTCAGCATAACAAGTTGCACGTTTGTAAAATGTACAATGACTGCACGGTGCACCCGAGTGCATACAAGTCCTGGCCTATATTTCTACAAACTCCAATGTCCATTGTATTAGAAAAAAAAATCTTTGGAATTTATAGTATATTTGCTCAAACTCCAACGTCAAATTAGAAAAAAAATTGGAATACATATTAACAAATAATAATGAATTGGGATGTTTTTTTAAAAAATATATATAATATATTTTCACAGGCTCCAAGATATTAAAATCGTTGGGTAACATATTGTTTAATTTTTAGATTCTAATCAACTTTTTTTTTTAATCATAAAAGTAGTATAGTAGTATATGTTGGGATATTTTAGTTTTGATGAATTATGCAAAACATTATCAACTTGTGTTTTTTGAAGCTAATTTACAGATAACAAGTTGAGGGGGAACGGAAGAACAAATTGAGGGGGAACTCATGAAATCGACGAAGATGATCGAGAGGTCGGTGCGAAGGCCGATCAAGATCGATGAGAAGGATGAGTTCGAGTTAATGACGTGGTAAAACCGACCCGCAATGCGATTTACGATGCGATTTCTTTATTAAATCATCATGTTAGATTCTTCAGAGCAGATGATGACCGTGATTGATTGATTATCGTGAGCGGTGATTCATCAGATGGCGATTCTTAAAGTACCGATTTTTCTATAGCGATTTTATGTCAGCTTTGTCGATCCAGTCTTGATCTTGGACCGACTCTCGCGAAAACATCTGATCGTGAGCTGATCGATCAAAGCGACCGAAATCAGCGATGAACGAAAGGAAATCAAGGTGATGAACAAAGTGAAATCACCGATGAACATGAAATCAGCGGTGATGAATGAAAAATGATTTGAAAAATGATTTCGAATGAACAAAGATTTCAAAGACACCGTAAATCTACAGATCGATTTCAATGGACGCATCAAAGACCGGAATCGAAGCAATGAACAAGAATCCGTGAAATGATCGATCCGTTAGACACACAAAAGCAATGATCAATAAGAAGATAACAACATATATGAATGTGACATAAAAGTTCGCAAACAAAAGTCTGATAGACAAAAGAAAATTTGAAGACTATTAGTATGGATTTGAATATTACTCTCCAACGGTAATATTCAAATCCACACTATAAATACATTGCATTATCTTCAAAAGAAGATGATGGAGTTTGCTGCAAAGTGAAGATTAAAGCCAAATATTCAAGCATCTCCATTCAAGAACACAGAGCATTACATATCCAAATTTACCCAAGAGTGTTCTTCAATAGATCTAAGCACAAATGTAATATCCTAAGCTTAGAGAGATTTTCCCATCCTTAGCATTGAGGCTAAACAAATGTAAGGGAAAATCTCAACCTAGTTGGAAACCAAACAAACCTTACCCAAATCAGTTTGATAGGATAAGTTTGTAGGTGAGTGTGAACTCGGTAAACATCTAGCAATCCCGAAAGGGAGGGTAGGCAATCCCGTGAGGGAGATAAGTCCCGTTTGAGTGTGAACTCGGTAAACATCTAGCAATCCCGAAAGGGAGGGTAGACGATCCCGTGAGGGAGATAAGTCCCGTTTGAGTGAGAACTCGGTAAACATCTGTTGGTTAAGTTGGTGCCCCATGAAGGGAAGAGTGGATGTAGGACGAGTTGTCCGAACCACTATAAAAATACGTGTGTTCTTTACTGCTTTATGTTATTACTTGTCATTCGATTATAAGCAAAACACACATGAACTTAAAACGTAAAAATTGGAATCACTCTGCCCTCACCCCTGTTTTATATGCATCGAATATCATGTTTTGCTTCCGCACGCGCAAAATGGGTTTAAAATCGGGACCTACAGTATACCATCAAAAAAATAATGTAGATTAAATTAATATTTAAACTCATAATTTTGGTTTAAAAAAATAAAATTAACATAGAAGTTTGATCTCATTATGGAGTTATAACGGTAGATACCAAATGAAAAAACACTACCTATATTTCTATATTTATGTATATTTATATTATATTCTAAATATATTATTAAATATTTTTATTTTTCTTCATATTCACAATAGATTTGGAGCACATTACTTCTTTTTCAAGTAATACTTCTTTCTCCAATAAAATCATTATTGTGTTCTTCTATTAGGACATCCTTTTGTTCTTCGGATTACGAGCGTCGGATTTGTTCTTCTGTTATAGATTTGTGTATCTTGCACTTTTGTTATTTTGTTTTGTAATTTACTTTGCGTTTAATTTATAAAAAGACAAACATAAATTATCTTTGGAATAAATATTAACATATAATAATGGATTACAAATGTCCGATTTGTTCTTCTGTTACAAGTTCGTGTATCTTGCACTTTTTTAATCGTATGTTTTCTATAAAAAAAAAAAAAAAATGGGTCTCCCGTGCACCCAAGTGCACCGTGCACTCATGACCCATTTTAAAAACCGGGTCACACTTCTAGTTAAGATGTTGTAGCGCTGCTAATTTTATAAAGTCAGGATATAGCTCAGTGGTTGAAAGCCCTTATTTCTTGTTGCAGGTATACAAGGTTCGATTCAGCTTTATTCATTTTTTCCTAATTTTTTTTTTTAATTCAGATTTGCTTTTTTTTTTTTTTCTAATTTTTTTATTTTTTAAATTGCTCAAAATAATTTCTTTTTTTCCCTAATTTTATTCGTATTTGCTTTTTTTTTTTTTTTTTTAATTTTGAATTGCTCAAATTTCGGTATTTACGAAAAATTAGGTCCTTGATGAATGAATAAAAGCTAATATTTGAACCGTGCAACTAGAAGATAGAGAAGCATGCAACTAGCTAGCTAATACAAAATCATACAACTATATAATACAGAAGCATGCAACTAGCTAATACTAAATCATGCAACTAGAAAAACATAAAAACATGCAACTAACTAATAATGAATCGTACAACTAAAAAATATAGAAACATGCAACTAGTTAATACCGAAACATGCGACTACCTAATACATAAACATACAACTATATAATGCAAAAATACGCAATTCTAACAAATACAGAAACATGCAACTATATAACACATAAATATCTAACTAGCTAATACTGAACCGTGCAACTAGAAAACATAGAAGCATACAACTAACTAATACAAAAACATACAACTACAAAGAACAAAAACATGTAACTAGCTGATAATGACCATACAACTAAAATTAATAAAAACATGCATCTAGCTAATACATAAACACACAACTATATAACACAAAAACAAGCAACTATATGTTACAGAAACATGCAACTAGCTAATACATAAACATGCAACTAGCTAATACTGAATTGTACAACTATATAACACAGAAATATGCAACTAGATAATAGTAATTCGTGCAACTACAAACATAGAAACATGCAACTAGATAAACACTTCGCCGGAGAATGTCTCTTAATCGCGCCGAAAAACGACCTCCTGCTGCCATTTTTTCATCAATCACGTTTCTATCAATGATCTTGATTACATCTGCTATTTTATTCCCCATCTTTATAGATAAGCTCGAAACAGGGGATTTTTCCTCAGAGCATACGGATTCTGTGAACAGAGATCCGAGGTATGCCCTCAACGATTTTAAATTCTGAGCGACAATTTGAGAGTTTAATCTGTTTAATCCTCCTCGACCTCAGGTTAATCGAACCCTTGTGGTCGTGATTCGCAATGAAATTGGTTAATTTGTTGGGCCATTTGAAGAAATTGGCGTCGTTAGGGTTTAGATCACAGCCTGCTCTGCACGATTCACATGGGGAAATGTTGCGCGAACATGAGGGGGTGTTGGCGGTGGTGCAGGGCACAGTGAATGGGGCAGAGAATTAGCGGTACATGGAGGCGGCGGAGGTGGTGGTGCAGAGAAGACGTTAGACCAAGGAGGGAGTGGAGAGGGAGGAGTTTGCCTTTGTAGAAAAGCTCATCCTTTGGGAATATAGAAAATAAATTTAAAAAAAAATTTGAATATGGCATTTACATATGACCCGAGTTTGCTTAGGCGGGTAAGGGTGGGGCGAGTGCACGGATCTTAGATCTGTGCACCTGGTGTATATGAGACCTAACCAAAAAAAAAAATTATAATCACTAACTAAAATAACATATTTTTTTGCTTGGTTCGAACAAAATATAATCTTTTACCTTTAAAATAATATTAATTTGATTATAAACTATCGAGAAAATTATATTTTATGAGATTTGTCATAATCTCTTGAGATTAATGTTGAACTTATGTCATTGCTACAATTAGATGTGCTTTACAATTCGTAATATGTAGATATGAATTGTGTTGTGTTAAGGTGGAGTATGGGTTTGTTTGACTAAGCTTATTTTATGCATTTTATAAGCTCTAACAACTTATAAGTTATTTTAAGAACTTATAAGATTTAATTTTTAAGTAGTTTATATATTGTTAAAGTGTTTTGACTAATTAAACTTTATTAGAAGCTCTTTCATAATTTAAAATAAATATTTTTAAAATTTAAAATTTAATATAAAATAATTATCTTCTTATTATGAGGGTGGGGCGGGCAGGAATAGGGGTGGGCGGCGGGGGGTTGTGGGGGTTGTTGTGGCAATAATTATTCTCACGTGTCATAGTTTGCCAAGTTGGCAGAATCTCTAAATGGGTCACGCGTTATGGCAAGCATAAGACTTTAGAAGAGCCATAGGCGAGCAATGCAACTCACAAATGAAGAGTTATATAGCGCGTGAGCACTAAGGTGTTAATGAAAGCGGCAACACATCGATCACAAAAGGAGCTCGACCTCGCCAAGTACAGAGACTGACCAACAATAGAACATCAATCAGACAAGATCACTCCAAGGAAGATATCCTTATAACAGTGGTGGTTGACGAAGTTATACCTAGATTGGAAAGTGAATCAAGCAATGTATAGAAAATTTACGGTCATTGTACAGTTGGTGCATCCTAATTGGGCCGAATCTATCCATTGAAGACAAATTTGGTGTTTCAAACCCAAAAGCAATATCCACACATTTAATGCATTTGAAATTTTTTCGTTTAATATTTTATATAACATAATTTTTAAAAATATAACATATATAAGATCGCAGGCTGATTTCTCTTTGTAATGTTGTTTATAAAATCCTTGCTAAAGTTCTATGCAATAAGATGAAAGGTATTCTTCCAAACTTGGTGGATGAGGTGCAGTCAGACTTTTTTTCTAATAGAGCCATGCATGAAAACATTCTTATTGCTTTTGAGACTATCCACTCAATGAAAAACAAGCAACGAGGAAAGGTGGGAGATGTGATGTTAAAGATTGACATAAGCAAGACTTATGACCCAGTCGATTGGAATTTTTGAAGTATATGCTCGTGAAGTTAGGGTTTTGTGAAAAGTGGATCGAGTAGATTATGTTATGTGTACGTTCGGTTATGTATAATTTCATGGTGAATGTTGATTTAGTGGGTCCGATCACATCTTCCAATATATTAGAGATAGACTATGGGACCGCATCACTAGTTGGAGGACGAAAAAGATTTCGAAGGCAGGAAAGTGTTGGGGTTATACTGGAAAGTATGCTTTTACTTTGTATAACCAAACTGAATTTTCTGTCTTATTTACTGAAATAAATTATTTATCACTGATGCTTTAAATATCATTGAATGTTACATATATTTATTGCATAATTGTTCAATAAATAGTACGTGTTACATTGTAGTTAATTTAGTGATAGCAGATCACAGAAGATTAAATTAACAGTTCCTTGTAACCAAAAGTACACCATTCACGACCTAGATGGAAATGAACAATCCATCATGAAAGGTTGAAAGTGTAAGACTCAGATTGACTTGTCTTGACCAAGAGATTACACTAGTGCATGACTAATGCACTGAATAGGACCTACAGGAGGACAAATTCTTCAGCACTGAACTAGGAAGAATTAGACCTCAGTGGTTCGTTATTTCTTAATCTTCGTCCCTTAAATAGGATCGCGTGTGGTTAGTAATTATTGCTTTGACTTATTACGGGTAGAGAATCAACGAGATTCAATACTTTATATCTTGGGTAATATTATTGGTCACATGCGATTGCTAAGATTTAATACGAAGAATCGTGTGCAAGTACGCTCGTTTGATTTGCCCCCTTGGGAGGTTCATAAGATTTATCATACCAAATCTTGCAAGTGGAATTTGTTTCCGGTATGGATAATAATGTTGAACCGCTCCTTAACCAAGGATAAAAGATATTAATTAATGGAAAGCTATTTCAGTGGCTTGAATTAATTAATGAGCTAGATAATCTTAAACACAGGAAATAATAACCGGGAGCCATATTAACAGTAATATGGGTTAAGATGGATAGTGCAATATTAATTATGTAATGGGATTAATTAATATTTATGGGCTTGAATAATATTGTGGCTCAATATTGATAATTCAAGATCCATTGGAAGGTTCAATCTTAATTCTCCTAAATCCCCTCAAGTAGCCCAAACATAAACTCCAATAACTGAAAAAGGTGTTTAAAAATAAAATAAAATTTTGTTGCTATTTTTCCTAAAATTTCGAAAAATATGAATAATAGGGGAGAAAGATTTTCTTTGACTTTTGTTATGGAATGAAGATATGTATTCTTGGAATACAAGATTATCTCATTAAATTCAAGAAATCTCCCACTTGGTTATTTATATGATGATTTTCGAAAATCTTGAAAGAATAAGGGAAAGAAAGATTTTCTTGATTTTCTTGAAAAGATATTATGGAAGATATGTATTCTTGGAATACAAGAATATCTCATAAATTCAAGAAGATTCAAATCTTGGATTCTTACTCCTTATTATTTTCGAAAATACCATAATAAAAGGGAGTTGGGATTTTTGTGGAATATTTTAAATATGGAGAAAAGAATATATTGGACATATTCAAGATTTCTTGAAGATCAAGAAAAAGATTTTTCCATCTTATTCATGCACAAAATTTTCGACCAACACCCTCTATAAATAGGGGATGAGTGTTTCATTCCCAAGTACAATTCCATGTGTTGGAAAAATTAGAAATCCACAAAGGTGGTGCAACAAATAATTTATTTTTCCCTCTTGTTAATTGTTCGCGAGTTTCCTTCCACCGGATTGACGAGCAAGGGCTAGGGAATACTTGGGAAGACTTTTTGGTGTGTTCTTATCAACCGAGTCCATTGCCATTCCAAACCGGTTAGTTCACGTAAACCCGTAGCAATTCCGCATGCGTAGGATTTATGTGAACTGTTTATATGCATGATTTATTGTTGAATTATTATTTGAATTAATATAGGATTAATTCATGCTAGTAATGATTATTAGAATTAAATTTGTATTTAAATATTCATCCTGAATAGATCCGGGCAATTAATTCCCCAACAACTGGTATCAGAGCCTCGGTTTCGAGCTCTGAATTTTAAATTGTAATTTAATTCGTTTTCATTAAATTTGAAATTTGATAGTAGAATTGCTAGATCTTTTTTGCAGGTATCCAATTGTTATGGAATTTAATGTGTTTATTTATGCATGCATATAAATTGTGGTTTTTAATTCGATTCGTTTGAATTCGTTCGAATTCGTTTTGCCTCGTGAGAAAATCCACGAGTAGATTAGGATTTATTTGATCCGTTCAATGTAATAGACTAGTCTAAATCTAGGTTTATTTATTTTTTGTAAATAAATTGAAACCGGATCGTGAGCCAAGACGAAGACGATGGATTAAAGACGAATGGATCCGGAACCGGGCGGGGGCACGCCCGGCCGTGGGGCAAGGCCGAGGGCCGAAAGACGCGGATCGCAATGATCGCGATACGGGCGCTGAAAAGACCGTCGAGGACGATCGGGGTGGGCAGACGGTGGAAGTGAGGCACGCCAATGGATGTAGGCGGAGGTGGGCGAGGCGGACGCGAGGCGGATCGGCATGGGCGGGCGAAAGGAAGGCCATGGTCTTATTTGAATCTGTGGGCGCTTGCCGAGATCCGCTGAGGGCTGCCGAGCGAGACATGCTCCGCCAGGCGACGTGCGCCGGGCGCTTAGGCGTGCGCGCACGGACGCCACTCGACACAACCGGGGGAGTGATAGGCGGGCACTTCGACCCGCGATCTGGTCGATGTCGTTACTTGACGTGGCGAACCTTTCGGGATGTACGATGAAGGCAAAGAAGACGATTTCTCAAGATCAAGACATGACAAAAATTAACCGTGACAATTGGATATATGTGCCCAATGTGTTTAATTTTGTCTTGATGTTTATGCATTTTTTTTTGTGCTTATTTAAATTGTGTTTAAATTTGCGATGCATGAGAAAATATTTTGAAAAATCTCACTTTCGAAAATTACTAAGTATGCTTAAACAATTAATTGACAATTTTATTCCGGATAATAAAATTGAATTAATTTCGACCTCCATGATTTATTTATTTGTGAATTCTTTTGGAGAAATTCCCCCCACGGGACGGTCAAAAGATTGCTTTCACATGAATAAATTCCAAACGGATGATTGTGGATTATTATTAGTGGCGACGATGACCCTCCCCATGAGGCTCGTTCAAAGCGAAGTAATAATTATGTATTTAATCATGGTTATTACTTAGGTATAAAATTGATATGCATATACTCCCCCAAAGTCCCTGTCAATTTTATATTGGTCAAGTGGGAGCCAACTATTAATCTGGATATTAAAGGTTTGTAATCGTTTTGTTTGTAACTCGTTTGAATGTGTTTAAATAATGACCCACCCCACGTGGCTTATTTAAACAGTTTTGAGATGTTGGCTGATGTATGTTCATATTTTTTTTTGAGATTTTAATATGATGCATGTGATCGAACCTTGTGATATATTTGTGCTTATGCATATAGTTATTTATTTCAGTTCAGCATGTCGTAACCTTTTAATCCACTGCTATTATACTTAAAGTCAATAGAATAAGTATGGAAACTATATTGATTGGAAACGAAAAATTATAATTGTCCTAATCGCACAAAAAGCACAAATGGATTCTTGACACACCAAAATCGATGAGCCAACCGACGAGTCAAAAATGCGGACTCGTCGGATCACCTTCGAGAGATGTCGTTCTTTAAAATGGTGGAGGGCAAACCCGTAAGGATTACGTACTCAAAATTGATGGCCCATCCGAACAAACTTGAGGTTCTCGAGCGCATTATAATGAGACTCGGATGAATTTGGTACTTCACTCTCCCAAAAAGTTTTTTTAGCATTTTTGGCCTCGCTTAATTGATTTGTTGCAAGCTTTGGTCTCGGCAGAGATGTTGATGGGGCACCAAACTCAAGCTTTGAACGACAAGTGGTTCATCTTCATCTTCTAGGCCAAGGGTAGGCAAGAAGAAGAAGATAACCAAAAGCCATAAGCAATAAAACTCAACTGTTGCCAAGGGCAATGGTAAGATGAGGAATGCTTCTGGTGTCAAGGAAAATCCAAAGAGGAAGTGCTTCAACAGCGGTAAGGACAATGGAGGTTTGCCTGTTCCAACCCCAAAAGGGCCGGAAAGAAAGGTAATTCTCACGCACTAATTGTTGAAACTTGTTTAGCGGCGTATGCTCCCATCTGTGGGCAGTGAATACGGGTACCACTAATCATGTTTGTTTCAATGTTTTAAGGATTCTGGATAATCCAACGATTTAATGGGAGTGAGACCATCATCTCCATGGGCGATGTTACGAAAGTAGCGGTTATTGCAATGCTACGTAAGTAGCAAATATTGCAATACTACGTAAGTAACGGTTATTGCAATGCTACATAGGTAGCGGGTATTGCAAATCCACCAAAGTAGCGTTGCTTCAATATGCTAGGTGAGTAGCAGATATTGCAGTGCTACATAAGTAGTGGTTAAAGCAGTGGGAGAAGTGCACCTATCTTTTAGTGATATAATTTTAGTTTTGAGAGACGTTCTTTATGTTCCCAGTTTTAGAAAGAATTCACTTTCAGTTTCTAAAATTCTGTTAATGGATACTTAGTTTCTTTTAATAAGAATGACATCATTTCTTGAAATGATGAGTGTATCTGTTATGGGACATTGATGAAAAAATGTCTACACTATTAAAAGTGCACACCACACGCAAAACACATCCTATAACACATCAACTGTTTCCGATAAAAGAAAACATTCATCAGACGTGAACGAGACACTTCTTTGGCATCTAAGATTGGGACATATTAATCCAAAGAGGATCCAAAGGTTGGTAGAAGACGGTTCACTGGAGTCTCTCCAAGTTGAACCAATTCCAACCTGCGAATCATGTTTGGAGGGTAAAAATGACCAAGAGGGCATTGAGCCCAAGGAATAGAGCCAAGAAGTGTTAGAAATCGTTCACACAGACGTATGTGGTCCAATGTCAACCAAAGCAAGAGGAGGTTATGAGTATTTCGTCACTTTTATTGATGACTACTCAAAGTACGGTTATATTTTCCTTATGAAGCATAAATCTGAGACCTTTGAGAAATTCAAAGAATTTAAGGCTCAAGCAGAGAATCATAGGGAAAAACGTATCAAGTCTCTACGATCCGATCATGGAGGCGAGTACCTCTGTGATGAGTTTTTGAACTACTTTTCAGATGAAGGGATTGTATCCCAACTAACTGCCCCGGAACCCCTCAACAAAACGGGGTTGCAGAGCGAAGAAACATAACTCTTTTAGAAATGGTTAGATCAATGATGTGTTGGGATTATACAGGAAAGTATGCTTTTACTTTGTATAATCAGACTGAATTTTGGACTTATTTACTGAAATAAATTGTTTATCACTGATGCTTTAAATATCATAGAATGTTATATATATTTACTGCATAACTGTTCAATAAATAGTACGTGTTACATTGTAGTTAATTTAGTGATACCAGATCACATAAGATTAAATTAACAGTTCCTTGTAACTAAAAGTACACCATTCACGACCTAGATGGAAATGAACAATCCATCGTGAAAGGTTGTAGTGTAAGGCTCAGATTGATTTGTCTTGACCTAGAGATTACACTAGTACATGACTGATGCATTGAAGAGGACCTACAATAGGACAAATTCTTCAGAACTGAACTAGGAAGAATTAGACCTCAGTGGTTAGTTATTTCTTAATCTTCGTCCCTTAAATAGGATTGCGTGTGGTTAGTAACTATTGCATTGACTTATTACGGGAAGAGAATCAATGAGATTCAATACTCTATATCTTGGGCAATATTATTGGTCACATGCGATTGCTAAGATTTAATACGGAGAATCGTGTGCAAGTACGCTTGTTAGATTTGCCCCTTTGAGAGGTTCATAAGTTTTATCATACCAAATCTTGCAAGTGGAACTAGTTTCCGGTATGGATAATAATGTTGAACCGTTCCTTTACCAAGGATAAAAGATATTAATTAATGGAAAGCTATTTCAGTGGCTTGAATTAATTAATGGGCTAGATAATCTTAAACACGGGAAATAATGACTGGGAGCCATATTAACTGTAATATGGGTTAAGATGGATAGTGCAATATTAATTATGTAATGGGATTTATTAATATTTATGGGCTTGAATAATATTGTGGCTCAATATTGATAATTCAAGATCCATTGAAAGGTCCAATCTTAATTCTCCTAAAGGCCCCCCAAGTAGCACAAGATAAAGTCCAATAACTGAAAAAGGTGTTTAAAAATAAAAAAAAATTGTTGCTTATTTTTCCTCAAATTTTTCGAAAATTATGAATAAAAGGGGAGAAAGATTTTCTTTGAATTTTGTTATGGAATGAAGATATGTATTCTTGGAATACAAGATTATCTCATTAAATTCAAGAAATCTCCCACTTGGTTATTCATATGTGTTTTTTCGAAATTTTTGAATAATTAAGGGAAAGAAAGATTTTCTTGATTTTCTTGAAAAGATATTATGGAAGATATGTATTCTTGGAATACATGTATATCTCATAAATTCAAGAAGATCCAAATCTTGGATTCTTTTCTCTTAATTTTCGAAAATACTCCATAACTAGATGAGGTAGGATTTTGTGGAATATTTTAATTATGGAGAAAAGAATATATGAGATATATTCAAGATTTCTTGGAGATCAAGAAAAGATTTTCCCACATTGGTTTTTCCTCAAAATTTTGACCACCACCCCATCTATAAATAGGGGATGATTCTTTCATTCTCAAGTGCAATTCCATGTGCTGAAAAAATTAGTAAATCCACAAAGGTGGTGCAACAAATTTTATTTTTCCCTTTTGTTAATTGTTCGCGAGCTTCCTTCCACCGGATTATCGAGCAAGGACTAGGGAATACTTGGGAAGGTCTTTTGGTGTGTTTTCATCGACGAGACCATTGCCATTCCAAGAGGTAAGTTCACGTAAACTCGTAGTAATTCCGCATGCGTAGGATTTACGTGAACTGTTTATATGCATGATTTGTTGTTGAATTATTATTTGAATTAATTTAGGATTAATTCATGCTAGTAATAATTGTTAGAATTAAATTTGTATTTAAATATTCATCCCGAATAGATCCGGGCAATTAATTCCCCAACAACTGGTATCAGAGCCTCGATTTTGGGCTCTGAATTTTAAATTGTAATTTATTTCGCTGTCATTAAATTTGAAATTTGATAGTAGAATTGCTAGATCTTTTTTGCAGGTATCCAATTGTCATGGAATTTAATGTGTTTATTTATGCATGCATATAAATTGTAGTTTTTTAATTCGATTCGTTCGGATTCGTTTTGCCTTGTGAGAAAATCCACTCAATTAGAATTTGTTTGATTTGATCAATCTAATAGATCTAGTTTAGATTATTTATTTTTGTAAATAAATTGTAACCGGATCGAAAAAAAATGGAGGCGAGACGAAGAATTAAAAAGACGGATCCGGAATCAAAGCGTAGTGGCGTGTGTCGCCGAACGTGCCAAGGGAGGCACTGCGGCGACGCGACGCCGGGCGGAGCGCCCGGGGCGAGGCCGGAGGGCCGAAGGCCGGATTCGGCAGAGCTTATTACGGCAACGCGAAGCGATGCGCGAATGGACGCGGGCAACGCGACGCGCGAGCAACGCTGGCGGGAGATGTCGCTGAGGCGCGACGAGACACACGGGCGCGCGAAAGGACGGGCGTAGGCGCTGGTTGTGGCGACGCCGCCGAGGCGACGAGGGCACGCTGCAAGACGATGGGGCGATGCTACCAAGATGGGGCGCTGACGACGACGCTGCGCTTTCAAGGCGAAACGCCATTCGACACGCTGGGGAGTGCTAGGCGGCATTTCCGAATCGCGAAATGGGTCGATGATGTGGCTTGACAAGGCATTTTTTTTTTAAACGGTCAAGTGGGAGCTTTTCGAGACGAACGATGAAGGCTATGAAGACGATTTCTCAAGATCAAGACATGACAAAAATTAACCATGACAATTGGATAAATGTGCCCAATATGTTTAATTTTTTGTCTTGATGTTTATGCATTATTTTATGCTTATTTAAATTGTGTTTAAATTTACGATGCATGAGAAAATGTTTTGAAAAATCTCACTTTCGAAAATTACTAAGTATGCTTAAACAATTAATTGACAATTTTATTCCGGATAATAAAATTGAATTAATTATTGACCTCCATGATTTATTTATTTGTGAATTCTTTTGGAGAAATTCCCCCCACGGGACGGTCAAAAGATAGCTTTCACATGAATAAATTCCAATTGGATGATTGTGGATTATTACTAGTGGCGATGACCCTCCCCACGAGGGCTCGATCAAAAGAAATAATAATTTCAGATTTAATCATGGTTATTACTTAGGTATAAAATTGATATGCATATACTTCCCAAAGTCCCCGATAATTTTATATTGGTCAAGTGGGAGCCAACTATTAATCTGGATATTAAAGGTTTGTAACTGTTCTTGTTTGTAACCTGCTTGAATGTGTTTAAATAATGACCCACCCCACGTGGCTTATTTAAACTGTTTTGAGATGTTGGCTAATGCTTGTTCATATTTTTTGGAGATTTTTATATGAAACATGTGATCGAACCTTGTGATATATTTGTGCTTTTGCATATAATTATTTATTTCAGTTCAGCATGTCGTAACCTTTTAATCCACTGCTATTATACTTAAAGTCAATAGAATATGTATGGAAACTATATTGATTGGAAACGAAAAATTATAATTGTCTTAACTGCACAAAAGCACAAGTGGATTCTTTACACACCAAAATTAGATGAGTCAACTGACGAGTCAAAAATGCGGGATTCGTCAGATCACCTTGCGAGAGATGTCATCGCTGAAAATGGTGGAGGGCAAACCCGTAAGGGATTACGTCCTCAAAATTGATGGCCCATCTGAACAAACTTGAGGTTCTGAGTACAGATTATAATCTGGAGACTCATATGAATTTGGTATTTCACTCTCTGCCCAAAAGTTTCTGAGCATTTTGACCTCGCTAGCTGATTTGTTGCAAGCTTTGGTCTCGGCAGAGATGTTGATGGGGCATAAAACTCAAGTTTTGAAGGCAAGTTGTTTGTCTTCATTTTCTAGGCCAAGAAAAGGCAAGAAGAAGAAGATGACCAAAAACCATCAGACTCAATTGTTGCCAAGGGCAATGGTAAGATGACGAATGCTGGTGGTGTCAAGGAAAATCCATAGAGGAAGTGCTTAAGCTGCGGTGAAAGAGGACAATGGAGGTTTGCCTATTCCAACCCCTAAAGGGCCGAAAAGAAAGGTAATTCTCACGCACTAATTGTTGAAACTTGTTTAGTGGCGTATACTTCTCATTCGTAGGTAGTTGATACGGGATCCACTAATCATGTTTGCTTCACGGGTTCAAACTGATCCGGCAACTTAGTGGGAGTGAGATCCTCATCACACTGGGCGATGTTACGAAAGTAGCGATTATTGCAATGCTACGTAAGTAGCAGATATTGCAATACTACGTAAGTAACGGTTAATGCAATGCTATGTAGGTAGCAGATATTGCAGTGCTACATGAGTAGTGGTTAAAGCAGTGGGAGAAGTGCACCTGTCTTTTGAAGATAGAGTTTTAATTTTAAGAGATTCACTTTCAGTTTCTAAAATTCTGTTAATGGATACTTAGTTTCTTCTAATAAGAATGACATCATTTCTTGAAATGATGAGTGTATCTGTTATGGGACATTGGTTGAATAATCTCCATACAATTAACTGTGCACACCACTCACGAAATGTATCTATAACACATCAATTATTTCCAATAAAAGAAAACGTTCATCAGACATGAACGAAACACTTCTATGGCATCTAAGATTGGGACATATTAATCCAAAGAGGATCCAAAGGTTGGTGAAAAACGGTTCACTAGAGTTTCTCCAAGTTGAACCAATTCCAACATGCGAATCATGTTTGGAGGGTAAAATGACCAAGAGAGCATTCGGAGCCAAGGGGAATAGAGCCAAAGAAGTGTTAGAAATCGTTCACACAGACGTATGTGGTCCAATTTCAACCAAATCAAAAGGAGGTTACGAGTATTTCGTCACTTTTATTGATGACTACTCGAGGTACGGTTATATTTTCCTTATGAAGCATAAATCTGAGACCTTTGAGAAATTCAAAGAATTTAAGGCTCAAGCAGAGAATCATAGGGAAAAATGTATCAAGTCTCTATGATCCGATCGTGGAGGCGAGTACCTCAGCGATGAGTTTTTGAACTAACTTGTCGATGAAGGGATTGCATCCCAAACTATCGCACGGAACCCTCAACAAAACGGGGTTGCAGAGCGAATAAACAGAACTCTTTTAGAAATGGTTAGATTAATGATGTGTTATGCGGATCTTTCCAATTAGCTTAAGGGTCATGCCTTGAAACAACGGCACATTCTGAATTTGGTGCCATCCAAATCGGTTCCCAAAACTCCCAAAGAATTGTGGACCCAAGCAAAGCCTAGTTTGAGACACATGAGAATTTGGGGGTGTCCGCCCACGGCTTTGACAAGGAAGCCGAAATCGATCCTCGATCGTAATTAAGGCTATTTATAGGATACCCCGAGAGAATAAAAAGGGTGTATGTTCTATGGTCCCAAGATCAAAAGGTGGTAATAAGCACCCACTTTAGATTTTTGGAGGAAGTCTATATGAACGAAAAGAAGACCCGTAAGAGATTACCTTAAGTGAGCTAAGGGGCTAACCTCATTGCCAATCTGCATAAGATGATATACCAAACGACACACTTTCACAATCGAACCTCGTCAGAAGTGGGAGGGTTGTAAGACGGCCGAGAGATTCATGGGGATAGGAGAGTCCTCGGACTTGATTCCCTACAAGACGAATCGACCCATGGACATATGATGAGGCAATCCAAGACAAGGATCGTTTTTCTTGGCAAAAGGCAATGAAAGCGAAAATGGGTTCTATGGATCATAACAGAAAAGGGAGCTAGTCGAACCACTTAATGGGGTCAAACTTATTGGTTGCAAGTGGGTATACAAGATAAAGAAGGGACCGGACGGGAAGGTGGAAACCTTCAAGGCAAGGCTTGTGGCGAAAGGTTATACTCAGAAAGAAGGGATCGACTATGAGGAAACCTTTTCACCTGTAGTAATGCTCAAGTCCATCCGGATTCTCTTGTCGATAGCTGCGCATCTCAATTTTGAAATCTGGCAAATGGATGTCAAGACAGCTTTCCTTAAGGGAAGTCTTGATGAGGAAATCTATATGCAACAACCCCAAGGCTTCATTGAAAAGGGCCAAGAACACCTAGTTTGTAAGCTCATGAAGTCCATTTATGGACTCAAACAGGCATCCAGAGCTTGGAACCAATGTTTTGATCATGTTATAAAGTCTTATGGGTTTGATCAAAACTAGTTCGAAAGTTGTGTTTATAAAAAGCGTGTCGGAACTGCATTGGTATTCTTAGTACTATCGTAGATTTACATTCTCGCTCATCGAACGATGTAAAGGTGTTATCAGACGTAAGGGCATGGCTTTCAAAACAGTTTGATATGAAGGACTTAGGGGAAGCCGGGCACATCCTTGGGATCAAGATCACTCGAGATCGCAAGAAAAGGATGATAATCTTCATACATAGACACTGTCTTAAAATGATTCAGCATGCAGGATTCCAAGAAAGGCTTCGTACCTTTTAGGCATGAAATCCATCTATCCAAGGAAATGTACTCTAAGACACAAAAGGAGATAGATGATATGAAAGACATTCCTTATGCTTTGGCTGTCGGAAGCCTTATGTATGCAATGTTGTGCACGAGACCGGATATCTGCTTTGCCGTTGGCATGGTGGCAAGATATCAAAGTAACCCGGGGAAGGAACATTGATGGCGATTAAAAAACATTCAAGTATCCGAAAATAACTCGAGATAGAATGTTGGTTTATCGATTCGATAGTCTAATCCCGCTACACGGACTCGGTTTCCAATCGGACTTAGATTCGGAAAATCTACCTCCCAGTAGTGTGTTTTTGCATGGGGGAGGAGCCATGACGTGGAGAAGCGTTAAGCAGAAATGCATCGCAGATTCTACCATGGAAGCCGAATATGTAGTTGCTTGCGAGGCAGCGAAAGAAGTGGTTTGGCTCAAGAACTTCCTAGTGGACTTGGATATAGTTCCGAATTTGCCCAGCACAATCATTGTTTATTGTGACAATGCCGGAGCAGTTGCAAATTCAAGGGAACCAAGAGCCCACAAGGCCAGCAAACACATTGAAAGGAAATACCATCTTATACGAGAAATCGTTAAGAGAGAGATATAAATTGGGCAAAGATCGCGTCGGGAAGACAACTGGTGATCCATTCACAAAGGGTGGTCCTCGAGAATACATTCGAGAGACATGTGAAAGGAATGAGTGTCAAGACCGTTGCCAAACTACTTTGAGTATAAGTGGGAGACATTATTAGGTTCGTGTAGGTGACATTAGTTGTCACGTACTACACGAGACATGCTGTAGTATACTTAAAAGCAGACTTTGAGTATAAGTGGGAGATTGTTGGGATTATATTGAAAGTATGCTTTTACTTTGTATAATCGGTCAATTTCGGACTTATTTATTGAAATAAATTATTTATCAATGATGCTTTAAATATCATCGAATGTTACATATATTTCTTTGCATAACTGTTCAATAAATAAGACGTGTTACATTGTAGTTAATTTAGTGATACCGGATCACGAAGATTAAATTAACGGTTCCTTGTAACTAAAAAGTACACCATTCACGACCTAGATGGAAATGAACAATCCATCGTGAAATGTTGTAGTGTAAGGCTCATTAGTTTGTCTTGACCAAGAGATTACACTAGTGCATGACCGATGCATTGAAGAGGACCTCTGGGAGGACAAATTCTTGAGAACCGAACTAGGAAGAATTAGACCTCGGTGGTTAGTTATTTCTTAATCTTCGTCCCCTTAAATAGGATTGCGTGTGGTTAGTAACTATTGCTTTGACTTATTACGGAAGAAGAGAATCAATGAGATTCAATACTCTATATCTTGGGCAATATTATTGGTCACATCGCGATTGCTAAGATTTAATACGGAGAATCGTGTGCAAGTACGCTTGTTAGATTTGCCCCCTTGAGAGGTTCATAAGTTTTATCATACCAAATCTTGCAAGTGGAACTAGTTTCCGGTATGGATAATAATGTTGAACCGTTCCTTTACCAAGGATAAAAGATATTAATTAATGGAAAGCTATTTCAGTGGCTTGAATTAATTAATGGGCTAGATAATCTTAAACACGGGAAATAATGATCGGGAGCCATATTAACTGTAATATGGGTTAAGATGGATAATGCAATATTAATTATGTAGTGGGATTAATTAATATTTATGGGCTTGAATAATATTGTGGCTCAATATTGATAATTCAAGATCCATTGAAAGGTCCAATCTTAATTCTCCTAAAGGCCCCCCAAGTAGCCCAAGATAAAGTCCAATAACTGAAAAAAGGTGTTTAAAAATAAAATAAATTTGTTGCTTATTTTTCCTCAAATTTTTCGAAAATTGTGAATACAAGGGGAGAAAGATTTTCTTTGAATTTTGTTATGGAATGAAGATATGTATTCTTGGAATACAAGATTATCTCATTAAATTCAAGAAATCTCCCACTTGGTTATTTATATGTGTTTTTTCGAAATTTTTGAATAATTAAGGGAAAGAAAGATTTTCTTGATTTTCTTGAAAAGATATTATGGAAGATATGTATTCTTGGAATACAGGTATATCTCATAAATTCAAGAAGATCCAAATCTTGGATTCTTTTCTCTTAATTTTTGAAAATACTCCATAACAAGATGAGGTGGGATTTTGTGGAATATTTTAATTATGGAGAAAAGAATATATGAGATATATTCAAGATTTCTTGGAGATCAAGAAAAGATTTTCCCACATTAGTTTTTTCTCAAAATTTCAACCACCACCCCATCTATAAATAGGGGATGATTCTTTCATTCCCAAGTGCAATTCCATGTGCCGGAAAAATTAGTAAATCCACAAAGGTGGTGCAACAAATTTTATTTTTCCCATTTGTTAATTGTTAGCGAGCTTCCTTCCACCGGATTGTCGAGCAAGGACTAGGGAATACTTGGGAAGGTCTTTTGGTGTGTTTTCATCGACGAGACCATTGCCATTCCAAGAGGTAAGTTCACGTAAACTCGTAGTAATTCCGCATGCGTAGGATTTACGTGAACTATTTATATGCATGATTTGTTGTTGAATTATTATTTGAATTAATTTAGGATTAATTCATGCTAGTAATAATTGTTAGAATTAAATTTGTATTTAAATATTCATCCCGAATAGATCCGGGCAATTAATTCCCCAACATGATGAGTTATGTGGATCTACCAAAGTCGTTCTGGGGTCATGCCTTGGAAACAGCGGCTTACATTCTGAACTTGGTGTCATCCAAATCGGTTCCCAAAACTCCCAAAGAATTGTGGACCGGGCGCAAGCCCAGTTTGAGAAACATGAGAATTTGGGGGTGTCCGGCCTACGTGTTGGACAAGGAAGCCGGAAAATTGGATCCTCGATCAGAATTAAGGTTGTTTATAGGATACCCCGAGGGAACAAAAGGGTGTATATTCTATGGTCCCGAAGATCAAAAGGTGGTAATAAGCACCCACTTTAGATTTTTGGAAGAAGACTATATGAACGAAAGAAGACCCAGAAGTGAGATTACCTTAAATGAGCTAAGGGGGCTAACCTCAGTGCCAACTGTACAAGATGACATACCAAACGACACACTTACACAACCGAAACCTCGTCGTAGTGGGAGGATTGTGAGACAGCCCGAGAGATTCATGGGGATAGGAGAGTCCTCGGACTTGATTCCCGGACAAGACGAATCAGACCCATGGACATATGACGAGGCAATCCAAGACAAGGATGCGATTTCTTGGCAAACAACAATGAAAGTCGAAATGGGTTATATGGATCATAACAGAGTGTGGGAGCTAGTCGAACCACTTAATGGGGTCAAACCCATTGATTGCAAGTGGGTGTACAAGAGAAAAAGAGGACCGGACGGGAAGGTGGAAACCTTCAAGGCAAGGCTTGTGGCGAAAGGTTATACTCAGAAAGAAGGGATCGACTATGAGGAAACTTTTTCACCTGTAGCAATGCTCAAGTCCATCTGAATTCTCTTGTCGATTGCTGCGCATCTCGACTTTGAAATCTGGCAAATGGATGTCAAGACGGCTTTCCTTAACGGAAGTCTTGATGAAGAGATCTATATGCAACAACCCCAAGGCTTCATTGAAAAAGGCCAAGAACACCTAGTTTGTAAGCTCAAGAATTCAATTTATTGACTCAAACAAGCATCAAGAGCTTGGAACCAATGATTTGATCAAGTAATAAAGTCTTATGGGATTGATCAAAATGAGTTCGAAAGTTGTGTGTACAAAAAGCGTGTCGGAACTGCATTGATTACATGGACTCGGATTTCCAATCAGACATATATTCCAAGAAACTATCTGCCTCAGTTAGTGTGCTTTCATTTGGGAAGTGTAGCCATGAAATGGACGAGTGTGAAGCAGAAATGCATCACTGACTCAACCATGGAAGCCGGGTAAGTAGCTGCTTGTGAAGCAGTGAAGGAACTAGTTTGGCTCTAGACCTTCTTAGTGGACTTGGATGGAGTTCCGAATTTGTCTAGCAATATTTGCTAGGTGCAGTTGCAAATTCAAGGGAACAAAGAGTCCACGAGTCAAACAAGCACACTGAAGGAAAGAAATCTTAGACGAGAAATCGTTAAGAGAGGAGATGAAGAGGTGGCTAAGATCGCATTGGAGGATAACCTAGTTAATCCTTTCACAAAGTGTCTGCCTCTGGAAACATTCAAGAGACATGTGGGAGGAATGGTTGTCAAGTGCGTAGCCAATCTGCTTTGCGTATAAGTGGGAGATATTATTAGGTTCATGTAGGTGACATTAGATGTCACGTATTAGGAACTACACGAGACATGCTGTAGTATACTTAAAAGCAGACTTTGAGTATAAGTGGGAGATTGTTGGGGTTATACTGAAAAGTATACTTTTACTTTGTATAACCAAACTGAATTTTCTGTCTTATTTACTGAAATAAATTATTTATCACTGATGCTTTAAATATCATTGAATGTTACATATATTTATTGCATAACTGTTCAATAAATAGTACGTGTTACATTGTAGTTAATTTAGTGATACCAGATCACAGAAGATTAAATTAACAGTTCCTTGTAACCAAAATTACACCATTCACGACCTAGATGGAAATGAACAATCCATCGTGAAAGGTTGAAGTGTAAGGCTCAGATTGGCTTGTCTTGACCAAGAGATTACACTAGTGCATGACTAATGCACTGAATAGGACCTAGAGGAGGACAAATTCTTCAGCACTGAACTAGGAAGAATTATACCTCAGTGGTTCGTCATTTCTTAATCTCCGTCCCTTAAATAGGATCGCGTGTGGTTAGTAATTATTGCTTTGACTTATTACGGGTAGAGAATCAACGAGATTCAATACTTTATATCTTGGGCAATATTATTGGTCACATGCGATTGCTAAGATTTAATACGAAGAATCGTGTGCAAGTACGCTCGTTTGATTTGCCCCCTTGGGAGGTTCATAAGATTTATCATACCAAATCTTGCAAGTGAAATTTGTTTCCGGTATGGATAATAATGTTGAATCGTTCCTTAACCAAGGATAAAAGATATTAATTAATGGAAAGCTATTTCAGTGGCTTGAATTAATTAATGGGCTAGATAATCTTAAACACGGGAAATAATAACCGGGAGCCATATTAACAGTAATATGGGTTAAGATGGATAGTGCAATATTAATTATGTAGTGGGATTAATTAATATTTATGGGCTTGAATAATATTGTGGCTCAATATTGATAATTCAAGATCCATTGGAAGGTCCAATCTTAATTCTCCTAAAGGCCCCTCAAGTAGCCCAAACGTAAAGTCCAATAACTGAAAAAGGTGTTTAAAAATAAAATAATTTTTTGTTGCTATTTTTCCTAAAATTTCGAAAACTATGAATAAAAGGGGAGAAAGATTTTCTTTGAATTTTGTTATGGAATGAAGATATGTATTCTTGGAATACTAGATTATCTCATTAAATTCAAGAAATCTCCCACTTGGTTATTTATATGATGATTTTCGAAAATCTTGAAAGAATAAGGGAAAGAAAGATTTTCTTGAAAAGATATTATGGAAGATATGTATTCTTGGAATATAAGAATATCTCATAAATTCAAGAAGATCCAAATTTGGATTCTTACTCCTTATTATTTTTGAAAATACCATAACAAAAGGGAGTTGGGATTTTTGTGGAATATTTTAAATATGGAGAAAAGAATATATTGGATATATTCAAGATTTCTTGAAGATCAAGAAAAAGATTTTCCCATCTTATTCATGCACAAAATTTTCGACCAACACTCTCTATAAATAGGGGATGAGTGTTTCATTCCCAGGTACAATTCCATGTGTTGGAAAAATTAGAAATCCACAAAGGTGGTGCAACAAATAATTTATTTTTCCCTTTTTTTAATTGTTCACGAGTTTCCTTCCACCGGATTGACAAGCAAGGGCTAGTGAATACTTGGGAAGACTTTTTGGTGTGTTCTTATCAACCGAGTCCATTGTCATTCCAAACAGGTTAGTTCACGTAAACCCGTAGCAATTCCGCATGCGTAGGATTTTTGTGAACTGTTTATATGCATGATTTGTTGTTGAATTATTATTTGAATGAATATATGATTAATTCATGCTAGTAATATTTGTTAGAATTAAATTTGTATTTAAATATTCATCCTGAATAGATCCGGGCAATTAATTCCCCAACAGAAATAAAATTCTTATTAAATCTGCAGCGAAAGCCATTCCAGCCTTTTGTATGACATCTTTTCTCTTGCCGCCTTCGCTTGCTGAAGAGCTTCAAAAGATGTTGAACTCGTTTTGGTGGGCAAAGATGTGGAACCGCGTAAAGGAGTTAAATGGGCTAGTTGGGATAAGTTGTGTGTTCAAAAATCCAAATGAGTGATGGGGTTCCGCAATTTTCACGTTTTTAATCTAGCCATGCTTGGGAAGATTGGTTGGAAATTATTTTTCAACCCGAATGCTCTAGTTTCACAAGTTCTCAAAGCAAAATATTAACTTCAAGGGGATTATTTGAATGCCACAATGGGGCAGAGTCCGAGTTATACTTGGAGGAGCATTTGCACGGCCTATGATTTGGTCAAGAGAGGAATACAGTGGAGATTAGGTGGAGGGTATGAAGCCCTGGTGTTGGTCCCGTGAAAAAATCATGAAATGCGTAAAAATCATGTAATGCATATAAAACAGGGGTGAGGGAATGGTGACTCCAATATTTTTTTTTTGAAACAACCGATGTGTGATTTGCTTATAATCAAATGCATATGACAAGTAAGAACATAAAGCAGTAAGGAACACACGATTTTATAGTGGTTCGGAGTCCAACTCCTACATCCACTCTTCCCTATAACTAGGGGCACCAACTAAACCAACTGGACTTAAATTAATGTGTTATTCCAACACAATACAACAGATGTTGAATGAGTTCTCACTCTCTCGGGACTTATCTCCTTCACGGGATTGCCTACCCTCCATTTCGGGATTGCTTAGATGTATATCGAGTTCTCACTCACACTCAGAAAGTAAGCTAGTCTACTAACTTACAACCCTTGCTTAACAAAACTTAACCTAACACTCGGTTTGGGTAAAGATTATTTGGTGTCCAACTAGGGTGAGATTTTCCCTTACATTTGTTTAGCCTCAATGCTAAGGATGGAAAAATCTCTCTAAGCTTAGGATATTACATTTGTGCTTAGATCTAGGATAGAACACTCTTGAATATATGCGTGTATTTCTTGCTCAGTGTTCTATGGTGGAAATGCTAGATGATTTGGCTCTGTAGCTCAATGGTGTTTTCACACATTTCACACACTGAATAATGAAGGAAGAACTTGTATTTATAGTGTGGATTTGAATGTTACCGTTGGATGGAGTCACATTCAAATCCATACTATTCTGTAGCTTTTGCAGCTTTTTCAGGCTAGTTATCTTCCTCTCATTGGTCCACGCCAGCTGAATCTAACGGCTATAATCTTCAAGATTCTGATCCTAAGCTGTCTCGAACTCAGGCTTCCTTGGACTCAGGATTCTTGACTTAGCAGACTTCTCTTCAGTGGACCTTGTCTGACCAGACATACTGACACTCAGGCTAACTGAGTTCAGCTCTTCTGATTTCAGACATCCTGACCCTCAGGTCACTTGACTCAGGTTATCGGATCAGTGGCGTTCTGGTTCTCAGTGAACATGTCTTCAGATGACTTGTCTTCTGAGGACATCAGATCAGTACACCTATTTTACTGTTCAGCTCTTCTGATTTGGTCACCTGATCTGGTATGCAGATTTCTGGTTTTCTTATATCTGTTTTTTTATTTCTTCTCGCCTGATCTGATCAGCTCGCCTGATCAAATCACCACATCATCAGGTCAGTATATCAGGTTATCTGCATCAGGTCATCTGCATCAGATTAGCTCATCAGTTTAGCACATCAGGTCAGTTGCATCAGGTCATCTCATCTGATCTCGATCAGCCCCATTTGCTCCTCTTCTGATCAGCAACCTCCTCTTCTGATCTTGTTCGTCTGTTCTGGTCATCTGATCTTCTGATCCCAGATCCATCTGATCAAGTCCTCTTCTGATTCTTCTGATCAGATGGCTTAACTTTTCTTCTATTCTGATTTTGCTCAGCTCATCAGTTAACTTGGAACTCATCCTACTCATCTGATCTCGATCAGCCATCTCGATCATCTTCGTCTGATTTCATGAGTTCCCCCTTAACTTGTTCTCTTGTTCTCCCTCAACTTGTTATCTGTAGATTAGCTTAAATAACACAAATTGATAATGTTTTGGCATAATTCATCAAAACTAAAATATCCCAACACCTGGTGTGGGTATGATGTCTCATTTTTTGTGTCAACTCTGAGAATTATTGGGCAGGAAAACATGTGTGTAAATAACTGTTTATCCCGTGGACTAGGTCTTGGGACACAGCGAAATTGTGGAGCTTGAAAATACATCCAAAAGTGAAAAGTTGGTTGTGGAGGGCGTGCAAGAATTTCCTACCCACAAAACAAAGGCTCCGTAAGAAGGGTGTAAACTTAAAAACATTGTGTGGGCTAAGCATTTTTGCATTTTTAAATGGGATAATAATGTGAGCTAAGCATTTTTCTGCTAAAAAAAAATATATAACATAATTTAATTACAATTTTAAATGGTTATAAATTAAATTATGTATGAATAAATTAATATTTTTTATTAAAAATGTGTATTTTGGTAAATATTCATTAAAAATTCTATTTTTAAAAAAATATAACATAATATAAGTATAATTTATAAAGTAAAAAAAATATAATTATAATTTTAAAAGGTTATTAAATAATTAAATTAAATAAGTAAAATAAAGTAGTTAAAAAAATTAAAAAATAAATTTTGGTAAACATCCATTAAAAATACAATTTTAAAAGAATATGACATAATTTAATTAGAATTTATAAATTAAAAAAATTATAATTATTAATTTTAAGAGGTTATTAAATATGTAAATTAGATAAGTGGAATAAACTAATTAATTATTATTTTTTACTTTTATTTTCAGTACATATACAATTAATGTCGTAAAATAAACGAACGAAAGCAAGTCGCCGGCCCAGACGCCCTCACGCCGCGTGTTCGATCTCCCCGGGAGCGAAATCACCTTAATTATGCAAGGCTATACTATTATATGCAAGGTGTTCGGGTGCTTATGTGAAAGATGGTCTGTGGCTCGGGTGGTTCGGTGCCTGCCTAGGCACCCCTGTTGTGCGGGATTAAACCAATCTGAGCCATTTTTTTGGAAAATTGGGTTTTGTGACTGTTAAATTCTGATGGTTATTACCGTCACAATTTGCAAGGGATTGCTGACGTCATAACCGTCGTAATTAATGATAGTGGAACGTACAAATTAGTGAAGGTAAAAATTATCTTTAATTAATGACGGTTTTAACGATGACTTTGCGAAGGATATTTGACCCGGATCCAGAGAAATTTACGATGTTTCAAACCGTCGCAAATCTACGACTGTTATTAGCCGTTGTACATTTGCGACATTTTTTTGAAAACCGTCGCAAATATTTGTGAAGCTCGATTTAGCGACGGTTTTTCTATCGCTAAAATCGAAGCTAAACACTGCCTTTTTTGTAGTGTCAGTAATACATTTACAATTATAAACTAATTATACTACACAATTTCATAAGTTTGTATGTGTAGAAATGTTAATGTGCTGGTTTATAAAAATAATGATAATATTGAATGAATGTTATAATATTACCGAATAAATTAGTTTTATATACAATAAAACTTGTTGATAGGAAAGTTTGTGAATATCCCAAGCAAGCTAATAAAATCAATTAAACTAGAGCCCAACTCTCTCCCTCACATCACACAAATATTAGTACAAACATTAGTTAAATTTGAATGGTCCTATGTGCATGTGTATGTATAGTAATTGGTAGAAGCATTAGTTAAATTTGAGTGGCCCTACGTGTGTATAAATTGGCAGATTAGTTAAATAAGAGTGGTCCTGTGTGTGTTTTTATATATCTTATTCCGTTAACAGCGCATCTAATTAAACTTTATGAATAGCCATTGATATAATGACAAATTCTTGTGTCATACGGTACGACATTAGATAGATTTAAATAAAATAATTATATCTTATTTACTTATTATGAAATTTGATTTTTAGTTTTGATTAACTAATAAATTTTGATTTGTCGTTAGGTGATCTCATAGGAAAGTGTTAGTATATAGTAATATAAAATATTAATTCTCAGTGATAATCATCCAATATGTATCAGAGTGACACTCCCATAACTCATGTCTATACATGATCCATATTACTATTATGCATAAAAATTATCATTGTTGTGTATATAAAAATATTTTTTAAACAGTAATAATTTTTATATACAATAGTAATATTTTTTTAAATAAGAATAATAATTTTTATATATAACAATAATACTAAATAAATATCATGAACTTGAGTTTACATAAATTTTTGTTTATGTATCACTTATCCCAACGATGAAAGGTCAATTAATCGACATCAATAATTGTTATTGATTCCCAGTGCCTGAAATTGACATTCTTAATTAGTTCCCGACATATGAATTTATTCTTATAAATTTAATTTAATTGATTATCAGAAGGTATCCAACCTAAAACAATTGTCCTGCCAGACATTTGACAATGATCGAGACAAATCATAACGTGACTTACGTGGTAACTCCAAATTAATAAACTTAAAACAGATATTTCCCTTTGTTAAACCATCTATAATTTATGTTCCAAACAAAAATTCATGAATTTGAGAAGCTCTCATGCAGCATAAAATTCGTATATGATATAGGATTATGAATTTATGTTGCTTTAATTATATAATCATATTTTAAAGGGAAGCATTTGGTCACTTTTTTTTTTTTATTAAAACTAATATAGGTGATAGGATTTAATTCAAGTCATTTTTTTTTCTTTGAAATTAAAAGTGGCGAAGATATAAATATTTATTTATTTGGCAATTAAAGTTAACTTCGAAACAATAAAAATTCAGGAATTTACACAGCCTGAAATTAAGAGACTAAATTCAGGTGGAATTTCCTCAATCTAAAAGTGTTCGAAGTCAACATTAAACTCAACCTGAGCAAAAATTATAACAAATATATAATACTATCTTGATTGTTCTTTCTAATTCCTGTATATCCCTCCACAATTACCAGATCGTTATATGTTTTAATTGCTCCAAAAAAAAAACAAATTGATTCTTTAATTCCAAATAATTACAGATTTGGAAGGAAGTTTTTTCTATTCTGACTTTGCTTGATATTTAAAAAAATTCATGTGATCTGTTGAATCCGAGTTTAATACAATTTTGGTCCTACATGACGCGGCACCTCACGATTTTGGTCCCAATTTTTTAGTTTTGATCCTATGAGCGAATCTTTTAATCCCATAACTGGGAAACCTGAAGCAAAAGTGTTAACGGTGGGACCAAAAAAATTTATTGATGGGACCATAACTAAAAATATTGGGATTAAAATTGTGATGTATCTTGTACTGTGGGACCAAAACTGCATTAAACTCAGTTGGATCCACAAAGAATTCGCAAATTTTTTATCTCTTCTCAATTTATATTAATATTTCATGTTAAATATTCTATAGGGGTATCTCTCATGTTGTAATTGTTCCCTTACCATTAAATCTAACAATCAAAACTTGAAAAATCACTTTGACAAGCATACCCTTTTAACAATAGTACTACTTTCTTTCAAAGTTAATTCTTTTCGAATCCCCAAGTCAAGTTGAAGATGAGAACTGAGAAGTTTGGATTTTGATACATATGTGTATAGTTTCTAGACCTAAATTTGATTATCTGCTAAAAATAAATAAAAAAATTAATCGGCTCAAATTTGGCTTAAATAAGTCGATCGGGTGAGTTTAAAAAGAATATGACAAATAAAAAACATAACAGACTTTCAGAAAAGTTTAGGTTTGGTTTGCATATTAAAAAGGTTAAATTGAACTGAACCTAAGTAAGTCCCATCTTGGGTTCTTGTTAACTTGTTTGATAGTTTTAACACACAGATTTTCATCTTATCTACAAGTCTGAATTTACAGATATTTAGAGATGATTCCTTAATTTTCATAATATATTTTAAAAACTTGTGACTTGTTACATTTAAACATACAATTTATATTCATCAAACATAATTGCACGTTTCTGTTGGAGAAATTGGTTAAATATTATTTAATTATAATTAAGAGGGTGTGAGACACTCGTCTTTAATTAAATTAAATAAAGGACTTAAAGTTTAATTTCCAGGAAATTAAACGTCCTAATGTCGGTCTACTCTCGGAGTAGATGACCGTAGTGTATTTATAATCTCAAAATCGAATTTCGGTAAGTGAGAAATTAAATCACGAAGTTGAAACGTCAACAAACTTTTTTATAAATTAAATAGTGTTGGGAAATGTGGGAGAATTAATTAGGAATTAATACATCCCACATTGAATACTTAGAGCATTTAACAACTCCTTATAAGTAGGAGTTCATAATTAATTCTCCCACATTGAATACTTAGAGCATTTAACAACTCCTTATAAGTAGGAGTTTGTTAGTAGAATTCAATTATAGTGGCTAATGACTGGTTCAATAGCACACACGCGTGCGCCGCCCGGCCGCTCCCGAGCCCTTGGTTCTTGGCAATTGGACTTTCAGTGGACTTTTGTTTTGGGCTTGGAGCTCATATTAATTTTTTGGAGCTTGGCCCAACTAAAATAATATGAGCCCAACATGCAGTGCCCAATCTGGGATTGGGTTGACCCAAGTGAATTTCAGCACATGTATGCAGAAGTTCGAATTTGAATTCAGACGAACCTGGACGTCGAGATGTCCAGATTCATGAACGTTTTCTCCGGAAGTTTGTAACGGTTCAGTTACAATCTGGCCATCAATTCCATAACTCCTGAAAATTGAATTCAGGAGGTAGCATGCATGGTTTTTCAACACACTGAAAATTAATGCAAATTTGAGTTCACAAAATCCTGCATTCTGCATACCCGATTTTTCCTGCATTTTAGAGTGCAACCTTCTCCTTGTGCCAATTCAGTTCGCCGGAGCTTTACACGTTGCGGTGCTACAAGTGTGAAAGACGAAAGTCGTTTTACCTTTGGAAACGATACGTCAAATCGAGCACCACCGAGGCGTATTTCATTTTGCGGGAAAATGTTCCACCTTGACTCGACTTTGGTTAGTTCTTCTTATTTTTGTTTATTCTATTCTTTGCTCGTGTTGTTGCTGCTATTCGTGTGTTGTTCGAGTATTCCAGAAATCTACTAGTGCGTGCGAAGTTCAAGTTATATTCCAGAATTAGTACGTGGAGAGTTCGAGTTGCTGTCAAAAATTAGTTCGAGCGAAAATTAATATTTTCCAGAATTAATGCGTGCGAAGATTGAATTGCTGGAAAGTAATTCTTATTTTACTGAAAAATAATAGTTCTTTTGTTGTAAAGCATTTTCTTATTTTTCAATATTTTCTACTTCCATTTTAAATTATTTCTCTCCATATTGTAAGTCATCGTTGGGTGCTCTATAAACTCAACAAATATAAAAATTGTAAGTTTCAATACAAAAAATGTACTATAAAACACAGGGTGCACGTGATTCAGCCTTACTTTATATCATATATCCCCATTCCCTAGTACTGGCTTGTTCCCAACACACGCACAGAAAATCTAATTCCAATAATTTATTGAAATCAATTAAGTATGAAAATTGGTGGATCCATAATTAACTTTAAATCGTGGCCGGTTTATCGTTAATGCATTTATATAGCTTAATTATTCATACCAAATTATCCATAAAAATAAAATTATTGGGCTCCCTGCTGGACCAGCCTGCCCCTACACAAAATTAAGTAGCGCAGTCGCAAAAAAACAAAAATGTTCACTTCTTGAAATGTCGTATTCAATTAAATAAATATACTAGCTATCTGAATTTTTATTTTATTTCTTATTTAATGACGTCTACTTCATATAATTGTCAAGACAGGATATTAGTTTATCCAACTCAACTCAATAATAAATATCTTGTCCATTATTATTAAGGTGCATTATGAAGCCATCTCTAGACCCTAATACAGCTAGAATTAAACTGATGAGATAATTTGAAAAGAAAATATATGGAGTACATTAGTATTAGACTTCAAAATTTCTAAATTTGCCCAGAAGTATGAACATAATTTCTAATTATGGACAGTTAATTACATCTGGAGCTTAAACAAATTAAATGAGTCGAGTCAAACATAACGGTATTTTTTTAACATAACGGTATTTAATTTTATTTGAGTCTGAAATTTGTAGTTCAACTTCTTTGGTTCATTAAATGATCAATAGATTTCATTTTTTCTTCTTGAGAATGATCGAAGTATCATTATCCCTCTCGCCATAATCAGGATTGAACCAAACTTTGATTAGATCATATCAAATGAAGATATAATAGTCAATACTTATCAGGCGAGCAATTTTGCTTTGATTTTCAAAAACATTGGACGCATCTTTTCAATCATCCTTTTGTGTTAGAGAAATTAAATAAACGAATTAATTTTACATTTTTTTATAAGTTTGGACTTTTAGATGATCAGACGGAATTCTTTTATAGTATCAGAGCCTTCAGGCTCATGCCCATGTCCTCGGTTCGATTCTCGTTGAAAACAACTCCACCCATATTAAATAAACCTCTCAATGATAGAGTAAGAGAATTCAGCCCACGAGTGAGGGGAACACTGTTAGAGAAATTAAATAAACCTCTCAATGATGGAATAAGATAATTCAGCCCACGAGTGATGGAAGTACTGTTAGAGAAATTAAATAAACCTCCCAATGATGGAATAAGATAATTCAGCCCACGAGTGACGGGAGTACTGTTAGAGAAGTTAAATAAACGAATTAAGGGGAGTACTGTTAGAGAAATTAAATAAACCTCCCAATGATAAAATAAGATAATTAAGTCCACGAGTGAGGGGAGTACTGTTAGAGAAATTAAATAAACGAATTAATTCCACGCCTCAAATTCTTTCATTTTGTTTTTTTCTGAATCATCCTTCAAGAGCTAAAATTTATTAATTTTTAGGATTTAAAAACGATGTAAAAAATGTCCTACGTATATTAGATAAAGATCAACCATAAATGATGTTTAATTATCATAATCATCATTTTAATTGAATAAGAGAATTCAGCCCACGAGTGATGGAAATACTACTAGAGAAATTAAATAAACGAATTAATTACACGCCTCAAATTCTTTCATTTTGTTTTTTCTCAATCATCCTTCAAGAGCTAAAGTTTATTAATTTTTAGGATTTAAAAACGATGTAAAAAATGTCATACGTATAATAGTTAAAGATAAACCATAAATGATGTTTAATTATCATAATCATCTTCTTAATTGGTAAAATTACTATGTTTGATCATTTCATGGTTCCATTATTGTTAGATCGAACTTCCATCATTTGATGATGACCTTTATAATTGAAAGAATTTCGTCTCATTTAAAAGTCTGAACTTGTAGAGAGGTGTAAAATTAATTTGTTTATTTAATTTCATTCAACACTCCCCTCACACGCGTGGGCCATCATCGATCTACATCTCCTCCTGGAGAGGAAACAACAAGTGAAATTTAATTTAAATGGTAAAAAGTGCTTATATATGTCATCATGATTTTATATATTTCTTTTTCATGATTTTTCTTCAGCTTGAGCTTGTAAAAATTTAAAGAAGTTATTTTCGATTTTGCCTATGGGCTGTTGGCCCAAATTAATTTGGTGGACATATGTTAAATTACAATTAGGAACCCAAAACAATCGTCATATGTAGTTGTCATGTTATGTAGCCTTTAACTTCACATGAATACAGAACGTGGGGCGTACTCGATGAAATTTCGATCAACATTTCAATATGAAATTAAATTATCCGTTAATATAAATGATTACTCATCTTCATTTAGAATGGATGTTTCACATATTTATTTATTAATTTCCTTGAGGAATTGAAGATCAAATTTATTTAAATATTCATCTATAACATCACATACCATGGGAATTTAATCCACATCGTTACTTTACGATCACTCTTATATATGCTTATATATATAAGCCGATGTCGAAATTATTTGAGTATCCCAATAACATAAGTCCTTTTCACATTTATATGATTAATCTTGTCATGTGTGTTCAATATATATTTATGGATGTACTTAATTATATTCTTCCTAAGTTTTTCCAACATGAAATATGATTGTCTATCCCAGAAAATCACGATTTTGAATGCTTTCTCAAATATCTTTTGTAGTAGATGAAAAGTATTCCTTTTGCGGCTAAGTGTGAAATTTTACTAAATATTAGTCTTTGTTTTGACATTGCAGCTGTTATTTGGTCATCAAGTCTCAAAGATATTTCTTTTTTATTATGTTTAAAATGTTTTTCCATTAAAAAATATATAAAATATGTTGCGGCGCATTTTTCCGATCTAAATTAATACTAGTGTATAATTAATTAGTAACTTGTGTCGCGTACGTTGTCGATACAATATTGTTTACTTATATTTAGAATTCCAACTTATTAATATAAAATTATATTTAAAATAAGAGTATAAAATTATATTTAAAATAAGATCATCTCACGGTGAGACGGGACATAAGTTAGGCATTGACGCTTTTTAACACTTTAGGAGGGGTGAGTGTTCTTTGTGTTTGGGTGTAACCCGTCTCATATGAGTTTTTGTCATAAATAATTATATATATGTATGTATATTTGCACTTTCATGTGCAACTTTAACTGCATATGCAATTCATTTTGTACATATTAATAATTTTATTATGTACATTGTATAACACGTTTCAGTGTAATACATCGCAAATTGCATTGTAACAAATCTCAAATTTCAATGTAACAAATTGTAAGTTTTTAAAATATACTATAAAGTGCACGGTTTACTTGGTGCATACAAGGATTAACCCCCCTTATATTAAAATGTCTATCACAACACAAGTTACTAGTAATATAGCATAAGCAATAGGGGAAATTGTTTTTGTGCCCAGCAAGTTACTTATTTTTCGATTTAGTTCTATCAATTTTTCATAAAGTGAAACTATTCTTTTAATTTTTAATTATTCTGACATTTTTAATCTAACGACTAGTAAAAAAATTGATTGACTCGGCATTGTAATTGATCCATGTGGCAAAGTTTAATCTGTCAAGTATATCGGTTTTTCACTTCCTATAGATTGCCATGATCAAACTGAATTGTTGAAAAATTAAAAATTCTTAAATTATTTTCTATTTGTAAAAATCGACAAGATTGAAACCAAAATAGTTGTAAACTACAATATTACTAAAAGAACTATTTTCCCTAAATCATAAACAAATCGGTACAAATTATTAATAATTTGCGTTGACTCATTGTTAAAATTTTTTTAGAGGATAATTCTAAATTTCAAATCCAACTATGCAAAAAAAAGAGCAAAAAATGATTCCAACTTCTCTATCATGTGATGTGAAATATGTGTGCAAATTGCAAAATGAGTTCAATGAATGTAGGAAGACTTTGATTTAGAGCAAGTTGCGAGGTTTATTAATTATTAATTTCTTGTAATGTCTCTCATGCCTTGCATGAACAGCAGCCGTACTGGTCCACCCTGCACCAGTACGCCTCCCTAGCTAACCTACGCCACTAGCTTAACGCCAACTTGCCTCTCTCCTCATGTCAAAATTATTCAACATATTAAATTAATCATTATATATGAGAATATGGGGGAGGGATTAAAAAAATTAATAAAATTTATATCACCTAGACACCTAGTATCGCGTTTTTTATAAATATAATAATTAATTTTTTTGTTGTGAGAAAAACACTTCCAAAATTATCTAGATAAAAACTTGTGTGAACTCGAATTTACGGTAAATTTTATTATTTTAATATCAATGTTATATATAAGCATAAATTTATTATTATTATGTATAAAAAATATCACTGATTGAAAAATATAGTATTTTTTAAACAATTAGTTTTTGTACACAATAGTGATAGTTTTTCATGTATAGACTTGATTGATATAGTGTTACTCAATGATTTTATACAATTAATTTTTTGTGTTAATATTTTTTTCTTAGCAAAGTATAGAGTAAACAAGTTTCACACAAGAATCTGTGAAATTGGTTAAGGAGTGTGAGTTATATTACTAAAGGGTATTAATTGTTATAACTGAATAGTGTGATTTTTTACTATTAAAAGTATTATTCATAACACTGAAGGTGTGACTTATATTACAAAATGATATTAATCGTTATAACTGAAGGGTTATGCCTATAAAAAAAAGAAAAAAAAATTAATTTCACGATCAACAAGTTTCACACCATACCAACTCCTTTTTCTTTTGAAAGAATTTTTGTGTTAATTAAAATATGTACAATTTGTCTAGTAATTTAAAGGATATTGTACAATTACATATATAACGTGCATGTACATGTTATTTATTCACAATGCTTGAATCAATGGAAAGATTCCAACTTACTTAATCTCGTCTTAATATACCAATTGATAGGAATGTTTTAACTTTCCATCATCATGAATATTCATCATTTTTTAAATCCCCGCTGGATATAAGATGAAATTAATTGTAATTAGCCTTTGGGAAGCTGTCATTTGGGTCATTTGGAGAAAAAAGAATAAGCTTAATTTTAAAGCGGAAGAATTCAACGTTGTAAAAATTGTAAACGAGATAAATGGTAGATTGTAGGTTTGGTACTCTATATCTTTTCCAGATTTGTATAGATTTTCCTTTCAAGATTGGCTCATAGATCCTTGAAAGTTACTGGACTGTTAAAGCTTTGTACAGATTTTTTGTTTGCTGTGTACTTAGTTCCCTGGCAATCCATTTCATTTAATTAAATAATTTTTTCCTGACAAAAAAAAAAAAAAGAAGGAAATTATTTGTATATATTTGATTCATGATTCATTATTAATTAAATAGATCTGCTGGTGTAATATTCATTATATATAGCGGGATTGAGTATTCATTAATAAGTAGGTCTCATGTGTATTTATGTGTATTGTGTACTCATAATGAAAAATGCAATTTGTCTATACTAAATTGTGTAATTAATTTTACATATTACAGTTGTATAATTCAGTGTAAATAAATTACAACTTTCAACATAACAAATTGCATGATTGTAAAATACATTATAAGTGCACGGTTCACCCGTATATATATATAAAAAACTTAGACATCGTTAATGGATAAACTCCAGTTGACTTTTATTTATTTATATATTTTATTTTGTCAAGTGGAGCAACACTGTAGTACTAATTATCAGAAGATCTATGCACATACACCACGTGGGCCAGGGAGAGATTAAACTTTTATTCTGAACAATTATAATTCCCAATAGTATAATTATGATAAAATATGTTGATAATTGCATCCTCCTTTTATTATATACGATTAAGAACCAGGTGTGTTAAATTAACCCTGGCCACCCGAAATCTCAATCGATTATGGGAGACTCAGGTTTGATTCCCTTTGGAAACGAATTGGAGTATGGGAGTTATAAGGTGGCTTGGTGAATTTGTGGAGTGTTTGGGTGCTTGGTGTACTAACTACTAACAACTAATTTTGTCCGATCAAAAAAAAAAAATAAATTATATACGATTAGTACATACAATATACTTAAACTAATTAAAAGGTATTAATTGTAAAATTAAAGAGTATCACATAAAATTATTGATAGGTGCTAGTTGTAATTCAAAATTGTATCGCTTAAATAACTTAAAGTTATTAGTCATTATACTAAAGAGTATAACTTATATAACGAAAAGGTATTAATCGTGATAACTGAAAGACATAATTTATAATACAAATAATTGAAGAGTGTGATTTATGTTATAAAAGGGTATTAGTAGTGATAAATGAAGGATATTACTTATATTACAAAAGGATATTAGTTGTGATAACTGAAGGATATGACTTATATTATAAAAGGGTATTAGTCACGATAACTTAAGGGTGTGACTTATATTATAAAAGAGTATTAGTAGTGATAACTGAAAAGTATGACTTATATTACAAAGATTATTAGTCGTGATAACTAAAAAGTATAACTTATATTGCAATAGTGATAATTGAATTAGGGTGTGGCTTCTATTACAAAAGGATATTAGTCGTAATATGTAGGGGAACAACTTATATTACGAAAGGGTATCGATTATGATAACTTAAGGGAGTGTTTTATATTACGAAAGGGCATAGTCATGGTAAATGAAGGGTATGACTTATATTAAAAAAATGTATTAATCGTGACAACTAACAAGTATAAATTATATTAGTCGTGATATTAAAAAGTACTATCAGATTTATCAGATTCAAGTCAATTTAAAAAAAAAATTGGGTCCAAATAAATTATGGAGGAATGGAATAGAAAAGGAAGAATAAATGGCAAAAGAATGTGGTAAAAGAAAAGACGAGTATTTTTCTGTGAAATATTTCACCGTTAAATATTAGTTATATTAGTTAAAATTGGAAGGAGCTGAAAGTTTGCGGATCATGCGCGGGTCTAATCAAGTCAAACAATTTTTTTTCTAAAAAGTCGCGCAAAGGCGAAACAAAAAAAGTCGATCTCAGACTATGTTACTATAAAGAAAGTATATGTTACTGTAAGGGTAATTATGTGTTACTACATGATGATGAAAAATAAGATACTTTTACTAAT
Source organism: Stenogyne calaminthoides (assembly GCA_037126765.1). Classification (NCBI taxonomy): domain Eukaryota; kingdom Viridiplantae; phylum Streptophyta; class Magnoliopsida; order Lamiales; family Lamiaceae; genus Stenogyne; species Stenogyne calaminthoides. The sequence goes on from JBBCBC010000011.1 coordinate 16,312,513, forward strand.
TCAATTGTGTAATCTAATAGTTTGGGTATTTACTTAAGTCAGTTGGTCACAGGTTAAAAGGAGAAACAAATAAAAAACAGAGGAGGGAAGCATATGAAAATAAAGGGAGTGTCATTTTGTTCATACATCAACACATATTTATCTTTACAGTAATATATTTGTGAGTGTATAATAAAATAATTTTAATAAGTTACACTTACAGATAAATATGTGTATTGAAAAAACAAGAATGTATTATTTGTCCTTACAGTAACACATGTTTGCACTTATAGTAACATAGACGTCTTCCTCCAAAAAAAAAAAAATACACACACACACAGACATCAGAGCGAGTTCTTCTATTTTGTCTTTATGCGAATTCATAGAAAAATTTGTTTGACTCAGTCGACCAACACAGGATCCGCGAATTTTTCTCTCTTTATTTATGGCTTCTCCTTTTGACCCATGGGTCATGTTTCACGTATTCTTCCTTACAGTAACACATATATATGTACTCACACTAATGCATGTTTTCCTTTACGGTAACATTGATCCCGAAGAGAGTTTTATTGTTATGCCTTTGTGCGAATATTATTAAAAAATCAATTTGACCCGATTTGACCTGTACAAGATCCATAATTTTTTCACTCTGTGTTTATTCGCTTCTCATTCTGGTCCTCGGGTCTTATTTTGCGGATTCTAAATCCGTTAATTATAACGAATCATGTGATATGCTCATTTTCATTCTATACGTTCATATCTAGTGTATATTTAATATACGCTACACATAAGAGCAAATCAATATTGTTGGGGCACGCCTTACCCTGCTCAAGCATTTTGTTGGGGCACACTTTGCACTGCTCGAGCATCTTATTCGGAAGCCATCCGAAAGTCATTTTCGATCAAATTATGTACGATTTTATTTGCGATCTTATCTTAGTTATAACAGTATTATTCGAATAACATACATATTGTATGGTCTCAACTGTATTACCTACATCTTCACATTTGAGAATATGAATACAATTAATCATATCACACATCATCATGTTTGAATATACGTATACAAATTAATCATAACACCCATCTTTATGTTTGAGCATACATATATGCGAACAACCATGACATGCATCTTCGCTTTGGGTATTCATATTTGAAAACATTCATCTAAGACAATTAAAATAATAACTTGTATAGTATGCAAGTAGACTTTATATATAAGATCCTCTGATTGTTACCCCATCTAGTAGTTTACACGAGCTAAGCGGTATCGTCTCCTCCTAAATAAAATGGGTTGTTCAAAAATCTAATTTACAATAATATTTAAAATTAGTGATTTATTTGCAATTATTTTAAAGTTTAAATTAAATTTCAATATAACGATAGATGGTGATTTAATTTGCAATTAGCCATTTCTCAATTTCTCTTATTATGTTTCCAGATCTAAAATAGTTACAATTTCTATGGCAACCCAAATAAAATTCTCTGATCGATGCTGCTGAATGGAGTACCTCCTTCTCTTAATGACGAATATAATATACTCCATTCGTTCCACTGTAAGGGTAATTATAACATACAGAGTTGGTATGCTGTGAAACTTGTTCACCGTGAAATTGATTTTTTTTTTTTACAGACATACTCTTTAGTAATATAAGTCACACCCTTCAATTATCACTACGACACTCTTTGATATAATATAAGTCACACCCTTCACTTTTATGAGTAATACTCTTTATAGTAAAACGTCACACCCTTTACAATAAAAAGTTACACTCTTTAGTAATATAAGTCACACTCATAAACCAGTTTCACCGTAAAACTGGTTCACACTATATGTTGCCTAACATACATAATATGTTTCGCTTTCCTTTTATGGACGTCTCATTATAAATTTCTCATTCCATTTAGTAACACTAAACTATTCTATATTTTTATCCTCAATAAAGCAAAAAGGTCCACCATTTAATATATTAATTCTCACTTTTCATCCAAAAAAAAAAGCAAGAAGGTCCACCAATTAATATTTGAATATTATTCCTTAAATCATTCAACCAAAGGAAATGAGACAATTACCATGAATACAGAGGAAGTATATATTAATTATATATATATATATATATATATATTATAATGGATCCAGACCGAATATATATAATAATAAATATATATGAACATATAATTTGATTGGTTCACCAACCATGAGTTAACTACATGGACAAAAGAGATTGGGAGGATTTTGTTGGGGGATGAATTTAATAAAGAGATTTTGATTAGATCCCAAAACCCCTCGTATGACATATTCAGGATAATCTTGATAGTCTGAGTCAGGATTCAGTATAGAGTGTTCAGGAAGTTATGTGCACCATGTATAGTCAGCAGATATAAATCAAAGTTAGATTAAAAAAATCAAGACTCAAGAAGTTTAAAAGTAATCAAGACTCAAGAAGTTTCAAGAAACTCAAGACTCAAGAAAGTTTCAAGAAATCAAGACTCAAGAAGTTTTTGAAGAAATCAAGACTCAAGAAGTTTCAAGAAACCAAGACTCAAGAAGTTGTCAAGAAATCAAGACTCCAAGTAGTAATCAAGTCTCAAGAAGCTATCAAGAAATCAAGACTCAAGAATTTCAAGAGATCAAGACTCAAAGAAGTTGTCAAGAAACCAAGACTCAAGAAGTAACTAAAGACTCAAGATGACATCAAGACTCAAGATGTCATCAAGACTCAAGATGTCATCAAGACTCAAGATGACATCAAGACTCAAAGATGTCATCAAGACTCGTAAGACATCAAGACTCGTAAGACATCAAGACACAAAGATATCAAGACCCAAAGAGTTAATAAGATGCAAGAAGATATCAATACTCAAGATAACCCCAATGTTCCGAGGCACCAATAATATCTATATGAAGACTACAAAACTGAGAAAAAACGCGAATATTCAGAGAAATAGATATTGCCCAAAACATTCATATGCAGACAAAAGGAACTAAGTCTAAGTGTTGTTTAAGGTTATCTCATTCAGAGAGATTGACCAAAAAGAGCCGTTATGTTTGTCTACATTTACTGAAGACAAGAACCAATCGGGAGAAGACAACAATGTACTTTCTCGACCTTCGAAAAGCGATCGACACCAATCATGTCAAGTAGTACTATGTTCCGCATCGCAAAAAGTGGTGATTGGCTACATGAATGCATAGTTCCTAAAACATGCAAGGGAGTATTCAAACCCTAAATATAGTCGTTCATCAAACACCATAAGAGGAAACTCATGAAGCTATCTCCTCCAACGGATAGTTTTTCAAGAGTGACCTTGGTGAAGTTGCCTATAAATACTAGTGACCCTTTACATTGAGAGGTAACGGGAAATTTGAAAGCAACTCAAGAGCTCATTCGTATTATTGCAAATTGAAGCACTCTAAAACCCAAGAATTTTCCAAGTGTTTCACATTGGAGAGAGCTCATTCACTAAGCCTAGATTGATAAGAAATATCCAAAGCTTAGTAGAGATATCCTAGCCTTTGCATTGTTCTTATTGTAAAGAATATCTCATCCTAGTTGGAAACCAACCAGAAACCCAAACCCTTTGTAAGGTAGTTTTTGTGTGTTTTGTTGGTGAGTTGGAGTTGTAAAGAGTTAGTAAGCTACAGTGAGTTAGCCAGAAAACTCTAGAGAAGAAGTTAGTAAGCTACTTGTGATAGTCTGAACACTTGTGTGTGTTTGAGTTAGTAAGTCGCGGTGAGTCGACCCGAAAACTCAAGGTAGAAAAGTGAGTAAGCTACAGTGAGTTAGCCATAAAGCTTTAGGAAGTGGTTAAGGAATTTCTCTGAAGGTCAGAGAGAGTGGATGTAGGAGCTTGAGTCTCTGAACCACTATAATTGCTATGTTGTTTTGCTTTCTGTACTGCATCATTATTTGTTGCATGTTTTTCACTGAAAGCATAGTTCACTGATATTCAGTTAGAACCAATCCACTGAACTTGCATCAACTGATCACGGCCTTAATCACTGTTTTATTAAAAGGAAGATTTTCAGCAAAGCTAAAACGAGTATAAACATAAGGCCAACCATTCCGCACACTTGAGTAGCTAGAACAAATAGTTACCAAACTGAACTAACTCTACTGGGGGTTCAGTAAGATAATTATCTGATCCAAGCATCTCAGGATCTTTGATAAACTCAGGCTCAGTTGGGCTTATCTGAAGCTTCTGAAAGCAGCTCAGGATCATTGTCTCGAAGAAACTTTAACTCAGGCAATAATCAGGCTTCCGAGGGCGATCATCGATAACCCTCACCCATCTGACCTTAGTGAAAGAAAAGTTTTAAAAATCACTGAACACGTGTATTCCCCCCCCATACACGTGTGAGACTCGTTAGCACAATGACCAACAAGTGGTATCAGAGCAGTAGTTCATTTTGACCACTTGCTTTGGTGGCCATAGTCTATTTTGCTGAAAGACTTTGGTGGTCTACTGAATAGATCTGTTTGCTGATATCTTACAAGGCTCAGTCATCATGCCTTCTAAGAAACTTTCTATGTTCTCTGTTGAGAGCTATGACCTATGGAGATTGAGAATGCAGGCTCATCTGTATTCAAAACATGAAAGAATGTGGAGAGTGGATTCTGAAGGACCATTCAAATTTACTGTTGTGAATCCCAAAATCACTGATACTGAGAGGAATGATCCCAGAGATGAATTTCCAAAATCTGATGATCAACTTACTCCTGATGAGAGAAAGTTAGTCAATCTGGACTACATGGCTAAAGATACTTTATATAACACTATTGATGATGGTGTTATGGGGATGATTTCTCACTGTGAAACTGCAAAAGAAATATGGGATACACTTGATGTTATGTGTCAAGGCACATATCATATTAAGAAAAACAAACTTTTTGTTGCTATTGAAAAGTTTGATAGCTTTGAAATGGAAGATAGTGAATCCATTGACAAACTTGAGGTCAGATTCACTAGCATCATGAATGATCTAAGTGCTCTTGAGAAAAGATACCCACAGAGAGAAGTGGAACTGAAAATTCTTAGAGGATTATCTAAGAAATGGGATATACATGCCGTGGTGATTGAAAACACCAAAAATATTGATTCCATGCCATATCAACAAGTTTTCTCTGAACTGAAAGCTTATGAGTTTGTGATTGACAAGAAATCTAAGAAATCTGACAGCAAAGATGATTCTTCATCTAGCAAGAATGTGGTTTTCAAAGCCAAAGAGAAATCCTGTAAGACTAGAGAGTCTGAGAACTCACTTGCCAAAAATCAGGATGAGCAGGAGGATAAGCTAGTACTGATGGCAAAGAGGTTTGAAAGACTCAATAGCAGATATGTGAAATATAAGAAATATTACAGGAATCACAGGTACAAGAGAGACTCAAAAGTCGAGGATGATACTGTTTGAGAAAAGAAAGGACTAGAAAGCTGAAGGATCCTCATCCAAAAAGAAGGACTCCAAGACCAAGGAGGAAAGTGATCAGGATGATGATACCAACAGATGTTACAACTGTCAGAAGAAAGGTCACTTTCAATATGACCGCCCCCGGTGAAAAGCAAAGAAAGAAAGGAAAGACAAGCCAAGAGAGACAAGAAGTTCTCCAAAGAAGAAAGATGATTGCCGAGGAAGAAGAACATTCTCAAGAAGGTTCGGTTCCTCTCGATGAGATTTTCTCGAGATAGTGATGGTGATGATATCCGCCTTTATGGTCGTGGAGGAGGTAAATTCTTCTATCTCTGTTGTTGCTCCTACACAAGCACATGAGTTCTCAAGTTCAACTGTAAACAGTAACTTTGACCTGATGGATTCATTTGAGAATCTTATGAAGGGTTATTCTGTGTTACAAGAATTGCTCACTGAAACTCAAGAGCTGAACAAGGAACTGACTACTGAGATTCTGAAGTGGAAATACTCTAAAAATGCTGAGATCACTTCTCAATTGATGGGAACTACTGATGAACTAGATGTTCTGAAAGTACAACTCTCAGAAAAAGAGAAGATGATATAGATCCTGAATGGAAAATTAGAGAAATCCACTAAAGAGATTCAGCTTATCAGAACTGAGTTCAATGACCTCTTTGAGAAGCATGAAACTCTAAAGAAATGTGAGGATAGTGCGCAGAGAAAGTTAGCTCTATTGAATTATGCATCTAAAGTGATAGATGAAATTCAGAGTTATCAAAGACCTGCAACTATAAAAGCTGGATTGAGATACACTCCAGGGGGAACCTCACAAGGTCTTCTGAATGCTGCTTCTAGTAGCACCAAGACTGTCTTTGTTAAACAAGTGGCATCTAATCTTCTTACTGAAGAACTGCCCAGAGTTTTAGATAAGGGTAAAGGACCTATGGTTTCAGAAAAACTGAAGGTTCAGGGAAGAAAGCCTGCACCTCGGGGAAAAGGCTAGAAAACACCAACACTTTCAAGAGGAAATCTTCAAAGCCGATTTCAAAAGCCTCAAAGCTAAGAATACCAACCTAAAGAGATCTCCTTTGAACCATCGGAGACATTTTCGGAAGAAAACACTCAAAGAGAGATATTCTCAACCCAAAAAGACCAAGTCCTCGACATTGAAAGACCCCAATTTCAAGACAGCAACCTAAACCCCACTTGCCTAAGAGTAAAGGTTTCTGAACCCAAGTCACAGAGACAGAGACCAACAAGACAAAAAAAGCTAAGGCACTACAAAAAGGAAATGTGTATCTTGTCGATTGAGTTCAACTCCTAAAGATACATGTTTGGTTGCAAAAAGTTCCATCGATACCAGTTGGTTGTGGCACAAAAAAGAATGAATCACTTAAACTTCAAAACCCTGAACAAACTTGCAAGATTAGCACTTGTAAGGGGGTTACCCAATGAAGTGTTTAGTAAAGATCATGTATGTGATGCTTGTCAGAAAGGAAAACAAATCAGAGCATCTTTCAAAAGCAAAGTAGATGTTTCTACTGATAGAATACTACAACTGTTACATATGGATCTCTTTGGTCCAGTAACACCTATGAGCACTAATGACAAAAAATACACACTTGTGGTAGTTGATGACTACTCTAGATACACATGGGTCATATTCTTACTCAGTAAGAAAGAGACTCAGACAAAACTGCTTGAACTATTTGAAAAGGCTCGATCTTGAAAAGAATCGATTGTGGTCAAAATCAGATCAGATAAAGGAACTGAGTTTATCAATCATATTATATCTGATTATTGTGCAGCAAATGGAATAGCTCATGAAACATCAGCTGCAAGGACCCCACAACAGAATGGTGTTGCTGAAAGAAGAAATAGGACTCTGAAAGAAGCTGCAAGGACAATGATTGTTGAAGCTGATATTCCTAAGAGATTTTGGGGTCGGTTATCAACACCGCATGCTACTCTCTCGTAATGATCCATCTTGACCAAGAACCAAGGGAAAACTCCATATGAGCCGTGGAATGAAAGGAAGCCTCTTGTTTTTTTCTTTTCGTGTGTTTTTGGTTGCAAGTGTTTTATACACAATAATGGTAAAGATCGGTTGAAAACTTTTGATAGCAAAAGTCGATGAAGGGATATTCTTAGGATATTCTGAAGTCAATAAAGCCTTCAGAGTTTACAACTATAGGACTCTTATTGTGGAAGAAACACCTCATGTTATTTTTGATGAATCTACTTGTGTTCAGAAGAAACAGGAACATGACTCAGGAGAACTAACCAAGAGAATCACCAGACTTAGCCTGAAAAGGAATGATAAAACATCATCTGAACCTGAAAAGAAGAAGTCAGTCACTTTCTATGAATGGAGTGAATCAGACTCAGACAAAGAAGTTCAGGATGGAAAAACTCAGGATGGTGAGACTCAGGATGGAAATTCTCCACTGAAGGAAAGCCAACACACTGAAGCTGACCAGTCTGAACATACACCAGTTCAGACTCAGGTATGTAATGCCGATGAAGATGTGGTCACAGCTGAGGCAAACTCTGAATCTATCAACCAAAGGGGAACAAATGTCCCTGACAATGTTCTGAATGGAATTTCCCCTAAGGAAGATGATTCTCTTTCTCCTTTTCTGTTGTTCCCTGAATTTAATGAACTACCTGAACCTAACATTTTTTATGTTGAGGATACTACTGATGGGGGAACATCCAGGAGAAAATGGTTGGATAGTCATCCTAAAAGTCAGATTGTGGGTGATCTATCAGATGGTGTCAAAACAAGAAGGTTCCATGGAGAAAGTGATTTGTTCTGCTGCTACCTATCTGAAAAAGAACCTACTGAGATTGAAGAAGCTCTACAAGATTCATTTTGGATTACTGCTATGCAAGAAGAGCTGAATCAGTTCTCAAGGAATGAAGTTTGGGAGCTAGTGGATAGACCTAAGAGGCACAATGTGATTGGAACTAAGTGGGTGTTCAAGAATAAGAGAGATGAGAATAACAACATTGTGAGAAACAAGGCAAGGCTAGTTGCACAAGGTTATTCCCAAGAAGAAGGCTTGGATTATGATGAAACCTTTGCACCTGTTGCAAGACTAGAAGCCATCAGATTGTTTCTTGCATATGCTTCCCACATGAAATTCACAGTCTATCAGATGGATGTGAAAAGTGCATTTCTGAATGGTGTGCTTATAAAGAGGTTTATGTGGAACAACCTCTTGGTTTTGAACAGAATGACCAAGTTTACGTGCTCGGAAAAAGCCTTGTATGGTCTTAAGCAAGCACCACTTCGAAGCATGGTATGATACCCTTTCTCGGTTTCTTCTTGACCATGGTTTTATCAAAGGAACTGTTGATAGGACTTTGTTCGTAATAGAAGATGGAAAAGATATCTTACTTGTTCGATTTATGTAGATGACATCATATTTGGATCTCCAAATCATTAGGCGTGTGAAAAAGTTTTCTACCCCGATGAAAGGAAAGTTTGAGATGTCAATGATGGGGAGATGAATTTCTTTCTTGGACTTCGTGAAACAAACTAAGGAAGGAATTTTCATCAATCAAACAAAATACACCGAGATCCGATTGCAAAGTATGGTGTACAGACTGCAATGCAGCTTAGAATTCCTATGAATACTAACTTCAAGATGGATCCCGATCACAAAGGCAAATCAAGAAATCACACCGATTATAGAGGGATCATTGGATCATCGCTATATCTCTCAAACAAGTAGGCACGATATTTTCATTTGTTGGGATATATGCAAGATACCAAGTTAATCCTAAGGCTAGTCACATGGAGGCCGCCAAAAATATTATGAAATATCTTAAAGGCACCGTGAATAGAGGATTATGGTATCCAAATAGATGATAACCTTGAATTAACCGGGTTATTCGGATGCCGATTATGGAGGATGTAGAATTGACCCAGAAAGTCTACCACAGAACTTGTCAATTTCTTGGAAGTAAACCGATATCATGGTTTTCAAAGAAACAAACCTCGAGCAACCAAGACTATCAAGTGAATACATGGTCTGCGAGGAAGTCATTGTGCCTGATTCTTTGTCTCGCACAACAATTGAGGGATTATAAGATTATAGCCAATGAAGTACTTATATTTTGTGATAATAATAGTGCAATTACTATTACACAAAATCCGGTATTGCACACCAGATGTAAGCATGTTGATATCAGACATCACTTCATCAGAGATCATGTTGAGAAGAAAGACATCAGAGTGGAGAAAATTCATACTGATAAATAGAGAGCTGATATATTGACTAAACCTTTGGCTGAATTAATATTTCAGGAACTATCAGTTGAATTAGGTATGTTGGATCCATGTGAATAAAGCAATTCTGAAAAATTGAAGGTTTTCAGATGCATGAAGTTTTCTCAGGTTTTTACTGAAAAACTCAGGATAAAATTGAAAGTACTGAACATTGAGTCTTGGGAAACTCAGATATCCTGAAGATCGAGATTCGATTTATAATGACCTTTTGTCAAGCTTCCAAGACTTCGATATTATCTTGACATCTTTCAATACTTCGATATTATCGACATTTTATCAAGGTCAAAACTCAGTAAAACTGATGGAGGAAATTAGTCTGAAGAAGTATTGACTCATGCAATACATTTATTGTCTAACTGAATCTCAGTAATCATTGACAATAAATAACAAAACACCTGAAGGAATTTTTGGGCGGGACCTTTGAAATATCCGAAGAAAGTCAATGGTCTGCAGGAACAGTAATTAAATACACTATTCATTAATCACCAATAAGGATAAATTGGAGGCTTAATATTTGTGAAATTGTCCTTTCATATACCCAATTTAGTCGGTTCTTAATCTCAACCGTCGAATTCTTCATCTATGCGATTTTCAATAAATCAAAGTCCTATATATCTATTGAAAAATTTCTTCAAAGCCCAATTCCAAAATAGCCTTCATCTTCAAACACTCTGCTTCAAAAACTATCGATTGCCCAGTAATTATCATCTTTCTCAAAACCCTTTACCAAGAAATTTTCCAAAAATGACGTTTTCGGTATACTACAAGCTTGCTATTTCTAATAAACCTTGGTATGAATATGTCGTATCTCTCGAAAGCTCATCAAATGCAACTCACAAAGAGGAAGCGTTGCATATGATTCGGTTGGCAAAGCTTACTTGCCTGGTTGCGAATTAACCAGAGGCCGAATATGCAAAAGAGGTAATAGAGTTTATCTCAAATTTGAAGTTAGATCATGAGGATTGTATAGAATCGCAGATTACAGTTTCGCATTTAGAGCATAGTTCAAAGTATGTGGATTTTGTTAGGGAATTGTATATTATTCCTAAGAATCTTAATGCCATATATGAATTGAGCGATAGAGGTGAAGACCCTACAATATATATGATGGGTAGGGAGCAAGAATATCTGCATAAAATTGCAGAGCATCCAGTAAAGTTTGAAGCAACTCTGAATAAAAGGCATTTGAAGCCTAAATATCGAGTATTGCTGGACATTGTAAGCAAATGCATCATGAGTAGGTCTGGCAGCTTTGAACAGATAAGCACGCCTAAGTTGAGGTTAATGACGACGATTGAAGATTCACCCACCACTGCATTCAACTGGCTACACTATTTAATCAAAGTGGTGAGTGATCAAGCTAAGCAAGTTCAAAAGGTGAATGGATCTGTTGTTGTCAAAGGGAAGATCCTACATGCAACCAAGATTGCATATATCTTGGAAATGTGCAGAGAAGAGGAGGATATCTTTGCCAATTCCTCATCCTTTCCAAAGTCAAAAATCCTGTTCAAGCCACCAACAACAAAGAAGACTTTGAAAGGAAAGAAAGAGAAAAGCTCTAAGTCTCAGGAGGAGACCGCTGAAGAAGGAGTTGTTGAAGCCCAACAAGCCAGGGGGAAGGCCCTGATGCAAGTGAAAAGAGAGAAGGGAGAGAATCTGAAGAAGAAAACACTGGCCCCTCAGAAACGCAGAAAACTTCAAACTATTACTGAGGAGAAGGTCAGTGACACTGAGGAAATCCAACCTGAAGGCCAGCAAGGGCTGAAATCTCCACTACAGTGTTCTCGCTCAGTCAGTGACAATTCAAGAAGATCAAGAAACTGAGGAACATGTTTTCTCTGAGGTACTCGGAACTTCTCTCGAGCTCGATAAAATTTCTCAGAAATCTTCAATGGACCTCGTGTTCCCTTCAAGAGATACTGCTCGTATCTCGTGATCACCTGAACCTCAGGATCTGTTGAATTTGGACGCGCTCCTGAGTGAACCATTTCTCGATCCCTCAGCACCAGAACTCTTACAATCTGATCCTAATGAACCTAAGAGCCCAAAGATGAAGAAGGGAGAGGCAGAAGAAACGGAATGGCGCAGCAAGGGGGAACGATTCATTCTTGACAGATACCTCGAAATTGAGCTCATATCCCCGACCTTCAGATCTCTTTTTCGACTTCGTAACCACTGTATATCCTGAATCGACTCTTCCGAGATGTCAATATAGCCTCCTTCGGAGGAGAGGATTGGTGGAATCTTTGAGATCGATTGCTTTGGACAGAAGTTCTCTGATTCGAAGATAAAGCTCGTAATGAAAAATGCTGATTTTGATGAGCTAGTCAAGAGAAAGGTGGCTGAGAGAAGGGAAGCTAATATTGATGCCTCTAGTTCTTTAAATCCAGAAGGAGATGAGGATCAAGATAAAGAAGGTGACAAGCAAGATGATGCTGAAAAGCAATCTCAGATGGAGAAGGAAACTGATGCTGGACAGACTGATATCTCACATCCTCAAACTGAAGTTAGCACTCTTCAGGTATATTTTGGCACTATTAAACATTATGTAAAAGCTACTGAAGTTCCTATCTTTAAATCTGTTATGTCTGATATGCAGACTGAGGCTCAGGTGGAGCACCCAGCTCAGGTGGAAAAAGTTGTACACACTCCAGAGATTGATCTCAGTCCTATATTGGACAAATTGGAGAAGGTGTTGCTAATGGTGGAGAAAGTGACTCAATTAGAAGAAACCTTGGCAAGCCAATCTCAGAAGCTGGAAAATCTGAGTTCATCTTCAGACATGCTGCAACTACAAACATCTGTTGCAGATAAAATGACTACTTTGGAAGGAAAGGTTGATGTAGTCAAAACTGAGCTCAATGCAGAGATGAAGCAGATGTATCAGGAAAGAACAGCCTATCTAGAAGCCAAGCTGGTTGAGAAGAATGATCTAATGATCAAGACAACTGTTGAGGAAATGGGCTCTATGCTCATGACCAAGATGACAGAGATGGTGCATAATGTCTTCTCAAATCAGTTTGCACCTCTTTCTGAAGAGTTCTCAATGGCTAAAAATCACATGAGAAGGCTAGAGGATGAGCACGATCAGTTGGCAGGGGAAGTGCGAAGTATAATCAAAGAGCAATATCATATGGATACTGCACTTTCTCAACTTCTTCCAAGGTATGGTGCCAAAAAGGGGGAAAGGCCTGGTGGCAAACTAAGTGAGTTGTTGGCACAAACCTTGAAGAGGAAGGCTCAGAAAGAAGCTGAAGAAAAAATAATTGCTAATGCCTTAAAAGAAGTTGAAGCCACTGAGAAGCTCAAGTTCAAAGAAGCTGAGAAGCCTATCTACACTCAAACTTCTGAGTAAACTATTAAGAAAGTAATTTCTAAGAAACTGAGTGGTAGAAGGATGGTTGAAACAAGCCAAGCCGGTGAAGATCAAATCAGACCTGGAAAGAGAAAGGTTGTGGCATTTGTAGAACAAGATAAGAAGAAAAGAGCTAAAACTTCTAAGCCAACTCAGAGGAAATTGATAATTGATTTTGAAGAATCTGAGGAAGAAGCTGAAAAAGAAGTCTTCAATACTAAGGAAGCTCTAAAAACCCTTCAAGTTGAAAAAGAGAAGAAGACTGCTGCTTCTGTATCAGGTGTTCCCGTGATCAGGAAAAAGAAAGAATAAGAGCAGAAAAGAAGAAGTGGTTTCAAGAAGTTTTTGAGCAAAAGGAGGAGTACAGAGAAAGCTCAGAAATGGCTGCACATTGACAAATAGATGTCTATCCAGTTTAATGATGCGTGGGAGGAAATCAAGAGAACCTTCTGGTACTATTATGAGATTCTGAGAGAATGGAGGGGGAGCAGCTCGGATATGAATGAAACCTTCATTGAGTACTTACTAACATTCTATCTAAGTACCTGCAAAGTTGGATCAACTTGGCAGATGAAGCAAATACTCAGCTAGTTGCCCCTGGTCCATACACTTACCCAGCTCCTAGACTTGATAATGACTATGTGAATGAAACAGCCATTTCTCAGGAGATAGCTCAATATGCCATCCAGCTAGGCCTAACAGGAAACAACCTTGATATCATCAAAGCAAGGGATGAACTGAAGAAAAGATTGTTGGAGAATTATTTGCACGGATCTATTCGGGATGAATATTTAAATACAAATTTAATTCTAACAATTATTATTAGCATGAATTAATCCTATATTAATTCAAATAATAATTCAACAACAAATCATGCATATAAACAGTTCACATAAATCCTACGCATGCGGAATTGCTACGGGTTTACGTGAACTAACCTCTTGGAGTGGCAATGGTCTCACCGATTAAACACACCGAAAAGTCTTCCCAAGTATTCCCTAGTCCTTGCTCGACAATCCGGTGGAAGGATGCCCGCGAACAATTAACAAAAGGGAAAATAAAAAATTGTTGCACCACCTTTGTGGATTTACTAATTTTTCCAGCACATGGAATTGTACTTGGGATGAAAGAATCATCCCCTATTTATAGATGGGGTGGTGGTCGAAAATTTGGGGAAAAAACAATGTGGGAAAATCTTTTCTTGATCTCCAAGAAATCTTGAATATATCTCATATATTCTTTTCTCCATAATTAAAATATTTCACAAAAAATCCCACCTCATCTTGTTATGGAATTTTCGAAATTTAAGGATCAAGATTCCAAGATTTGGATCTTCTTGAATTTATGAGATATACTTGTATTCCAAGAAATACATATCTTCCATAATATCTTTTCAAGAAAATCCAGAAAATCTTTCTTGCCCTTTATATTTCAAAATTTTCAAAAAACATCTATATGAATAACCAAGTGGGAGATTTCTTGAATTTAATGAGATAATCTTGTATTCCAAGAATACATATCTTCATTCCATAACAAAATTCAAAGAAAATCTTTCTCCCATTTTTATTCATATTTTTCGAAAAAAAACAAGGAAAAATAGGCAACAAAATTTATTTTATTTTTAAACACCTTTTTCAGTTATTGGACTTTATGTTGGGCTACTTGGGGGGCCTTTAGGAGAATTAAGATTGGATCTTCCAATGGATCTTGAATTATCAATATTGAGCCACAATATTATTCAAGCCCATAAATATTAATTAATCCAACTACATAATTAATATTGCACTATCCATCTTAACCCATATTACAGTCAATATGGCTCCCGATTATTATTTCCCGTGTTTAAGATTTTCTAGCCCATTAATTAATTCAAGCCACTGAAATAGCTTTCCATTAATTAATATCTTTTGTCCTTAGTTAAGAACGGTTCAACATTATTATCCATACCGAAACTAGTTCCACTTGCAAGATTTGGTATGATAAATCTTATAAACCTCCCAAAGGGCCGTCGAACAAAGCGTACTTGCACACGATTCTCCGTATTAAATCTTAGCAATCGCATGTGACCAATAATATTGCCCAAGATATAAAGTATTGAATCTCGTTGATTCTCTACCCGTGATAAGTCAAAGCAATAGTTACCAACCACACGTGATCCTATTTAAGGGACGAAGATTAAGAAATAACGAACCTCTGAGGTCTAATTCTTCCTTGTTCGATTCAAAGAATTTGTCCTCCTCAGGGTCCTATTCAAAGGCATCGATCATGCACTAGTGTAATCTCTTGGTCAAGACAAGCCAATAAAGGCCTTACACTTCAACCTTTCACGATGGATTGTTCATTTCCATCTAGGTCGTGAATGGTGTACTTTTGGTTACAAAGGACTGTTAATTTAATCTTCTGTGATCTGGTATCACTAAATTAACTACAATGTAACACGTACTATTTATTGAACAATTATGCAGTAAATATATGTAACATTCGATGATATTTAAAGCATCAGTGATAAACAATTTATTTCAGTAAATAAGTCCGAAATTCAGTTTTGATTATACAAAGTAAAAGCATACTTTCAAAAATCTCCCACTTATACTCAAAGTCTGCTTTTAAGTATACTACAACATGTCTCGTGTAGTTCCTAATACGTGACATCTAATATCACCTACACGAACCTAATAATATCTCCCACTTATACTCAAAGCAGATTGGCAACGATCTTGACACCCATTCCTTCCACATGTCTCTCGAATGTATTCTGAGGCAGACCCTTTGTGAATGGATCTGCTAGGTTGTCTTCTGACGCGATCTTTGCCACCTCTATATCTCCTCTCTTAACGATTTCTCGTATAAGATGGTATTTCCTTTCAATGTGTTTGTTGGCCTTGTGGGCTCTTGGATCCCTTGAATTTATAATCGCTCCGCATTGTCACAATAAAAAATGATTGTCTTTGGGCAAATTTAACTACGCCCAAGTCCACTAGGAAGTTCTTGAGCCAAATCGCTTTTTTCACGCTTCTGCAAGCAGCCTACATATTCGCTTTCATGGTAGAATCTGCGATGCATTTCGCTAACGCTTCCCACTTCATGGCTCCCCCATGCAAAAACACACTACCGGAGGTAGATTTTCTGGAATCTAAGTCTGATTGGAAATCCGAGTCCGTGTAGCCGATGGGTATTAAACTATCCGGATCGATAAACCAACATTCTATCTCGAGTTCTTTTTAGATACTTGGAATGTTTTTGATCGCCATCCAATGTTCTTTTTTCCCCGGTTACTTTGATATCTTGCCACCATGCCAACGGCAGCGGATATTCGGTCTGCATACGAAGATTGCATACATAAGGCTTCCGATCCCGGCATATATGGAATGTCTTTCATGTCATCTATCTCCTTTTTGTGTCTTAGGGCACATTTCCTTGATAGATGGATTTCATGTCCGAAAGGTCTGAAGCCTTTCTTGGAATCTGCATCTTTCAATCGTTTCAAGACGATTCTATGTATGAAGCTTCGATAAACTATCATCCTTTTCTTGCGATCTCGAGTGATCTTGATCCCAAGGATGTGCGCGGCTTCCCCTAAGTCCTTCATATCAAACTGTTTTGAAAGTTATGCCCTTATGTCTGATAACACCTTTACATCATCCCCGATGATCAGAATGTCGTCTACGTATAGTACTAAGAATACCAATGCAGTTCCGACACGCTTTTTGTACACACAACTTTCGAACTCGTTTTGATCAAAACCATAAGACTTTATAACATGATCAAAACATTGGTTCCAAGCTCTGGATGCCTGTGAGTCCGTAAATGGACTTCATGAGCTTACAAACTAGGTGTTCTTGGCCTTTTTCAATGAAGCCTTGGGGTTGTTGCATATAGATTTCTTCATCAAGACTTTCGTTAAGGAAAGTTGTCTTGATATCCATTTGCCAGATTTCAAAGTCGAAATGCGCAGCAATCGACAAGAGAATTCGGATGGACTTGAGCATTGCTACGGGCGAAAAAGTTTCCTCATAGTCGATCCATTTTTTCTGAGTATAACCTTTCTCCACAAGCCTTGCCTTGAAGGTTTCCACCTTCCCTTCCGGTCGTCTTTTTCTCTTGTATACCCACTTGCAACCAATGGGTTTGACCCCATTAAGTGATTCGACTAGATCCCACACTCTGTTATGATCCATAGAACCCATTTCGGCTTTCATTGCTGTTTGCCAAGAACCTGCATCCTTGTCTTGGATTTCCTCGTCATATGTCCATGGGTCTGATTCTTCTTGTCCGGGAATCAAGTCCGAGGACTCTCCTATCCCCATGAATCTCTCGGGCTGTCTCACAACCCTCCCACTACGACGAGGTTCCGATTGTGTAAGTGTGTCGTTTGGTATGTCATCTTGTACAGTTGGCACTGAGGCTAGCCCCCTTAGCTCATTTAAGGTAATCTCACTTCTGGGTCTTCTTTTGTTCATATAGTCTTCTTCCAAAAATCTAAAGTGGGTGCTTATTACCACATTTTGATCTTCGGGACCATAGAACATACACCCTTTTGTTCCCTCGGGGTATCCTACAAACAACCTTAATTCTGATCGAGGATCCAATTTTCCGACTTCCTTGTCCAACACGTAGGCCGGACACCTCCAAATCTTCATGTGTCTCAAACTGGGCTTGCGCATGGTCCACAATTCTTTGGGAGCTTTGGGAACCGATTTGGATGGCACCAAGTTCAGAATGTAGGCTGCTGTTTCCAAGGCATGACCCCAGAACGACTTGGGAAGATCCGCATAACTCATCATAGATCTAACCATTTCCAAAAGAGTTCTGTTTCTTCGCTCTTCAACCCCGTTTTGTTGAGGGGTTCCGGGTGCAGTTAGCTGGGATGCAATCCCTTTATCAGACAAGTAGTTCAAAAACTCATCACTGAGGTACTCGCCTCCACGGTCGGATCGTAGAGACTTGATACGTTTTTCCCTATGATTCTCTGCTTGAGCCTTAAATTCTTTGAATTTCTCAAAGGTCTCAGATTTATGCTTCATAAGGAAAATATAACGTACCTTGAGTAGTCATCAATAAAAGTGACGAAATACTCATAACCTCCTCTTGCTTTGGTTGACATTGGACCACATACGTCTGTGTGAACGATTTCTAACACTTCTTTGACTCTATTCCCCTTGGCTCCGAATGCCCTCTTGGTCATTTTACCCTCCAAACATGATTCGCATGTTGGAATTGGTTCAACTTCGAGAAACTCCAGTGAACCGTCTTTCACCAACCTTTGGATCCTCTTTGGATTAATATGTCCCAATCTTAGATGCCATAGAAGTGTCTCGTTCACATCTGATGAACGTTTTTTTTCTAAAACAATTGATGTGTTATAGGATGCATTTAAATGAGTGGTGTGCACAGTTAATTGTATATAGATTATTCGACAACGTTCCATGACAGATAAATTTATCATAAAGAGAAATGGTAACAACTTTATTAAAAGTAACCGAATATCCATCAAGATAAAGTTTAGAAACTGAAATTAAATTCTTTCTAAAATTCGAAACGTAAAGAACATCTCTTAAAATTAAAACTCGTCTTTCAAAAGATAGGTGCACTTCTCCCATCGCTTGTTTTGCCACTCTAAATAGCATTGCCCGTGTGATGAGGATCTAACTCTCACTAAGTTGTCGGGTCCGCTTTGAACCCCAGAAAGTGAAACAAACATGATCAGTGGATCCCGTATCCACTACCCATAAATGGGAGGCATACGTCGCTAAGCAAGTTTCAACAACTAGTGCGTGAGAATTACCTTTCTTTCCATTCCTTTTGGGATTGGAACAGGCTGGCCTCCTATGTCCCTTTTCACCGCAGTTAAAACATTTTCCTTTTGGTACTTTCTTGACACCCATGCAGCTAGCTGTCTTTTTCTCACTTTTCTTAGTGATGAGATTGCTTTGGTTCCGACCACTTTCCTTTTCTTGAGACTTGCCTTCCATTGGCCTAGATCTTGAGAAAAAGACTTTTGTCACCAATGCTTCGCCTTTCTTTCCTAAATGCTTCTTCTATTTTCTCCAAGGCTTCTTGTAGAATGTCCATAGTAAACATGTGATCACTTATCACAAAACTACAAATAAAACCCGTCAAGCACCTTGGTAGAGTTAGCAAAAAGAAATTCGATTTGGGCCTCATCACAATACTTAGTACCGAGATAAGCCGCTTTTTTCAAAATGACGTTTAATTAAGAACATGCTCCCTTTACGGGTGTTCCTCACCATCTTTTAGCTTGGCCACGTCGTCATTTTTAAACCGATTGATCATGCGGTCTTTTGTTAAAAATATTTCTTCAAGACTTTGCATAATTTCTACAAATGGACTCAACACCTTCATGAATGTGTCTCAAATCATCGACAAAGTGAAGTCAAGATTACATGTTTCATGGGTTCATTGGCCGCTCCCAAATATTATACAAGTGTTTTTCCGCGACAGGTGATTCATCAAGAGGGCTTACTTGGCTTGGGTACATCAAGAACCCAATGATGTTCTTGTGCGCGTAGGACTAAACTCATATTTCGTTTCCAAACATTATAGTTGTCACCAGTTAATTGGTGTTCTTTGAGTGTATATAACAGTGGATTAAAAGGTTGCGACATGATGAACTGAAATAAATAATAATATGCATAAGCACAAATATATCACAAAATTTGATCACATGTTTCATATTAAAATCTAAAAAAAATATGAACATGCATCAGCCAACATCTCAAAACAGTTTAAATAAGCCACGTGGGGTGGGTCATTATTTAAACACATTCAAACAGGTTATAAACAAGAACAGATACAAACCTTTAATATCCAGATTAATAGTTGGCTCCCACTTGACCAATATAAAATTGACAGGGACTTCGGGGAAGTATATGCATATTAATTTTATATCTAAGTAATAACCATGATTAAACACATAATTATTATTTCGCTTTGAACGAGCCTCGTGGGGAGGATGATCGTCGCCACTAGTAGTAATCCACAATCATCCATCTGGAATTTATTCATGTGAAAGCTATCTTTTGACCGTCCCCGGTAGGGGAATTTCTCCAAAAGAATTCACAAATAAATAAATCATGGAGGTCAAAATTAATTCAATTTTATTATCCGGAATAAAATTGTCAATTAATTATTTAAACATACTTAGTAATTTTTGAAGGTGAGATTTTTCATTGGGCAATTCTCATGCAAACACATTTAAACAAATTAAATAAAGCACAAGAAATCACAACAATAAATCAAGCAAAGCGGAAAAATAAACATATTGGGCACAAATTATCCAATTGTCATGGTTTGATTTTTCTTGTCTTGATTTTGAAGAAACGCCATCTTGAATTTCTCCCACTCGATCGTCTCGAAAGAACTCCGTCTCAAACGCCACGCCAAAAAGTTCGCAATGGATGAACGCCCGCATCCGCCGCCCTCGTCGTCGATCATTCTCCGACGCAACGTCATACCTCGTGGGCAGCGACGATCTTAATCAAAATGACGCGTATCCTTAAGGCCTTCGCCCCGCTTTCGCCGAGATTTGCAGCCAAAACGCATCCCCAACATCACCCGCCCGTTGCCTCGGCGCCATGGTCTCACATGCAGAGTGGAGCCTGCATTGACCCACGCGTCCAGTCGATCCCGCCCGGGCGCCTAGACTCGTGCCCATCCGCATGGTGACATCCGAAGCATTATCCTCCCGCTTAGCCTCCCTTACGCACGCCGATGCACGCCGTCGTCACAGAGAGCAATCTATCTTAATTCTTCGCCCCGCCTTCCGGTTCTGATCAGTTTCTGATTTATTTACAAAAATAAATAAACCTAGATCTTTAACTAGTCTATTACATTGATCAAATCAAACAAATTCTAATCTACTGCGATTTTCTCACGAGAAAATGAATTCGAATCGCATCGAATTAAAACCACAATTTATATGCATGCATAAATAAACACATTAAATTCCATGACAATTGGATACCTGCAAAAAAGATCTAGCAATTCTACTATCCAATTTCAAATTTAATGAAAAGGACTTAAATTACAATTTAAAATTCAGAGTCCAAAACCGAGGCTCTGATACCAGTTGTTGGGGAATTATTTACACGGATCTATTCGGGATGAATATTTAAATACAAATTTAATTCTAACAATTATTACTAGCATGAATTAATCCTATATTAATTCAAATAATAATTCAACAACAAATCATGCATATAAACAACACATAAATCCTACGACGCGCGAATTACTATGGGTTTACGTGAACTAACCTCTTGAGTGGCAATGGTCTCGTCGATTAAACACATCGAAAAATCTTCCCAAGTATTCCCTAGTCCTTGCTCGACAATCCGGTGGAAGGATGCTCGCGAACAATTAACAAAAGGGAAAATAAAAAATTGTTGCACCACCTTTGTGGATTTACTAATTTTTCCAGCACATGGAATTGTACTTGGGAATGAAAGAATCATCCCCTATTTATAGATGGGGTGGTGGTCGAAAATTTGGGGAAAAAACAATGTGGGAAAATCTTTTCTTGATCTCCAAGAAATCTTGAATATATCTCATATATTCTTTTCTCCATAATTAAAATATTCCACAAAAAATCCCACCTCATCTTGTTATGGAATTTTCAAAATTTAAGGATCAAGATTCCAAGATTTGGATCTTCTTGAATTTATAAGATATACTTGTATTTCAAGAAATACATATCTTCCATAATATCTTTTCAAGAAAATCAAGAAAATCTTTCTTGCCCTTTATATTTCAAAATTTTCGAAAAACATCTATATGAATAACCAAGTGGGAGATTTCTTGAATTTAATGAGATAATCTTGTATTCCAAGAATACATATCTTCATTCCATAACAAAATTCAAAGAAAATCTTTCTCCCCTTTTTATTCATATTTTTCGAAAAAAACAAGGAAAAATAGGCAACAAAATTTATTTTATTTTTAAACACCTTTTTCAGTTATTGGACTTTATGTTGGGCTACTTGGGGGGCCTTTAGGAGAATTAAGATTGGACCTTCCAATGGATCTTGAATTATCAATATTGAGCCACAATATTATTCAAGCCCATAAATATTAATTAATCCAACTACATAATTAATATTGCACTATCCATCTTAACCCATATTACATCAATATGGCTCCGGTTATTATTTCCCGTGTTTAAGATTATCTAGCCCATTAATTAATTCAAGCCAACCAAAATAGCTTTCCATTAATTAATATATTTTGTCCTTGGTTAAGAACAGTTCAACATTATTATTCATAACGAAAACTAGTTCCACTTGCGAGATTTGGTATGATAAATCTTATAAACCTCCCAAGGGGCAAAACAAAACAAGCGTGACTTGCACACGATTCTCCGTATTAAATCTTAGCAATCGCATGTGACCAATAATATTGCCCAAGATATAAAGTATTGAATCTCGTTGATTCTCTACCCGTGATAAGTCAAAGCAATAGTTACCAACCACACGTGATCCTATTTAAGGGACGAAGATTAAGAAATAATGAACCACTGAGGTCTAATTCTTCCTTGTTCAGTTCTGAAGAATTTGTCCTCCTGTAGGTCCTATTCAGTGCATCAGTCATGCACTAGTGTAATCTCTTGGTCAAGACAAGTCAAAGCCTTACACTTCAACCTTTCACGATGGATTGTTCATTTCCATCTAGGTCGTGAATGGTGTACTTTTGGTTACAAGGGACTGTTAATTTAATCTTCTATGATCTGGTATCACTAAATTAACTACAATGTAACACGTCTTATTTATTGAACAGTTATGCGTAAGAATATATGTAACATTCGATGATAGTTAAAGCATCAGTGATAAACAATTTATTTCAGTAAATAAGTCCGAAATTCAGTTTTGATTATACAAAGTAAAAGCATACTTTCCAGTATAATCCCAACAAAGATACTATGGGATGTTCAACCTGGAAGTGCCAGAGGATGAAGTTGAAGAAGACTGAAGATTTTGTACTTCTGTTTTTATTTTTGATTTTCATTGTAATCTGTAACTCTGATCTTACATCAATGAAAATTTATCTTTATGCTCAAAGATAATATCTCATTATCTTTTTACATGTCTTTTATGTTTGATATGCCTTATGTTTTGAAATTGTTGGGAGAATTGCCATTTTGGATTCTAATAGAAAAACTAAAACCTGAGTATAGGTTAGGTTTTTGTAACAAGATGGTTTTGGCATCATCAAAAAGGGGGAAATTGTTGGGAGATGAATTTAATAAAGAGATTTTGATTAGATCCCAAAACCCCTGAGTATGACATGTTCAGGATAATCTTGATAGTCTGAGTCAGGATTCAATATAGAGTGCTCAGGAAGTTATGTGCACCATTTATAGTCAGCAGATATAGATCAAAGTTAGATTCTCAAGAAATAAGACTCAAGAAGTTTCATCGAAGACTTCAAGAAGTTTCAAGAAATCAAGACTCAAGAAGGCTTCAAGAAAAAAGACTCAAGAAACCAAGACTCGGTAAAATCTTTCTTGAAATCAAGACTCAATAAGTTTCAAGAAATCAAAAAGAAGTTGAAAAAAACTAAAGACTCTAATAAGACTGAATAACCAAGACTGATGTCATCAAGACTCAAGATTTCAAGACTTCGATGTCATAAGACTCAAGATGACATCTTGTATGTCACCTCATCACAATACTTAGTTTTAGATAAGCCGCTTTTTCAAATGGTGTTTAATTCAAAATGTTCCCTTACGTGTTCCTCAACCATCTTTAAAATCATTTTTAAACCGATTGATCATGCGGTCTTTTGTTAAAAATATTTCTTTAAGACTTTTTTCGCAAAAAAACACCTTCATGAATGTGTCTCAAATAATCGATGTGAAGTCAAGATTACACGTTTATGGGTTCATTGCCTACTCCCAAATATTATACAAGTGTCTTTTCCGCGTTTGATGATTCATCAAGAGGCTTACGTGGCTTTGGGTACATCAAGAACCCAATGATGTTCTTGTGCAGTAGGACAAAAATTCATATTTTGTTTCCAAACATTATAGTTGTCACCGCTAATTGGTGTTCTTTGAGTGTATATAACAATGGATTAAAAGGTTGCGACATGATGAACCCAAATAAACAAAACAGATAATATTGCGCATAAAAGTACCTCATATATTGAGAATGTCCATTTATTGTCTATGGTTCAAATAAAGACCAAAAATTTGACTAATCGCCGATATATGAGGGCCTACAAGGTCACAAACAAGTAGTTCTCTTTTCTGGTCATTATTTAAAAAACATTGATTAAATGTTAAATCGATTTAATATTTAATTTATGGAGAATTAATTAATAATAGATTAATTTGGAATTAATTATTATTAATGTTTAATTAAATTAGATTTAATTAAATAGGAATTCCCAATAATAATATATGGAATATTATTATAGGATTTAATATATATGGAATCAAATCCGTAGAGATTTGATATACATAGGAATTAAATCCGTCCAGATTTTATATATGGGAAATAAATCTAAGAGATTTATTTTACCCAGATTAGGGATTTTATTTCCTAATCAAAGTAAAATAAATAATTTAAATTTGGACCTCTCTATATATATGAGATCTTGGGAATTCACAAACAATTGTTAATTATATTTCTCCATAAATCTAGAATAGAAATTTTCCTAAGGTTCCGTCTCGGAACAATTCTCGCAAATACATTTAAGTCCGTTAATAAATTACGTGAATACCATAGTAGAGAAATATAAATCATTTATTTATGTAAAGATTTCTCTTTATGTTTATACGTTATTCAATTATGCAATTACGTTTTCGTTGTTGGTGAACTTTTTATTTCAACGCGCATGTATTACGGTTTACGCGCCTCTAAATTCCAACAGTTTTATGGTCCCAAAAATCAAAAGGTTGTAATATGTACACACTTTAGATTTTTGGAAGAAGACTATATGAATAATAGGAAGCCCAACAATGAAATTACCTTAGGCGAATTAAGAGGGGCCAACTCCAACACCAATTGTACAAGTTGATATACCAAACGCGTCACTTACACAATCGTAACCTCAATAACGGTGGGAGGGTTGTTAGACAACCCCTTAGATTCTTAGGGATATGAGAGTCTTGATTTGATCTCAAGAGAAGAATCGACCCATGGTCTTACAACGAGGCGATCGAAGACAAGGATGCAGATTCTTAAGAAACCGCAAAATGGAAGCCGATATGGGTTCTATGGATCATAATCAAGTGTGGGAGTTTATCGAACCACCCAATGGGGTAAAAACCCATTGGATGTAAGTGTAAGTGGGTTTACAAGAGAAAAAGGAACCGGATTTTAAGGTTGAGACCTTCAAGGCTAGCCAGGGCAAAATGATACACTCGTAAAGAATGGATCGATTATGAGGAACCTTTTTCACCACATTAAGTCCATCCGCATTCTCTTGCCGATAGTCATACATCTAGATTTTGAGATCTCGACAAATGGATGTCAAGACAAATTTCCTAAAAAAGTCTTGAAGAGGAAATTTATATGTTCCAACCCGGGCGTTCATTGATTACAAAAGCAAAAATTATCTAGTTTGGTACATCCCCGATTTAAAACCAATTTTTGATCAAACAATAAAATCCTATGGTTTAATCAAAGAAAGTTCAAGAGTTGTGTATACAAAGTGTGATGGATCTAATTGGTATTCTTAGTACTATACGAGACGACATTCTCGCTTTCGTAAACAATGTAAAGGTGTTGTCGATGGGGTGTGTCTGGCCGATTGATATGAAGGACTTAGGAGAAAATTTGGTTGTTGTGACATGGATAAACCCGACCTATGGACAAGTAGTGAAATACAAATTTTCGCCCGCACGGTGACCAGATAAAGCGACTTTCGGGGCAAGACCCCAAAACCGAAAGAGTCTAAAGATTAGATGTCCTCAAGGCCCGAAAATCAAAAAAACAAATTAGAGATCTTTTAGTCATCGATCTCCAACTGAAATCATGAATATATCTACTATAGTAAAGATGGTAGGTCAAAATATTCCACAAAAAAATCGACTTGAACAAGAACTCCGCAGTTTTCAAAATTTCGTAGATTCTTTTTCCAAGAGAACGATCTTAGTCTGAATTTATCCGCTTTTTCAAATGGCATACATTAACTTCCATAATATCTTTTCAAAAATCAAGAAAAATTTTCGCCCGGATTTTCATCATTTATCGCTTTTATATGAATTTTCAAGTGGGACGAGGCGTGAATTTAATGAAATAATCTTGTATTTCAATATAAATCTTCATTCCATATCTTAATTCTAAAGAAAATTATTCTCTGAAATACTTTTTATTCATATTTTTTCAAAAATAGGTCACCAAAATTTATTCTTTACTTGTTTTGATCTTTTTTAATTGCTATTCTATCCTTTGTTTATTGTTTGTTGGCCTTTTGAAATCGCACAACACCGATCATATCCTATTATCAAGATCACCACAGATCGCAGAAAATGATGATTAATTTATCCCAACTACATACATAATATTGCACTTTCCATCTTATTCAACATACAGATTCCAAGAAAGTTTCTTACCCTTCGTTTATGGAATACATTCCCATTAAAAAATGTGTCCAAAGACACAAAAATGAGATAGATGACATGAGGGTAATTCCATATCGTCGTTAGTTGGAAGCCTCATGTATGCAATGTTATCCATAAAGACCGGATATTTGCCACACAGTAGGAATTGTTAGCAAGATATCAAAAACCTCCCAAGGAAAAAATCGAACATTAGATGTTGTTAAAAACATTCTATAATCCGTAAAAGGAAACTACTTGTTGTAATACCCATAAGATATAAATATTGAATCGATTAATCAAACTAACGGTCTTAATTGAACCCTAGATAATGAATCCAACATTCTCAATATATTTAAGGGACGCTAATTAGAAATGTGCAACTACATGTAATCTAAAACATGGGCTATTATGATTTCCTCCTTTGTCATTCGCCTAATATATTCGATTAAGTCTTGAACATGATGAAGTGTCTATTCAAATAACTTAATCATATTATCTCTAATCACTAATTGATCATTCATTTGTCACACTTAGGCACAAAGTCTGTCTTGGCGTGCATCGGCCGATGACTTTGATCCAATTATGATGAGAAGATGAGTATTCTTTCTAAATCCACATTGAGAAATATAGTCTTATTCTTGGCTAAACTTCCACGATAAACAATTTATTTCGCGCGATGAACCCAATCCAAGTCGGTTTTGATCTACCCATGGAAGGGTACAAAATTAATCAAGGTCAAAGTTCATTACTCCACAACTCCGTCGTGCGAGGAGATTGACCTCAAGTCAAAAGAGTTTCGACGCTTTTTATTTTGAGACACCCGTTACACATATAGTGGAAATACATCAAAAAATTTATCTTTATGGGTATACTAATACCCTCTTAGGTATTGTGCATCCATCATTGAGATACCTATGTCTTGAAATTAAGTGAGATCTTACTACACTCTTGTAAGAGTAGATGCGGATCGAACACCAATCTCCATTTTTGTATCAATATCCCATTCTTGATGATCCTTGATTGGGGCTATTTGAGAATCAATTTAAGTCATCCGAGTTCTCACAACCTCAATGACAAAGAATAACTCATGGGAACACTTGATGAATAAATGCAAACAATCAAACATAATATTCAAACAAGTGTATTGTCATACATTAATATTAATTGAACTATAATATTAAATCAAATCAATATCATCGATTATGTCCCTACAATAGATTATCTCTAGGACACTAACACTAACAAGAACATGTTTTTCATTCTCGCTACCCCCATTTTGTTGAGGGGACTAAGAGCGATTAATCGATACAATCCTTCGTAAGACTTCGATAAGTAGTTCGTAAAAATCATCGCTAAGGTACTCGTTGTTGGGAAATTATTTTTCCTGGATCTATTCGGGATGAATATTTAAATACAAAGTTAATTCTAACAATTATTACTAAAGATGAATTAATCCTATATTAATTCAAATAATAATTCAACAACAAATCATGCATACAAATTACATAAATCCTACGACGCGGAAATGCTAGAGTTTACGCATAACACAATCAAGACTCAAGACAATCAAGACTCGGAAGACCCAATAGTTACCCAAGACGAAGAAAAGATAAATACTCAAGATAACCCTAATGTTCCGGTGGCAATCAATAATATCTATCCAAGACTACAAAATCGAGAAAAACGCGAATATTCGAGAAATAGATATTGCCCAAAACATTCATATCGCATAAAAGGAACTAAGTCTAAGTGTTGTTTAAGGTTATCTCATTTGAGAGATTGACCAAAAAGAGCCGCTATGTTTGTCTACATTTATCAAGACAAGAACCATCGGAGAACCAAGACAACATCGATCGACATCGAAAAGACGACATCGAATCATGTCAGTAGTACTATGTTCCAGACTGGAAAAAGTGGTGATTGGCTACATGAATGCATAGTTCCTAAAACATGCAAGGGAGTATTCAAACCCTAAATATAGCAGTTCATCAAACACCATAAGAGGAAACTCATGAAGCTATCTCCTCCAACGGATAGTTTTTCAAGAGTGACCTTGGTGAAGTTGCCTATAAATACTAGTGACCCTTTACATTAAGAGGTAACGGAAAATTTGAAAGCAACTCAAGAGCTCATTCGTATTATTGCAAATTGAAGCACTCGAAAACCCAAGAATTTCCCAAGTGTTTCACATTGGAGAGAGCTCATTCACTAAGCCTAGATTGATAAGAAATATCTAAAGCTTAGTAGAGATATCCTAGCCTTTGCATTGTTCTTATTGTAAAGGATATCTCATCCTAGTTGGAAACCAACCAGAAACCCAAACCCTTTGTAAGGTAGTTTTTGTGTGTTTTGTTGGTGAGTTGGAGTTGTAAAGAGTTAGTAAGCTACAATGAGTTAGCCAGAAAACTCTAGAGAAGAAGTTAGTAAGCTACTTGTGATAGTCTGAACACTTGTGTGTGTTTGAGTTAGTAAAATTGCAATGAGTCGACCCGAAAACTCAAGGTAGAAAAGTGAGTAAGCTACGATGAGTTAGCCGGAAAGCTTTAGGAAGTGGTTAAGGAATTTCTCTGAAGGTCAGAGAGAGTGGATGTAGGAGCTT
The DNA here is from genome assembly GCA_037126765.1 of Stenogyne calaminthoides. Lineage (NCBI taxonomy): Eukaryota > Viridiplantae > Streptophyta > Magnoliopsida > Lamiales > Lamiaceae > Stenogyne > Stenogyne calaminthoides. The sequence goes on from JBBCBC010000011.1 coordinate 16,341,717, forward strand.
GAGTCTCTGTACCACTATAATTGCTGTGTTGTTTTGCTTTTCATCTTTACATTATCTCGCTGAATGTTTTTTTTTCACCGAAAGCATAGTTCATCGATATTGATTTGGAACCAATCCATTGAACTTGCATCAACCGATCACAACCTTAATCCTTTGTTTTTATTAAAGGAAGATTTTTTTCAAAAAAGCTAAAACGAGTATAAACATAGGGCCAACCATTCCGCACACTTGAGTAGCTAGAATAGATAGTTACCAAACTGAACTAACTCTACTAAGGGTTCAGTAAGATAATTATCTGATCCAAGCATCTCAGGATCTCTGATAAACTCAGGCTCAGTTGGGCTTATCTGAAGCTTCTAAAAGCGACTTCGATCATTGTCTCGAGAACTTTGACTCGAGTAATCTCTGTCTTCTCGGGGGCAAATCATCGATAACTCGACCCATCCGACCTCGAAGAAAGAAAAAGTTTTAAAAATCACTGAACACGTGTATTCCCCCCCATACACGTGTGAGACTCGTTAGCACCGGGACCAATAGATTTTATATTATTACGATGAGAAGCAACTATATATATACATAGATCAACAATAGAAAAACTATTTATACTACTTAGGGGGTGTTTGAATAAATTATATTTTTTTAAAATTGATTAAAATGAGTGATTATGAGAAAATTGATAAATAGTAAAAGTTGATGATATTTGTAAAAAAGTTCAAAGAAAAATTGATAGTATTTGCAAAAAAAAAATAATAATACTTAAAAAAAATGCTCATAAGCTACCAAAAGCACCACTTTTTTGACTTTTAACTAATACTTTTGTTGTGTTCGATATAGTAACTCAGGCTTAATCGAACACGTAAGAGCGACACGTGTATTATTTAAATATTACATACCCAATGGACAAGTATTCATCACTCAGGTCAGGAAAAAAAGAATCAGATGAGCTAAGTCAAGAAGGCCATGAGCAAATCTGAGGACTCAGGCGGCCAAAATACTCAGAAAATCTTGGAAGACCTCAGATATCCTGAGGGTCAATATGTTCGCGCCTCAGATATCCTGAGGGTCAGTATGTTCGAAGACCTCAGATATCCTGAGGATCAGTATGTCCGCAGACCTCGTATCCTCGGAAGGTCGAGTGCCAACACTCGATATCCCAAGACCAACATCCTAAGGGCTCGATTAGTGCTCGAGGAGGACAATGATCCAGCATAAAACTGACATGGTTAAAGGGGCGAACAAAGCGTCCAACCGAGTAAAAGATTAATTTGGACGACCAAAAGAGTGCTTCACAAGCAAGTAAGTTCCAAGATCAACCAAGAAGACGAAGTTGAAAACGTGGCAGCATTACATGAGTTCTTGCATGACCCGAAGTCTCCAGCTCATTCTTGCCAACCCAGCTCATGCTTGTCAGAGTGCTATAAAAGGAAGAAAAAAGAAGAAGAAAAAGGTTCGTAAATTTTCCCCGAAAAAGACACCCACACAAGAAATTCTCCGGAGGGTGAGGAACGTAAAAATCTCGAGTGATTATCCACATATACAAGAAAAACCCTAGCACTCATATGCTAACTCTCTAGATTATCTTCATCTCAGAATGATTCATCTTCATAAGGTGTATCAAATATTGTATGTGTAAAGCCTCATGATACCACATCCCGGCTTGGTATGCCCCAGGTAGTAGTCATTCCCCCATTTAACCAAATAACAAATTCATCTTCTTTACAATTTATTTTACATCGCATGTTTTGTTTGTGAGTCGTTCCCAAATTAGCCACATAATACTCTCCGTAAAAAATGACTCGCGACAACTGGCGCTAGAAGGAGGGTGCCTTCACCCAAAAACCAACCCATATACAAACCCTTAGAGAGCCGAAAAGTAAAAAATAAATAAAATGCCTCAATCTAGAACACACAAAAAACGAGAGGTCGGGACAAAGCCGACCACATGACCGGAAAGAGGCTCAGCGCCAGCCCTCATAAAGATCGGGAGCGGAGATTACCAATCTTGAGGAAATTGTGAATGATCTGGCGGCCACAACCAGGGCCATCACTTTCTTCTTTATCGAGCCTTGAAAAAAGGGGGCTGAAAAGAGTTGGCAAATTAGAAACTCAAGATCGTGAAGAGCGACTCCACGCACACCGAGATAGTGAGCAAGTTAAAAAGAGAATTGCCAAGCGGGCAAGTAAAAAAGCGGATGACACGTCGGATGATGAAACAACCTCGAGGATCTAGACCATCGGCGTTTGACGTTTGAGGCTCTCCGCCAAAGACCGAATCGGCAATAATAAAGCGGATCCAGGAAGGAACAACCAATAAAAATGCCCGCACTTTCGGATATTCATGATCATCCGCGACGCGAACAAAAAATCGGAGGGAACAAAATTGTCTATCCATCATCGATTGGGTAGTCAAGCACAAACTTGGAGAGGGGGACTGCCCCATCGCGAGCATGACCCACTGGGTCCTCGGGATGGGAAACAGCCCCAATCTAAGTCTGTCAACCCCACAAAATTTGCGAAATGCAAAAGGCCATCGAGGATTCTGAGCCAACTCGCGTGACCAAAAGGCCAACCTCGGCGAAAGACGATACCGCCGCCATTGTCACCGGCGATCATGGCGGCTAAAATATAGGAGAAAGTGGCGAAGTCCCGACCGCCAATTCCCATATTTGATGCTGAGTCTGACCCTCATGTCCATCTCAGCAAGTATTCAGACTTTATGATCGCGATGGGGGCCACAGACACGACGCAGTCTTGATCATTCCCACGACTTTTGGGTGATCGGGCACATCGGTGGTTTTCACTATGCCCGGCACACGATCACATCTTTCGCTCAATTGGGACAACAATTTTTATCCCACTTTTCATCCATGTGTGCTCGCCCAGTGCCAAAACAAAGGTTAGCACATTTCTCCCAACTAAAAGGTGAGTCTGATCGAGCATACATAGAAAGATTCGATAAATGTCTATATGATGGGGGCCCAGTTGAAGAGGACGCCAAAATCCTTGCGGTGGTCGGGGGCCTGACTCTAAATACTGATATGTGGAAGGCCATGCACCAAGACTGGCCGAACACATATTCAGAGTTCCGAGAGCGAGCGGCCAAAATCATAGCCATGCAAGATTTGCTCGCCCAATCACGATTGGGTCAGGAACCAACCACTAGAAGAGTTTTTGGGAAGAAAGTCATGAACGAAGGGGGATACAAACCCCCAGGCTCTTTCAAACCATTCGAAGAAAGAGCAGAAGCGAATGCCCTACGAAGTCTTTTGGGCGTTTCAGTGGAGACAATCTTTAACCAAATCAGAGATCGGGACATGTTGGAAAGACCGAGAAGAATTATAATGGATAAACATCGGCTCAACGCTTCCAAATATTGTAACTACCACGAGTACATCGGGCACAACACTGAAGAGTGTCACGATTTACTCATTCAACTTTGGAAGCTATATAACAAGATAATCGTCTTACCCAATTCTTAAAAATCCGGTGAGCGAACTCTCGGGCAAAAATGGAAGATCGAAGGGGTAAGCGAAAGGTCGAACAAACATCTGACAGTGATCCCAAAGAATCACGAAAAAAGTCTGAAATACCCAAAAGAGGGCCTCCTACTGTGGGAAGAGGTCGAGAAAGTCAAGAGATTCATATGATACGTCCTGAATATGGTCCAGTGGGTGGATGTTACCAGGCACCAACATTATCGAACAGATTTAAAGAAGATGGAGATCGTGCCATCGCGAAACATCCATCAAGTGAAGGTGGCGAGCACATCGGCCTAAGACGCCACCCTTGCACCAAATCATTTTTTTCAGAGGGATGATCTCGGCGGAATCATAACTCCCCACAATGACTCCTTAACCATCGATTGCTTTCGTCTCCTCCGGGTTGAAGGTGCACCGCCTCCTAGTTGACACCGGAGCTTATCACGAACATTTTGTTCATCAATACCGCCGCGGATGGAAAAACAAGTTGGAGACTTGAGCTATATTGAACCATGTAATCATACCATAATGGGTTTTGGGGAATCAGAACCCGACCCTACGGTATGATTAGGTTAGAGCTCAATTAGAATCAACTTTGAATCCGGACATCCGGCGAACTAGAATGCTAGATTTTGTAATCGTCGATACTCCGCCTACTTATAACGGGTTCCTAGGTCGCCCCATTTATTCAGAATTTAAAGCGGCTGTTTTCTACGTATTAGTATTGTGTTAAATTTCCGACACAAGATGGAACAGGGAAGCGTAAAAGGAGATCGAGAAAAAGCTTCGAGATTGTTTGCTATCATGTGCACCCGGAAAAAACAAAGCATCGTCAATATGATGGAGCAAACATGGGAGATTGGTGAGCCAAACCCGGTGAGTAAATACCTCTTTAAAGATCTTCTGACGAACATAAGTTACGAAAGACATAGCTCCCCGCAAGAAGCCACGGGATCTTGACACCACCATTTCGAGTGACAACTAATTCCCCGGATCTCCTAGATTAAATGAATATTGATCGGTAGAACGAAAGCAAAACGGACTAGAGAGCCTCGCGATAGGTTTTGAACCCATGGAGGTTGATGGCGAGCACCGGGTCCATCCAAGATCCTCGGTGGAAGCAAAAAAAAAGCAACAACACCGTCGAACAACCGAGTCCATCAAAATCGACCCGAAACGGACCGAGTTAGAAGTGTTCATTGGTTGATTACACAACCAATCCGAAACCAAATTATTGCTTATCTTCAAGCAAACTTGGATGTGTTCGCATGGTCGCACGAACATGGTTGGCATTGATCCAAAACATGCATGCCACTCCTCAACCTTGATCCAATACAAACTCCGGTTATCCGAAGCGCGAAAGTTTAGTCCTAAAAAATATGCGGCAATGAATAGTGAAATCAAAAAGTTGCTCGACAACAAACCGATTCGAGAGGTAAAATGCCCAAGATGGCTTGCGAACCTGTGGCTCGTCCCGCAAGTCTAATGGATCTTGGAGGCCCAAATTCCTATTAAACAAGGCATGTCCGAAAGATAACTTCCCAATCCAGAATCGATTATTTGGCGATTCTCACGAAAGTGAAAAGAACTTTTATGGATGCATTTGTTGGTTATCACCAAATACCTATTCGGATCAAAAGAATGTCGTGAAAAGAACATGTATCAACGCATGCCATTTGGATTAAAGAATGGACAAAATATTAACGTTTGGTGGATAAAATGTTAATCACATCGGGCCGAACAATTGAGGTATATATTGATGATATTGTGGTTAAGAGTGAACATAAGGAAGACCATATCACCCACCTCGCACAAACGTTCGATATACTCGGGAAGTACAATATGAAGCTAAATCCAAAAAAATGTAGCTTTGGGGTTCACTCGGAAAATTCCTCGGACATATGGTCACCAACGAGGATCGGCGAATCCAACAAAGATTCAAGCCATGCTCGATATGCAAGCTCCCAGAAATGTGAAAGAGGTCCAAAAGCTAACCGGACGTTTAACTTTCGTAAGCCGGTTTATATCACGAACTGGAGACAAATGCAAACCTTTCTTCGATACGTTGAAGAAAGGGAAATTCGATGGACCTAACATTGCCAAAATGCATTCAATCATTGAAAGCGAGACCTTGCGGATACTCGAACCAACGTCTAAGCTTTATCTCGAGCGAACAACTCTATCTGTATCTTGCTTGCATCCGAAGCGTCGACGGTCTTTGTCTTTCTAAATGCGAAGAAGGCACAATGCACTTGCCCATTTACTATGTAAGCCAAGTGCTTAAAGAAGCCGAGCTCCGGTACCCACCATTGGAAAAATTAGCATATGCCCTTGTCATGAGTGTTCAAAAATTACGACCATATTTTTTCGACCACTTTCGGTTGAATCTTGACCACTTTCCCATTCATGCGCCAAGTTCTCCAATGACCAGAATCTCTTTGCGTGATTACTAAAGTGGGTGGTAGAGTTAGGACAATTCGGCATTACGTTCGCTCCACGAACAACAATGAAGGGCCAAGCTATGGCCGATTTCATGGTCGAGTTGACATATCCTCAAATGCTCACAAAAACTATCGACCAACCATGGCATATGTATGTTGATGGTTCATCAAAAAGTTCAAGAGCCGGGAAGCGGTAGTTCTCATCAAATGAACCAGACAAACATTCACAATAGCCATCCGTTTTGATTTCCCCAATACAAATAATGGTTTTGAATATGAAGCTTTGATCGATGGACTCACGGATGACAATGACAATGGGAATCCAATCCAGGTCGATGATTTATAGCGATTCTCGGATAATCATTTACAAGTAACGAAGTAGTACGAGGCTAGAGGCGAACAGATGGCACAATATCAACGGCTAGCAAAAGAATTGCTCGAGCATTTTGAACAAGTTTTCATTGAACAATTACCACGATTGGGTAATTTGTTCGTGATGATGCTAAGCACGCCTATAATGAAGGAGGACGAACACAATGACATTGTGGTCGTCACAACTTGTTCGCCATCGGTTCCCGAGTTATGCTCGCCCAAATAACAAAGAACAAGAAACTTGATGGCTCCAACTCGAAGTTACCTACAAAGGGACATCTCCACGAAAATAGGGCACAAGCTACTCGCCTCAGATTACAATCTGCTCGTTATACTATCATAGACGAGCATTTGTACAAAAGAAACTTCTCACTTCCACTTTTGAAGTGTATTACTCCTGAAGAAGGTCGTGTACTTCTGGAACAAATCCATGAAGGAGTATCACGGAAATCATACAATGGACTAGTTTCGCACACAAAATAATCGGACAAAGGTTATTATTGGCCAACCCTCAAAAAAATGATTCAAGATATGCTCACGCGCGTGCATGGATGCAGTACATGCTCCACTTATTCATAGCCCACCTGAAGAATTAGTGTCAGTTTATAGCCCATGGCCATTTGCTAAATGGGGAATCGATTTGATCGGCCCATTTCCTACTGGCACGTCGGGAGTAAAATTTGTTGTGGTTGCCGTGGATTACTATACTAAATGGGTAGAAGCCGAGGCCATTGTCAAGATTACCGAACAAAGAATGTGGAACTTTGTTTGGAAGAATATCATTTGTCGATTTGGGCTTCCCAATCATTAGTAATCGATAACGGCAAATAGCTCGATGGAAGTGAATTCAGACGAAATTGTGCTCGGCGGGGATAAAAAAGCACTACTCAACTCCGTCTTATCCCTAGTCAAATCCAGACAAGTTGAGGCCGTTAATAAAATCATCAAGCATACCCTCAAGGCGGACTTGATAATTTCAAGAGGTGGATGGGGTGAAGAGTTGCTGAAATATTATGGGCCCTGTCGAACAACTTTTCGAACATCAAGCTGGGAGACCCTGTTTGCCTTGGCATTTGGTGCGGAAAGTGTTATACCAGAAAATCAAGATCTCAAGTCATCGAACAATGACTTTCGGAGAGCATATTAATGACCAGGCACTCGCCCTGAGTATAGACCTGTAGGAAGAAAGAAGGACGGAGGCTGATTTCAGGAATGCCATGTACAAAAAGAGATCAGAGAAATTTTACAACTCCAAAGTCCGAATACGCAGGTTCAATGTGGGTGAGCTGGTTTTAAAATGACAGCAGGGGGTATCAAGTGGTGTGTTCGGTAGAGCATGGGAAGGCCCTTTCGAGTTTGAACATTTGCTAAATGGGGCTATGATTTGGAAAACTGAATGGAATCCCATTGTCCTACTCATGGAATGCGTCAAATTTGAAAAAATACTATCAATAATAGCGCGCATAGTGTTGGCCGAACAAACTCGCCCACACAGCTTTAGCGAGCATAGTGTTGGCCAAACAAACTCGCCCACACAGCTTTAGCGAGCATAATGTTGGTAGAACAAAATTTCCCACACAGCTTAGCGAGCATAGTGTTGGCCGAACAAAATCGTCCACACAGCTGAAGTCATAGTTGGCCGAACATAATGGCCGATGTAGCCATTCGGTTGCATTTAGACGATTGGGCGATTAAAGAAGAGTACATTATGTTCGACACATATCTTCAGGAAAGAAATGCTGACTAACACTATCGAAAGATGGAAGATACGTGTCAGAACGAGATGTCAACAGAAGATACGTATCGGAACGAATTAACAAGTGGTGGCAACCATGCAGGGATGAGTCAATCTTCGAGCAAGAGCTGTCAAAAAGTTGAGCAGGATGTCAAAAGGGAGCAAAAGTAAGAGAGCACGGTAGCTATGCCAAAGACTACTTAGGATAGTTCTATAAATAGGGCATACCGATAGCTAAAAAAAGCAGAGAAAAAACATATGAAGAAGAAAAAAGGAAAATATCACGATTCTCGTAAGGAAGTCGGTTTAGTATGCCCCAGACGAAAGAATTCAGCTCTCGATTCAAGAATCATTCAAATTGAATCGAAAGATCCGCCTGATCACGAGAGTCTTTTACCCTCAGATGACTTTTGCGAGCCTGTTGAAGAAGCTCGTTATGACTCAAGATGCTTTCTAAGCAGAGTCATGGTTGCCACTTCCGCAAGCTCCACTGCTAGGGCAAGAGTAAGTCATTTGTCCCCATGCATCCCCAAAATCTCCTCCGGGAGGGGATGTCATAGTGTCCGCCAAAACAAGATCACGGACACGATGCTTAGCATCTACCGGGGGGGATAATGGTGCGAAATGAAAAATTTTGCTCGAACCTACTTTAGGGAAGAAGAATTTTGCGCCACATGCTCATGCCCGCACCGCCCAGATAATCACAAAGGCCAGGGAGGACAAAAGTTTATCTTCTTCTTTGCTGAGCATGTTCTACGAAGAAAGAAGGGTAGACAGGGATGATGTGCCACATCCTTGTCAACATCAATCTATGGACAAGGTGAGGCCGGTTCATGTCTACTCAAGACAAGGTTTAAATTCAAAACCCTAGTCGATAACAATAGTTGTGTAATAGATAGTCTTCTTCGAGATATGAAGGATGTAATAGAATACAAAATGTTGCAAAAAAAAAAAAAAGATATATATGTACTTTTGTTAGCTAAGATTTTCTAGTTCAAGCCCATTTGAGGTCGCACCTAAGCCGATGGCCCGAACAAAGACGAACGAGCCCAAGTCTATGTTCACTGACGAACGAGTTCGTACTCGATTCCATGACAAAAAAAGTGAGTAATGGAGTGCGCAATGACGAAAAAGACGACTTGTACTTTACAGATACAAAAAAAAGCGGGTGATGAGTCTTGGTCGCAGACTAAATAAAACGGCCCTAGACGCGAAGTGATCGCGACCTAAATAAGACGATCACAAGCGCAAGAAAGGGGGGTTCATAAAGTAACCCATCCGGTCGCACCTAAATAAGACGATCAACCGATTAGAACGACAATAAGACAATCAAAACCGAAAAAAAAAGAGAGGGCATAGTAAAACCCAATGTTTGAATTCATTCAAGAAAAAAAGGGCAAAAACTAGAAAAGCAAACAAAGCGAAACACGACTCAACAAAGCAAACATCAAGCAACACAAGTATCAATTTTTGTCCTCAACAATTATCGAATAATCAGGTTAGAGGAAACAACTCAGTATGTAATCCATCCATTCAGTTGTAACCATGTTCGAACAAAAGACAAGAAGTCAGCAAAAACTACAAGTATTAAAGACATTTGTTCGAACAGAAAGTGAAGAAGACAAAAAATTACACAACGTATGTTTGACAAAACAAAAATAACATCAAGGAGCAAATTCATAATTGGGGGTAGACGGGAGAGAGATGTCGAACAAATTGTGCTCAAATTTCAAGAACAACTCCTTCATGTATGGTTTCTGCATCAAAGGCTCGCCAGAGGTACAAAATTTCGGTCACGGGGAGGTCCCTTTGCTCGGCTGCGCTGATCGGTCCCAGACTCGGTCACGAACTTTGGCCAACCTCCCGATATATTCGTGAAAACGAGCCCTCTTCCTCATCCAGAATCGGATCATCAACTTTGATCCTTCTTCAGAAGAACGGAAAAAAATCACCTGATCATTTAAAATCGACATTGGAAGGTTGCGGTCCGGTGGGTTATCGTCGTAATGCTGAAAATCGGCTACAAGAGGGTAATTTGTTATTTGTTGGAGGCATGGCGAAACGGACCGGATAAGATCGGGAAAAGGCACAAATGTACGAGAAGAAGTGGACATAGAATCAACGTACTCATCATCGTGCGGCTTTTGAATTTTCGAGACCCAAACGAGTGTTGGTCTCCTCAAAGAATGATGAGTTGTTGGCGGCGCATCCTCTCATTTTTCCATGGCCTCGACACCCATTTCGGATCTCTACCAAGCTCAACATTCATATCCTCACGAGCTCGTCATTATCTTGGCTACCTCCTCCCGAAGTGAATCAATTCCTCCTTTGCAATGCGAGCATTTTCCTTGAGCGGTGCATCCTCGTGAAAACCGGCGAGCATTTTTTGAGCCTTGCGGGCATCCTCCGGCGGTGGGCATCGGCTTGTCTTAGAAAAAAGATTGCCCACTGAGCCACCTCGGTTAAATCCCGAGTCTGTTATTTCGCCCCTTCTCTTCAAAGTTCATGATCAAAGCCAAATAGTTGGCATGGAGGTTGGCGGATGAGCATAAGCTTTCTCAAGAACGACCATAGATTGGCCTGAAGCACCGGACCAGGCGTAAATTTTCGGAGGAGTGGGACCCGTAGTGGACTCTTCCGGATCGGTAGTCCATGCGAAAAGGAGTCTCAGCAAGCCTTGAACATGCTCAGAATGCCCTAACCTTCGCGAACACTCGGCGGCGAAATAGTTCTTGATTGGGCATCCAAAACCTTTCAACCTACATATATATTCAAAACAGATGAATATAAAAAGAAACAAAAATAACCCAAAACAGAGGCAGATCTAACAAAATGTACACCTTACACGAAGCCTGGATCCCATCCCAAGAATGATCTATCCTCGAGGATCGGAGCTCGAGATCTAACGGAGTCCATGATCGGGTCCTAAGGAGGTGGAGAAGATGTGCCAACCTCCATTTCAACAATTTGTGAACCGGACCAACCACGGAGGCGGCCGCCTGATCGCCTCGGCAGTGGGGGTCCGAGTCACCCCGACGGCATTAGTGCTTGTTCGAGCTGTTTGCTTCGGGCATGCTCGTCCCGAGTTTGTTAGCTCTGCCACGTCGCCGATCTCCACCCTCGGTCTCTTGGGATGGATCTTGTTCGCCAACCCTTGCTCGGTGAATAGAGCGCTCCTTTGGCGCAGTTTGATTCAGGACGAAGCGGATCGGTTGGCCTGCTTTCGTCTCCCCTCTACATGTTCATTGAGCCTCCCTCGGCTGAATCCGAAACAAGCTCTCATGGCCTTTTTTCTCGAAATATCTCGGTATGTTCGGATGTACTCACAAAGAATGGTCACAAATGGGGAAAATTTATAAACAAAATAATTGAATCGAATGTAAGGATAATAACGAGCGTAATGGCACAAAAATACAAATACAAGAGGCAATCCTTACGAGTAGGATTAACATCAACAAGATGATGAGGAGGTACGAACAAACCTCCTTTCTTTCTCTGATCGGACGATGATTCGGGGTTCTCATAGATCGCTCGAACGAGACTCAGATCAATTTGCCAAACGCTTTGAAATAAAAAATCGTTTGTCTCCTTGTCCGTCGCAGCTAGAATCCTGAAATAAAAAGCGAAGTTAAAATCAGTTCAAATCGAAGAACGAAAAGACACAAAATCACTTACTTCGATGCGCCCGAAGTCGATGGGGATGTCTAAACGAGCATTTGGTTCGCTTCCGTGAGGCCGGGCTTTTCCAATCGCCCCAACGAACGAACCAAAACTTTTCCTTCCAATCATCGATTTTGTTCGCACGTCCTCAATAATTTTGCACTTGGCATTAGCTTGCATGAACAACCACCGTGTTCACCCGCCGGGACGGTCAGTGCACCAATCGAGCAAGCTCACCGCGAGGATAGTATTTTGGCTTCATTTTGCGAACAAAGTCGAAAACTCATGATCATATGCCACCCGTTTGGCTTAAGGCTGCGTAATGGTGATGTTCCACTCCACGAGCAAAGCGGGTGATGGCCGGATGGAGAAATCGAAGGCAAGCTTCCATTGTGTCTTTAAATTCTACAAATGACACAACCCTCGGGGGGTTGGTCGGCCCGCTCAACGAAACACGGTGCCCGAGAAAAAAGACATCCTTTGGAGTTTCATAAATCCGATCTGCACCGAAGTGAGCCTATCGGCATCAATTATGCTCATTATCTTGCTCGTGGGTACTCATTCTCAACCCCAATCCTATGAGGTTGCTCGGGCCAATCAAAACTATAATGAAGCATTATACTCGTTATACGTTGGACTATGAGGGACACCAATATGTATATCAAGCTCAGAATTTTGCTCGCCAACTACCCCTATGTTCGATTCAGTCATATTTACAGCCGCCAAAATTTCCCCCCTCACAGCGTTGTCATTCCTATCTACATTAACATTGTCAACAGCCCCGGACCCAATTTGAACTTGGGGAAAAAAATTGTCACCTGAATTGTCCGAAGAATCATTACGGACCAAGTCCCTATCTAATTCATGTAGGGCTTCATCAGAATCAGAGGAAAGAACGGCAAACGGTTGCGAATTTGCTAACGAAGTTCTGAACCCGAGACATTAAGTCTCCCGACGCATTTGCGCTGCCGCCACGGGATCCTACCGACAGGGGGGAAAAAGAGGAACTATGGTGGTCTGATTCCAGGAAACAGAGAAGAGTTCGAGCAAGAGGCCATAATCACAATTAGAGAGAATGCGTGTTTACTGAGTAAAATTCTTCACCGAATGATGAAACCCTCATGGGAAATTTTCGAGACGTAAAAGATTGAAAAAAAAGGAAAAAAAAGGGTTTAAAGGCGGAGAAACAAGGTATATATAAATGTTGGATTTGATTTGGCAAATCGCACGAATCTGAAACGACATCAACTATGGCCCAATAAAGTTTAAACAGCCGGGCCCCATGTTGAATACAAAGCGACGGGTGGGGGGTATTGTTGTGTTCGATATAGTAACTCAGGCTTAATCGAACACGTAAGAAGCGACCGTGTATTATTTAAATATTACATACCCAATGGACAAGTATTCGCCACTCGTGTCGGGAAAAAAAAATCGGATGAGCTAAGTCGAAAGGCCATGAAACAAATCGAGGACTCGAGCGACGAAAATACTCGAAAAAATTTTGGAGGACCTTAGATATCCTGAGGGTCAGTATGTTCGCGCCTCAGATATCCTGAGGGTCAGTATGTTCGAAGACCTCAGATATCCTGAGGATCAGTATGTCCGCAGACCTCAGGTATCCCGAAGGGTCAGAGTGCCCAACACTCAGATATCCCGAAGACCCGAACATCTTGAGGGCTCAGTGTGCTCGAGGAGGACGATGATCCAGCATAAAACTGACATGGTTAAAGGGGCGAACAAAGCGTCCAACCGAGTAAAAGATTAATTTGGACGACCAAAAGAGTGCTTCACAAGCAAGTAAGTTCCAAGATCAACCAAGAAGACGAAGTTGAAAACGTGGCAGCATTACATGAGTTCTTGCATGACCCGAAGTCTCCAGCTCATGCTTGTCGGAGTGCTATAAAAGGAAGAAAAAAGAAGAAGAAAAATGTTCAGAAATTTTCCCCAGAAAAAGAGACACCCACACAAAAATTCTCCAGAGAGGTGAGGAACAGAAAAATCTGAGTGATTATCCACATATACAAGAAACCCTAGCACTCATATGCTAACTCTCCAGATTATCTTCATCTGTAATGATTCATCTTCATAAGGTGTATCAAATATTGTACGTGTAAAGCTCGCAATACCACATCCTGGCTTGGTATGCCCCCAGAGTAGTCATTCCCGGCCCCATTTAACCGGGTCAACAAATTCATATTCTTTACAATTTATTTTACACGTGCATGTTTTGTTTGTGAGTCGTTCCCAAATTAGCCACATAATACTCTCCGTAAAAAACGACTCGCGACAACTTTTTAAGAGTTTATTTAATTTAATAAAAGAGAAATAAAACACCCTAAAATTTATGCACACAATTTTAAATGACTATAATCACTTATAATTTTTTACAAACACCTTCTTATTGGACTTGTAACGAAGTAAGCCCAAGAGCACAAATTGAACCCAAACACAATATACACATAAAAAGAGAATTTAATATAATATTTCATGCATCATGATATGTAATTATATACTAGTAACTTTTTAAAAGAGTTCCTAAGATAATCAATTATAAGAGTTCCTTCTATCACTGGGCATGTGGCAACATCGTTTCGTCTCTCTGTAAACCAGAACTGCAACCACCACAAGAGGGGGACCACCTGAAATCGCAACTCGAAACTGCAATCGGAACCACAACCACCACAACAGGGAAACATCACCCACCACAAGGGGAACCACTACAAGTGAGAATAAAGTTTTCCTCTTCGTGTCTCAAACTCAAAACCTCGGGTCTTAGGTAGTGAAGTTCTAACCACTTGAGCGATCCACGCTTGACTGTAATTATATACTCCCTCCGTCCTAGTTTTGATTGGTCACTTTCCGTAAATAGTCGTCTTTATTTTGTTTGGTCATTTCCTAAAAAAGAAATAAAACAACTTTCAATACTATTTAATACTATTATTTCCCCTCCATCAAACTCATTTTACACCATTTAATACTATTATTTCCCTCCACCAAATCCACTTTACCCATTTTATACTATTTAATACTATTATTTTCCATTTTTTTCTTAATCTCTGTGTTTATAATATTTGACCAATTAAAATTAGGACGATGGTGTATATAATAGGTGTACTGCCTAATAATATGTCATGCATGCATATATACCAATTTAATAAAAAAATTATACTTATAATAAAGTTAAAAACAAAAAACCTGAGTTTACAAAATTTGACTAAAATAAAATGACATGCATGCATATATACCATTTTCTGACAGCTTAATGTATTCTAATCATTAGCTAATTAAAAACACTTTGTGTACGCGAGTTTCCAGATACTCATACATAACATGTGTGTGCATATTTTTAAAAAGTGATAAAATCATTTGTTTATTTACCTGCAGGCCACAGGCGAAAAAACACATGTATTGTATATTTAGGGATGAGTTTATATAAAAATAAAATTTCTTTCCCGTCACAAAGTTCATAAATTTTTTTTATGAGAATATTTTTTTTCTCATCTTTTCATTATTTTAGCATATATATATATATATACTATTCAATTAATCACATGCAACTATCACTTAAACTCGTACTATTATTAAATTAATCTCGTACCATCATTATTTTAGTCCATATCACAATTTAATTCAATTCGTACCATTATTCTTAAATTTATACTACAATTTAATTAAACTCGTATTACAATATGTGAACCTCGTACCACCATTTATTAAAGCTCGTATCACTATTTCTTTTTCAAATTTTCGACTTCATTAAGAATATAATGGTCCAAAAAATTCTCTTGATTAAAAAAGAATGAAATTACAAGTCTTGATAAATTTTTTTTAATAAAAATAGCTAAAAATTGAGATTTTCTCTATAATTTATTATATATGTCGATGTAATAAATTTGGAAAATCTATCTAAAGAATTGATAGCCAATACCTGGGGGGCGTGGGGGCCAGTTAGCATCCACTTGACACAAACATCTTACCGAGATAATAATATATAATGTAACATCAGGATAACCCTATATATTACCATAATATAATATGGTCTATAAAAACTTTAATGTCATGCAATTAAACTTTTATATTATTAAATATATATCTAAATATCTTGAAGATCATGAACTTTGAGTATGCATAATATCTACGTAAGTATGAGGTATGTTGGAGACAAAGCCAGTAATGGTTTCGAATGAAAATGGACAAATATTAATTGAGTTATAGTATATATTCAGTAAAGAGCATCGATCTACTGATCTACATATATGAAAATCTATTTAATATGGGAGATATTATATAAATATTAGTTAAAATGACACTATTAGCAACAACATTAGGAATTTTGACAAGCAATAAATATTAATTACTTAAAATGAGCAATAGTCCTAATTAGTAATAATTCTTATCTTACCAATCAAGTGTGGATAGTCTTGGGTTCGAGACGCGGAGAAGAAGTATTTATTCTATCTTGTGAGGTGGTGGTTCCTCTCTTGTGGGGTTGCAGTTTCAAGTTGTAGTTTCGCATGGTCCCCCTTTTATGATGGTTGCGATTTTAGTCTACGAAATAAAACGATTTTGTCATGTGTCCAGTGGCAGTGATAAAATAAATTATTGTAATGGATTATTTTAAAAAACTATTGCAATTTATTACTTTTTTAAAAAAAAATCTTATCTTACCATCAATAACATTAGTGATACACGATTCACATAATACATTCTCATTTAAAATAACAAAGAGAAGTAATCCACCTAAGATATATATATATATAGTACAACTTATATGATAGGTGTGTTGCTAATGTTAAATTTTAAAATATAAATAATTGTTAACTCGTTATAATAGTGAAGGCCATAATAAAATTATGTCTCTGAAAAGCCATCGGCAATCGTCTGTAAAGCAAATATCAAATGTGTCTCAACAAAAAAGATAAAAAAAAAACACTACCTCACCTCCACTAGATTAATTCTATTTTAGAGAATAAAATATTTCACAAATAAATCTATTAAGTGAAAAGTTCAAACTTTTACATGAGACAGAATTATCAGAACCTAGCTGATCATGCTCATGTCTTGAGTTCAAACTCGGCTGACAGCAATTATATTCAAATTAAATTATACACTTGTGGACCTCCTCAATCCTCTCGAAGATGGAGTTGACAAGTCCAGATGACAACTCAACCCACAAATGAAAAAAAATATATTAGGGAACTATATAAATGAATTAATTACACATATTTCTACAAATTTCGACTTTAAGATGAGCCAGAAATCTTTCAAACCCTAGGTTAACATTAAAGATAATGCTTTCTAATTTGAAACAAATGATACTTTAGGAAGATGCTCAAACTAGAAAATTAAGCTCAAACATAACACAAACACATTCTGGCAAAACTCAGCGTCAGGGTTCAAGGCATTCCAACAAATCTACATCTTAACTTGAAACCTCTAAAAGAAAAGAAAAAAAAATGTATCAAATTCATCATAAAAGAATCAGATGTATGAGCAATTCTTAGTACACAATTTTGTCCCCAAAAGGGCAATTAACGGCTTGTTGCATTAACAAGTCCAAGCAGTGTAGGAACTTGTTATTCGAAATCGACTTAGTGAGCATGTCAATTGAGTTATCAATAGTACCAACATTTTTTAACTTAATCATTAATTTTTTCACTTCTCAAAAAATAAGACGTCAACATTTTTCGTTCTTTCATATGGTGAAATTGATTCTTGGTTAAACATGTTCCACTTTTTGGTACATCCACATCTATTTTCACACTCTAAAATGGAAAATTTATTCACGGTTCTTACTCTCATAATATACAATCATTTACTCTATATATGCTTACTTTTGTAACACAACTAAACTTGATTTGATTGAAATACTCTTGTTCTATCATTTTAACAAAATATTTTTATTTTTTTTGCCCAGATCAGCATGTGATCTGGCATGGAGAAAGTATACATCTTATTCACCCTACATCACTAGCAATAATATTTATTCTTACAAATAGTATTAGAGTTGGTATACTATGAAATTTGTTCACTGTGAAACTGATTTTTTTTTACAGCATACTCTTTAGTAGTATAAGTCACACCCTTCATTTTTATGAGTATTACCATTTATAGTAAAAAGTTACACCATTTATATTAAAAAGACATACTTTTCAATAATATAAGTTATACCTCTTAACCAGTTTCACCGTGAAACTTATTCACCCTATACTTTGTCATAATATAATATAATGCGGTTCACCTACAATGCTTTGCCTTGTTGATATATTTAAAACTAATTAAAATGACTTTTGAATTTAGATGAGGAGAGTAGGACTCATATCTAAAGTAAAAATTCATATATGAGACGACTACAATCATTCTTTTTAAACTGTTAAAACCTTATGTTAAAATTATACTCCATCTCATCATGAGACCGTCGCATGCGAGGGTGTCTCCGTATCTAAGTATCTAAATTGATGTTTATTGCACTAAAAACAAGATTGTGATATATGCCCAGCTGCTAATTTATTAGTGTTACTATTATATACCGACTTTGCCTTCCCAATATGTGTATATAAATACACACATTGCCCCTCTCTTCCCCCCTGTGTATCAACAAAATTAACTCCCAATCCATACATAAAATATTATCCATCCATCAAACAATTCGTAGTACTTATTTCACACGCATATATTAATATGATGGCAAATCCAGATGAGTGTTTAACCTTGGAGTTCATAAGCCAACACCTCCTTGACGAATCCTTCCTTGATAATCTCAATCTCTATTTCTCCAACGTTTTTCCGCCCGACCCGAATTCCTTCTGGAGCCCCGATTCCCCCTCCTCCGAATCGGGCTCCCATTCGGCCGATGTCGAATTGGAGCCCCAAATCAAACGAGAAATCGAGCCCGAGTCGGAGCACGTGCCTCCGCGACCCGGGAGGCGTTACAGGGGGGTGAGGAAGAGGCCGTGGGGTAAGTACGCGGCGGAGATCCGTGACCCGACCCGGAAAGGGACCCGGGTCTGGCTGGGCACTTATGACACGGATATTGATGCGGCCAGGGCGTACGACTGCGCCGCCTTCAAGATGAGGGGGACTAAGGCTATTTTGAATTTTCCGATGGACGCCGGAAAATCGACGCCGCCGGTTTCCGCCGGTAGGAAGAGGGGGAGAGGGGACAGATCCGACGGCGGTGAGAGTCCCAGCCCTTGATGGATGATTAGATTGAAGTCGAGGGTTGATTGGTAATTTTGTAAGATATTTAGTGACGTCATCGCATGGATAATATCAATCGATTATGACGTAAATGAAAACGACATGATGATGGGAGATTTGAGGTTTTTTTAGGCGATAGAGATGCAGTTGTGCAAATGAATAAAAGGTTGGGTGAGGCTTGTGAATATTTTAATTTTAAGTTACATTTTAATGAGAAATAATAATTACTTCATTATATGGGTTAATATTAATTCGTAACTTTGTATGACTCTTTTTTATCCACTTGCAATCTAAATTACTACCTCCGCCCAAGTTAGATTTTATATTTGAAATAGAAACAAATTTTAAAGAATATAAAATTAATATAAAAATTTATATGGGACGGTCTCATGCATGAGATAAGATACAATTTAACATAAATTACACTCATTTTTTTCATGTCCCATTTCATCGTGAGATCGTCTCATGCAAATTTATCTAAAAAATTAAATGTATTATTAGTTGGTGGGATAGATAAAAGCTTCCATAATGACGCATCTAATTGCCCAATAAATAAATGAATGGAGTTTGCAATTTAAACTATTACGACCTATTTTATTTGACAAGAGAGATAAACAAATTGTTCGAAGGGTTTGCGCAGGAGAGAAATTAATATTTTTTTTATAGTGCACAAGACCCACAAGAATATATACAAATTGATTAACCATTGTGAAAGTGAGTTTAAAATATGAAGTGTTTAAAGAAAGATAATGTGGAGATGATGAGGAGGAGAGATAATAGATGGATGAAAATCCATCCATCCATTGTGAATGAAGAGAGAAAGATAAAGTGTGTGTATTTTAATATTATTTGAGTAGCAATTGATATAATTTTGAGTAAGAATATGAATATTTGTTAGGTCCGTCACAACTTGCCAAAAAAGGAAATATAAAGTTTAAGATGGGGCTTACAATAATAAAATTTAAAGCTTACCATGAAATGGTGAGAGTATACTTTAGGTTGCAATCGGTCAATTCCGTAAAAACATAGATTGTATTCGGATAAAAAAATTGTGCAAGTTTCAAATTGATAAAATGATCAATTTGTAACTTGTACTATGACACTTTTATCAATTTATAATTTGTACAATTTTTTAATACAATTACATTCTATATTATTTTATACGAAATTAATTAATTGATTGCAATTTAAATTATATCTTATCAATTTCGTATAGTATAAGTTATAATCAGATAAAGAAAATTATATATTTTACAAATTAATATTAACACCAATTAATATATCTTAATTAAACTTCAGTTCGTTGTGTCATCACATCGAGAGTTATTTAACAACACAATCAAGTACGGTGAGCATCAAGAAATTGTAAAGCTAATGGACCTAGTTAATATATTTTGATGTATGCTTGTCCAAGTTTAGGCATGTCATATTAATTTCCCACTCAAGGAGAGTATTAATTTCTACCAAAACTTACGTACTTCAGTCTGCCAAACATATTATACTAGTTTAATTGGTGTCACCGTGTTACGCGGTTTTCTAGTTAAAAATTACAATATTTTCAATAAATAATATATTTAATAATTAAAAATATAAATATGTACATAAATTCACTAAATATGAATTAATAATTTTTTAAGGTGTATATTAATAAATTTTCTTAAACCTTGAGATAAGATTATTGTGTCAAATATTATTTATCCATGTTAGTATGAAGTTGAAACCTACAAATCAAGACAAAATAAATCGACTAAGAAAAGACTAATAAATTAATTAACATGTAATAATTAAAAAAAAAGTGAATAAATTATAATATAAAATACTTTTTCCACATGAAATATGTTAAGATATACTCCCTCCTTCCCAAAGAAACGTGCACGTTTACTGTTTTCACGTGTTTTTTCGAGTGAGGTTTTTATTAGTATTTGAAATGATAAAATAATTTTTAAAGATGCATGCAATAGATGAGAGGTATATCTATAATACCCCTCTTTAAAAATCACTTTATCATTTGAAATACTAATAAACAACTCGCTCACAAAAACTCGATAATAAAGTAGGTGTGCACGCTTTTATGGGATGGATGTAGTATATAAGAGCAATTATAAAATAAAATTATTTATAAGAAATTAATAATTGAATATAATTCACACTAAGATAAAATACATTTAGAATGAATATTTATTTATCTTAAATTAAGTCAAACAAAAATTATCAAAAAAAATATAAATGAATAATATTATATAGTTAAATAAAACATAAAATAATAAATATGAATTACACATTTTATAAAAATAACACATAAAAATGATATGTGTAATCAAATTTCTCATTGAATGACACATATATTAAATTAACATGGAGTTGACACATCATGAAAAAAAAACTCCCTATTAATATATAGAGGGATATATAGGGGATATGAGATTGTTTAGGATATACAAAAATAGAATTACACATAGGATTTATTTTTAGTGACATGTAGGATTTTATTTTTAATGACATGTACATTAAACTTCTCCTAGAATGACATATATGTTAAATCAATTTAGAGTTGACACATTATCAAGAAAAACTCCCTATTAGTAATACAGGGGATATGTACACATTTAATATTTTTTGAGAGATACTCATGTAAAATAGTTATGTGAAATATTAATATAAGTTGAGAAAGTCAAATTCCGTGGGTCAACATTTAACAAAAGAATTAAAAATTGATAGATTTTTCGTAGGTGGAATAGGGTTGAATTATATATATATATATATATTTTAAAATTGTGCTAAAGCAAAATAAGAAAACTCGCTCTTAAATTTGTGTTAATTAATATGTTGTAAACATGTGTTACTATAAGGATAAGTATGTGTTAGTACTTAATAGCATGTGTTTACACTTTTCAGTACACATATTTGTCATTATAATGGAACATATAAGATATTGAAATTTATGTAACTATATGAACACAAATGTATTACTGTAAAGAGAAATATGTGTTTATCGGAGATAATAAAGGCTAAGAATTTGAATTTTGAATATTTGTATATATTTGGTACATACTCTTTTGTTGACTAATTAGGCAATTCATTAGCCGACTAATTAGCGTGTAATTAGTCCTATGTATCTCCCTTAATTATGGAGATTTACTGTACTCTCTCTTTATAAGTTTAATTCATGCGTATCACAAAAGCATAAGGTGATACTTTCTCATCTCATAGTGTTAGTGTATGAACAAAATATCACTCCCTCTAATTCATGCATCCACTTCTTCCTCTATTTTTATTTGTTTCTCTCTCTCACTAGACCACATCTCACGAATTCTTGATCCATGAAAAATATTTTAAATAAGTGTATTTAATTGAGACGACCAGCCTTGATCCATCATGAGATATTCTACCGAGCTCGAATTAGAAAAAATGTTAGGGTATGATTGATATGACTGAATGGATTTACGGCTGAATGTAATGAATTAATGAATGGAGTGAGGAATGATCATTCTTATGATTGATATGACCTAAGAATGAAATATAAGTATTCGTGAATTTGTTTTAAAATTATTATTATTAGTTATTTGTTGGGAAATGAATTTAATAAAGAGGATTTTGATTAAGATCCCAAAACCCCTGAGTATGACATGTTCAGAATGATCTTGATAATTGAGTCAGGATTCAGTTTTAGAGTATTCAGGATGTTATCTGCAAAATGTATAGTCGGCAGATATAGAAACGGGTTAAGAAACGAAGACTAAGTTTCAAAAAAAGCGAAGTTTTAGTATGAAACGAAGTTTAAAAGACTTCGATATAAATCAAGACTCGATATGAAATCGAGAACACGAAGGCTCGGAGAAACACGAAGACTATCGGGATGTCATCAAGATCGAAGATCAAAATATTGAAGGCATAAGACTTTAATTAATATTGAATGCTCGATATATCACCGGATGTTCCGTTAAATATAAATTTTAATCCGGTGGCGTGGACCAAAACAACCGGCCGAAAAAAAAGCGGAGAACTTAGAATAGTATGGATTTGAATGAGATTCTCTCCAACGGTAACATTCAAATCCACACTATAAATACAAGTTCTTCCATCAAAATTAAAAGTGGATCGTGGACATTATGCACAAGATGCTTTCTGAGCCAAGAGCGTTATAGTCAAAGATTCCCACCCTTCCAATTAGTACCCGGCTCATTGATGGCGGCGAAGGCATCTCCTACCACCGATTCAACCGGCTTAAATTTAGTAATTCGATGGTGACGGAGCAAGCCAAAACGGTAAAAAAAAATTCAATGGGACAATCACGATGAAAGGCAAGATCCACCATGCCACCAAAATTGCTTATATTTTTGGAGATGTGCATATCTTTCAACCCCATTCCCTAAAACCAAAATTCTCTTCAAGCCCATCATTGGAAGAAGGTGCCATTCGAGGAAAAGAGAAAGAAAGTAGAATCATTTGCGGAAAAAGAGACCCAACAAACCCGTGAAGGTTCTGAGGCAAAAATGGAGCAAGGAGCAAAAAAGATGAAGCGGAAGGATCTTGCTCCAAAGCGCAAAAAGATTGGTGGTTCTCACCCGGCGCGAAGGTAGAACCATTCGAGGAGATACAACCCGAGGGCAAAAAACGCCTCGAGTTCGCCATTACAAGTGTTTATCTCTAGGACACAGGATCGGTGAGCGTGTCTTCTCCGAGGTGCTCGAGACATCACTCTACGTCGATGATAAAATTTCTCATTTTTAAAGAATAGATGCCTACCTCCAATGATGCAATTCGCACAGAAGAGCCAACTTTATTATTCAAGATGTGCAGTTTCGATGACGATCAATCAAATCGAGGATATGCCACCAGTCATGAATGCACAAACTTCAGACACTTCTTGAGGCCGGGAGCAAAATATTTTGATGAGCTCCGAGTGATCTAATGCTCGATCCCTTGGCGTATTTGGAATAAGGGCGAGGTCAAAAATTATTTATTCCAAATGTTTTCTTGATTAAGGACGATATATCCTCAATCCCGGAAATGCTTGACATTGTATTCGAGGGGGAAGAATGAGGAGACCTTCTTCCGACCGACTTTCAGGTTCCGAAAGGAAAAGCTCAAGATGAAAATTCCGATTTTGATGAGCCTTATTAAGAGAACAATCAAGATGGTGCCCCGAAAGCGGAGACAAATCCAAAGATGGAGATGGGGACCAAATTTCTCTCGACTCAAATGGAAAAAAGAGACTTCTTTTCAACCTCGGATCTTAGCACTTTCTTACCTTTTCGCACTATTAACAATTATGCCAAAGTTAACAAAAATCTTTAATTTTTTGTCTATAAAAATCGAGGCTCAATTAGAGGAGCTGGGATGAAGTTTTGATGATCAAACAAAGATGTATCGCGAAAGTTCAATTGATCTCAAATGGAGAAACTTGAGAAGATTGAGCCAATGGCGATCAAAATTGCTCGAGATAGAAGAAACGTTGGCCAATCAAGCTCATACAATGGAAGGACTTAGCCATTCTTCGAATCCTGCAGATAAAAACACTCGACCACCTCGGATGATGACCTCCATGGAAGAAAAGTGAATGAAAAAGTTTAAGTCTTGAAATGAAACGAACCGGTGAATCGATTTTCTAGAGGTGAAACTAGCAGAGAAAAATGAGGTCTTGATCCCTCGATTCTGCTTGTTGAGGAAATGAGCTTTCATGCTCATGACCAAGATGACGAAGATGCTTAAAGATGCACTCTCCGCCATTTGCCCATATATCGAAGAACTTTCTCGTGGGCTAAGAACCACATCGAGAATGGAAGATGAGCAAGATCTTAGCGGAGAGATCCATTGCAAAGCAAAGAGCAAGATCACATGGACACAACTCTCTCCAGATTTCTTCCAAATTACGCGGGGAAGGAAAAGGAAGGTGAAGACCTCGGGAAGTTCATGGCAAAAAAGAATCTCTAAAGAGGTTGAAATGTACAATCTAGCCAAAACCTTAAAAAGAAGTTGAAGCCTTGATAAATTGAAATTCGCCAAGTGGAGAAGCAATCTACACTCGAAGTTTCAGCAAACCATGCTTGAGGTTGCAAGAGAGAAACCGAAAGCTGAACTAAGGTTGGAACAAGCGGTCTCGCTTATGAAGAGGAAAGCCTTGGGCGTTGTTCAACCTGTAAGCGTGCTAAGGCTTCTAAGCCAATCCGAGAAAGTTGATTACGGATGATGAAGATGCAGAAGAATCGAGTCTCAACCTCGGAAGAAAGTCTTCAACACGAGATGCTCAAGACACTCCAAAAAAACAAGCCAAGAAAGTTTTTCTGTGATTAGAAAAGAAGATAGACGAAGAGCGAAGCGAATGAGTGACTTCAAAAAGTTTATGAAAGCAAGAGGAAGGAACATCGAAAGCGCTGAAGTTTGATAAATGGATGCCCATTAAATTCAACGACATGTGGGAAGAAGTGAAGAGAACCTTCTTCAATTCCCGATGTTCTCAAATAATGGAGAGGGGAAGGCTTAATTATAAGCTTATCATTGAATATCTTCTAACCTTCTATCCAAAGTATCTCCAATTTGGATTAACCTTGCGGATGAAGGTGGAGTATGATATAGTAGCCCAGTCCATATTCCTATTCTCCTCCAAGACTTGGTAATGGCTTGGTAAATGAGAAGGCCATTACGCAAAGAAATTGCTCGATATCTTTGGTCACTTAGGATTAACGAGGAATCCATACATCATCAAGGAGAGGAATGAAATTAATGTTCAACCCGGAGGTGCCAAATGATGAAGTCGAAAATGAAGCACCAAGAGCCGAATCAAGATTGAACTCGAAGATTCTGTAATCTTTAAATTTTGTCTTTTTAATTTTGTTGATAAAAATCTCATTGTAATCTGTAATGGTATACTTATTATCAATGAAGATTTTTCATTATGCTCAAAAGATAATACCTTATTATCTTATTTACATGTCTTTTATTTTGATATGCTGATTGTATGTCTCTGAACTAACTGAATGATGATATAGGAAAATTGTTTAAGTATTTAGTAATGAACTACTAAAAGAGATTCATTACTGAAGAAATAACTGAATGTCTTAAGTGTTGGAAAAACTCTCTGAATGTATTGAGAGATTCTCTGGTTCAGAAATTGTTAAGAGACAACCAATCTTGTGATAGGATAAACTGAAACCTGAGTATAGGTTATGTATTTGTAACAAGATAGGTTTTGCATCATCAAAAAAAATTGTTGGGAGATGAATTTAATAAAAGATTATATGATTTTGATTAAGATCCCAAAACCCCTGACTATGACATGTTCAGAATGATCTTGATAATTGAGTCAGGATTCAGTTTTAGAGTATTCAGGATGTTATCTGCAAAATGTATAGTCTGCAGATATAGTTCGAGATAAAGGCTCGAAGACTCAAGACTCAATTATGAAAATAATCAAGACTCAAGATGAAATCGAGAACAAGACTCAAGATGAAGAAACTCAAGATATCGGTCAATGGAGAAGACCTCAAGACTCGACCACAAGACTCGGGAAGAAAGACTCGAAGACCACAAGACTCGAAGACCACAAGACGTCAAGACGCAAGATCAAGATCGAGAAATCAAGATCAAGAATATCGAAGCACAAGAATTTAAGACTCCATAATTCATCTCAATGTTCCGAGGCAATATCTATCCGAAGGATGCAATAATGAGAGAAACGCGATGCCTTAGAAAGTTAGATATTGCCAAGACATTCAAATGCGACAAAAAGGAACTAAGTCGTTGTTGTTAAGGTTATATCAAACTCGAGTTTGTAACCAAAAGAGCCGTTGAAGGTGTCTACCTTTAATCAAGACAAAAGTCAAAAGAGGAAGACGACATTTTTACCATATCGACATCGACAAAGGACAAAGTCATAAAGATGTCGGATGTATTTCGGATCAAAAAAGTGAAGACCGGCTATATGAAAGACTATTGCCTAAAAACATGTTAGGGAGTTTCAAACCCTAAATATATTTTCTCATACACCATAAGAGGGAACTCACGAAGCTATCTCTCCAACGGATAGTTTTTCAAGAGTGACCTTGGTGTATTATAAATACTTGGTGACCCTCTACTTTGTAAGGTTAATTTATACGCAACTCAAGAGCTCAAACTTATTCTTGCAAAAGTTAAAGCACTCAAAATACCTTGAATTTCCCAAGTGCTTCTATATTGAAGAGAGCTCACTTTACTAAGCCTAGCTTGATAAGATTTATCCAAAGCTTAGTTAGATATCCTAACCCTTTGCATTGTGCTTCATTGTAAAGGATATCTCATCCTAGTTGAAACCAACAGAAACCCCAAACCCTTGAGAAGGTAGTTGGAGTGTGTTTGTTGGTGAGTAGAGTTGTAAAGAGTTAGTAAACTACGCGGAGTAGTCGAAAACTCCCCAGAGGATAAGTTAGTAAGCTACAGGGGGTAGTCTAAAAGCTTTTGTGTGATTGAGTAAGTAAACTACGGATTCGAAAAGCTCGAAGTTGATAGTGAATTTCTCCGAAGAGTCGAGAGAGTGGATGTAGAGCTTGTGTCTCGAACCACTATAATCGCCGTGTTCTTTATTGCTTTCCTTATCCGTAAATCGTTGCATTGACTTGATTTTGAAAGCATACTTTTCACTGATATTGGTTGGAATCAATCCAATTGAAGTTGCATAAGTGAATCACAAATTAATCACTATTTCATTAAAGGAAGGTTTTTTAAATAAAGCTTAAAAGCGAGTATAATCTAAGGCCAACCATTCAAGACGATGTAGCTAGAACAGATAGTTATCAAACCGACTCTCTTCTTCGAGGATTGATAAGCTAGTTATCTGATCCAAGCAACTCGGGATCTCTGACTTTTTCGAGGATTATTGGGATTATCTGAGGTATCTGAAAGCGGCCGGGATCACTGTCTCGATGAACTTTACTTCGGAGGCGATCATGTCTTCCGAACCTAATCTTCGAGATTATCGACCCAAGTTTCGATGAAGAAAAAGTTTTAAAAAAAAACACTGAACACGTGTATTCCCCCCCCCATACACGTGTAAGACTCGTTTACACCGGGACCAACATTAATAATTATACTTTAATATTAATATTATTATTGATTATTATATATTTTTTTAATATTATTATTATTTTTAGCTTTTTAATATATTATTATTGTGTTTATTATAATAATATATAATTTTAGTAAACATATATATGTATATTAATATGTATTTAATTATTGTTGAAAGTATGAGTTAAATAATAACATTTTTATTTTATTTTCATTAAAATATTATTAAGAATTCGCTTTAATTAAATTTTTCGAGATATCGTATTATTATTAAAAAAATTATATTATTTATTTATTTTAATATTATTATATTTAATATGATTATTATTATTATTGGAGTTTGTTATTATTTTTATTAAATAAATTTGTTGGGTAGAAAGTAATATTATGAAATGAATGATAATATTTTTTGTGGAAAAAAATTTAATTCCTCAAAATGTTGAATACATAAACCCATGGGGTATGTAAGGAATCACAATTCCTTTATTTTTTGGTATAACCATTTCTAATGGAATTGTGATTCCTTCCAAAAATACATATCAATCAATGTATTTTGAATAGATTAAGGAATTATCATTCTATTCCTTATCTATTCCAACATACCAATCACGCCCTTAAAGTTAGATTTTATTAATCAAAATCCAAAAATTGAGATTAGATTGCAATTTGAGGAAATATAGTGATTTTATCCATAATTAAGTTAAAGATACTATATTTTGTATCTTAAAATAATATGGGTTTTTTAAAAAGAGTTCACATTAACTTTATTCACAAGTAACGTGCTCAAATAATATTGAGGCTGCCTCACAGATTTTATCGCACTTTTAATATAAGACAATGACAATGTTTATATACATTTTATTTCTAAATTTTGGAATTCTGAATCCGCACCGGATATATCTACACTATTATTTGGGGTCCTCACTCTAAGGTGCAAAGTGGACACACATATTACTCTAAGGTACAATGTGCAAAAAAAAAATTGCACTTTAGTTCAAACTAGATACTACAGTGTAACTTAATTTTTGCACATTGAACCTTAGAGTAATTTTCCCATAAATTTTGTACCTTATAGTAATTTTCCCCTATTTTTATTCCGTCTTTTTTCTCTGACTTGCTTCTACTTTTGCTCATTTCTTTCCTTGTTTGCAAACCAAAGTTACAACTTAAAATTACTTTTTTTTTTTTTTATCAAAATCACTTATAGAGTGTTTTGAAACTCTACTACCCAATTATTAAAAGCACTTAAAAACATTTTTTGAGAAGCAGTAACTCATCAACTTTTTTCTGCTTATTTCTAATCCTTATTATTTTATTTAGTGCTATTATTGTTTTGTCCTCACTTTATTAGTAATATTCCAAAAGTACCCATCATTTATATTTAAAAAATCTGAGTAAACTCTCTTGAACCTTAAATTCACACCCCCAATTCACTGAAGAACGGCCATTAAAAAATATCTCTAGAAAATTACACATTGCCAGCAATTCAAGCATCATTCATGGCTGATATGTAAGCATCATTCATGTCTTTATGTCCTCAAGCTTCATTTCCAATAACAGAGCATTTTCGTGGAAGAGACCAATTTAAAATTTATCCTCATGTTTTTTCCTCCATACTCTCAATACTAAGTAATAAATAATTGAAGTTTGTTTGCAACATCACAGTGAATGAACCAATAGAACCAATCCAAAATGCAAGCTTAAGTTATCCAATTTCACTTTCAGCAAACTCGAATTTAAGAAGCAGAAACAATTGGGTGTCGAGAAACTTACCAATTTTCGCAGGAGATTCATCTGAGATATCACTGGTGAAGAGAAGGAAAAGTGACGCAGTGAATAAAATAAATCTTATTTAGGGTTTAAAAATATTGAAAGTAAGTGTGTAGAGAAATTTTATAAGGGTATTTTTATGAATTTATAAAAAAAAAAGTGCTTTATTTTGCAAATACTTCAATTTAAATAGAAGTGATTAAAAGTGTTTTGTTTTAATACACTACCAACTTTTAATTTTACTACAAAAATCAATTTTAATAACTTCTAAAGAAGCACAATTGTTTGCAAACACACCCTCTGACTTGCTTCTACTTTTGCTCATTTCTTCCCAAACATATCTCATGTCAATGAGATATGCTATATGCACATTTGATCGATGAGACATTTATTACATGAGTACCTGTCGTGTTGAGGACACGATATAGCGAGTGCCCTGTCGTGTCCAGGATGCGACATGGCATTCTCCCTGTCGCGGTTTTTTAATATTTTTTAATACTGATTTTTTTTTAATACTGAATTTTTATTATTTTTTAATACTTAATTTTATTTGAATATTTTTTAATACGAAATTTTTAATATTTTTTAATACTATTTTTTTAATATATTGTTGAATATTGGATTTATTTTGAATAGCGGATTTTTTTTTTAATTTTTTTTTTTTTTTAATACTGGATTTGTTTTATGCAAAAGTAGTTTAATTAGTTGGTGTTACAATCATGTTTTTTTTTTTAATTTAAATATTTTTTTACATGTTTCATTGAAAAGTATTAGTTGGTTGTTTCATTGAAAGGTATTAGTTGTTTCATTGAAAGATATTGGTTGTTTCATTGAAAGGTATTGGTTGTTTCATTGAAAAGTATCAGTTGTTTCATAGAAAAATATCAGTTGTTTCATTGAAAAATATTAATTGGTTGTTTCATTGAATAGTATAAAAAACTTATATACAATAATTTCAAATATTAAATAATTGAAAGGTATTAGTCGTTTCATGTAACATTATACTCCTATTAAATAATTTGAATATATTTGTAATGTTACACTAATGGTGTTTTACAAATTAAAAATTATTAAGATAAGTATAATAAATAAGTAATGAATGATATAACAAATAACAATTAAGCAAGTTAGTGAAAAAAACAACCATAATTAAATTGTAAAATGGGAATATTAGCCTCTATAACTTTTTTTAGCATCATAGTTAACTTTACGTCGCGGTTTCGCAGTTGAATAATACATTGTATAGTTCTATTCTACTTATAAATTGAAAATGTAAAAACATTATCACACTCCATCACCATAATCATCACCACATCATCACACTCCACTTCCCATCATTTTGAAAGTCTCATCGATCAAATATGCATTTAGCATTTGTGCATGTTGTTGTATGCATATCGTGCGCGGTGGGCCCCCGACCCACAAATCTGCTGGCAAGTAAGAATTAAGTATTACTAAGTGTAGAACCTCGCTGCTCGTGGATGAGGTGCCCCTCCCTGCCCAACCTCGAGCTATGCGACCTCATCGACCTCGGTATGTCACAAGGACAGAGCATTAACTACGACAGGATATGTGTCAGGAGGGTGGTGCCGAAGATCTTCCCTAAAATGGATTTAATTCAGAGGCAAATCGGCAAAGTACAATTATGACTGACATGGCAGAGTACTTAAATGGTTAATTCCCTGTAAATCCAGCATTACCTAGGGCGACGTCCCAGCGAGGTGCCCGAGGTCACCAAGCCTCGGGCGACCTCCCACGACCTCCATGGATAGGTCAAATCATGTCTTTCGCATTTAATATTTTTCAGGCCGACTTTTGGCTCCTTGTAATTGTTAACCGGTAGAGTGAGCTCCACTCTCCCTCACCTTATAAATAGGGCTCATTTATGACCCAAATAACTAGAGAATTCAAGACCTTATCAAACCTCTTGCAATTTATTTCCTTGCAATTATTAAGAACACTTGCTCTCTCAAACATCAATAAGCAATTAATACGACTCTCATCTTTTCATTATTGTTTGTGTTACTAAGACCGATTAGCCACATCCAAATCTCTAAACCCGATATTTTAGTACACAACAATTGGCGCTAGAAGAAGGCTACTCTTTAAGAAATTTAGTGCTAAAGTTTTAGTGTTTTCTAATTGGAGTATTCCTCACGAATTTCGATCAAAAATCCATTAACGTTTCACAATAATCCTCGAGTCTCGAACATGTCTCAAACGATTCTCATCTCTAAAAAGCGGTTAAATTAAGGCGCTCATCGCTCCAAAGAGAGCGGAGTTGGGTCTTGGGCGCAATCGAATCGAAGGCGAAGGATCCGCGACCGGTGTCCCCCAAAAGCTTGAGCAAATCCGAACCCCGAGTTAGATAAACGAAGACATGGCGGTATTACGCCGAAAGCAGGCCGAGCTAGAATGATCGCAGGGCGACCTGCGCCAAAACCTAGACAGGAAAGCTTGGGATAGAGGGAAGGGGCCAATGGACAAGGGGCCCCACTGCGAGAAAAGCCAGGAGGCTAACTCTCACCAATCTCAACACTCTCAAGAATATCGTCGCAATCCGAACAAGGGACCGAATCCAATCCATCGACGCATATTCTCAGGAAGTTTCAGCTGTGGTCAGCCGAATAGAGGTCGCGGACCACATCGCCACGAACGCGAGCCAACAAACTATGGCAACGCCAAACCCGAAAGATCTTGTATGGGGTCAATGGCCCAGGGTAGACCCAGGCAAAGGATATCAGCGTAGGATCGACTCAGTCGGAGCCCATCACCTCGCAGACAGGAAAGAACACCATCCCCCACTGTTTGGATCGAACTCCTTCACCTCGCCGCCAAGAGAGGAACACCCCACCTCGCCAACATCACAACAGAGATGCCGAGCAAGTCAACTCCCCGCAAATGGCAGTTATCCTGCAAGAACATCAAGGAACTGCAGGATCAATTAGAGAACAAGGGGAGGACCCATAACCACTAAGATCCCCATCTCACCGCTCTCTCCCACGGTCATGCTCGCCCCAGTGCAAGTAAAAATCAATGCAAACTCCATCACACAGTACAATGGCGATTCTGATCCGATCAACCATGTAAGCAAATACACATCCTAGATGAACTCGATGGGAGCAACTGATGCCACCCAATGCCGCCTTTTCCCAATCACTCTAGGCGACCAGGCATACCGTTGGTTCAACACTCTCCCGCCGACCTCTGTTGAATCCCCAACTGTTTCTTACACACTTCTCCTCGCTAACTCCCAACAAAGGGACAAAGCAACATCTAGCAAATATCTACCAACTTGACAATGAGTCAGATCGGGCGTACATTGATCGCCTGGATAAACTCATCATGGAGGGCGAACCCCTTGGAGACGAGGCCAAGGTCCTAGGAATAGTCCATGGTCTGAAAAAAGGAAGTAAGTTGTGGAAGATGATGAACAAGGAATACCCGTTGAGCTACGCAGATTTCAGGTATTGGGCGGGTATCATGATTAACAACGCCGAGGTACTCGCCCAAAGATTGGGCGAACAGGGGCCTAGCAAAGTCAAAAAGCGAAGTCAAGAAGTCAAATCCAAGGTTCGAGAAATCCTATAAAAAGCCCAGCACGAACTATTGAGCTCCAGGGTCTTTCAAACCTTTCGATAATGGTCTCGAGGTGAAACTTCTCGAAACGTTAACCATGAACCCAGCTCAAAATTTTCAAGCGATCAAGGGAAGACAGTAACTCCCCCCGACCAGAGAATTGATTCAGGATACTTCCAAACTCAACCCAAAGAGATTCTGCAACTATCATAACACCATTGGGCATACCAACCGAGCACTACCACGACCTGCAGAGGGAGTTGTGGAAACTATACGGAGGGGAAGTTGGCCGGATTTGTTAAGCCAAGGAACGAACAGACTAACCATCAGAATGCTCCGCCCCCGGCGAACCAGCCTAACCAAGGTCGGCGAGGTCCATAGATCCTGGGGGGTGCCGAGAAAAGAGTAATCCATATGATTTGCCCGTCTGGGGGCACTCTCGGCGGATTCCTACCAGCGTCCTCCCTCTCCAACCGACGTCAGAAAGCATAAATGCGCACCCTCGATAATGCCGTACTAAGTTGCCTCCCGATCAACACCATTGCCCCGAACTCAAAACAACTCACTTTCACCGAAGAGGATAAGGATGAAGTGGTGTTCCCAAACTAGGACCCACTCGTGATATCGGCGAGAATAATGGGGGCATTAGTTTACCGCATCATGATCGATAATGGGGCTTTCTACAACATCCTTTTCAAGAAAACGTTGGACCAGCTCGACGATTTCCACAGCTACGTCGAACCCTACGAGGTCAGGATCCGAGGATTTGGGAACCAGCCCGTCGAAGCCTATGGAATGATCCGTTTGTCGGTCGAAATAACCTCAACTCTGGACGCGGAAGTGAAGGCAGCCGATCAGCTCGACTTCGTGATCATCAACATCCCCTCAAATTTCAACGCCTTCTTCGGTAGGCCTTTCGAGTACGAATTCTGGGTTGCGTCCTCTTCTTACTTTTATTGTATTAAGTTCCCTGGATTTGACGGGAAGATCGACACCATTAAGGGTGACTAGATTGCTGCTAGAAAATGTTTGACTTACACCTGTGTCGATTTAAATTCCGCATTTTATTTTGGTAGGAAGACCGAGGTGAGGAAAGATTGTACGAATCGAACCTCACCCCAGAACAAAAAAGAAAATAGCAAAATGGAGATATACAATGTAATAGAAATAGGGACAACACCCATGGAAATTGACTGTGTGGTCGAAGGAGTGTCCGACCTAGAAAAGTTGGCAGAAACAGAGGGTTAAAGCTTCTCGCAAGAATTACCTGATTTAGAACCTCGCCTCGGGTTCGAACCAATGGAAGAAGACCTCACTCGACGAGAATCCATTCTTGATTCGAGAATCGAAAGAGACAGCCAGCGAGCAACTCCCATCGAAGAACTCGAAACAATACTGGCGACATCGCACGACCAGAATTAAGTGTGACCATCGGAACTCAAATACCCAGCGATATGCGAACTCATATGATAGATTTCCTCAAGCAAAATTTAGATATTTTCGCATGGCCGCACGAAGATATGATTGGCATCGACCCCGAAGTCGCTTGTCACAAGTTGAACATCGATCCTACAAAGAAACCAGTCTCTCAAAAAAGGAGAAAATTTGGCCTCGACAAATACGCGACCTTGGCCGAGAAAGTAAAAAAGTTACTCAACAACAAATTAATTGAACAAGCCGACCATCCACAGTGGGAAGCCAACGCAGTTTTGGTAAAGAAAGTAAACAATTCCTGGCAACTATGCATCGACTTCACCGATCTCAATGTTGGGGTTATACTGGAAAGTATGCTTTTACTTTGTATAACCAAACTGAATTTATGTCTTATTTACTGAAATAAATTATTTATCACTGAGGCTTTAAATATCATCGAATGTTACATATATTTCTTTGATAATTGTTCAATAAACAATCGTGTTACATTGTAGTTAATTTAGTGATACGGATCACGAAGATTAAATTAATGGTCCGCATAACTAAAAAAGTACGTTGTTCACGACCTAGATGGAAATGAACAATCCATCGTGAAAGGTTGAAGTGTAAGGCTCAGATTGGCTTGTCTTGACCAAGAGATTACACTAGTGCATGACTGATGCACTAAATAGGACCTACAGGAGGGTAAATTCTTCAGCACTGAATTAGGAAGAATTAAACCTCAGTGGTTCGTTATTTCTTAATCTTCGTCCCTTAAATAGGATCGTGTGTGGTTCGTAATTATTGCTTTGACTTATGACGGGTAGAGAATCAATGAGATTCAATACTTTATATCTTGGGCAATATTATTGTTCACATGCGATTGCTAAGATTTAATCTGAAGAATCGTGTGCAATGCACGCTTTGTTCGACGGTTTGCCCGTGGGAGGTTCATAAGATTTATCATATCAAATCTTGCAAGTGGAATTAGTTTCCGGTATGGATAATAATTGTTGGTCCCGGTGAAAACGAGTCTTACACGTGTATGGGGGAGGGAATACACGTGTTCAGTGTTTTTAAACTTTTTTCTTCGAGAGGTCACTTGGGTGGATAATCCTCGAAGATTGGGTTCGAGAAGCACAGATCGCTTCTGAGTCAAAGTCTCATCGAGACGGTGATCCCGAGTCGCTTTCGGATACCTCGATAATCCCAACCGAGTCCTCGAGTGTCGAGATCCTGGTTGCTTGGATCGGATAACTAACTTCTTGAATCCTCAAATGAGAGTTCGGTTTGGTAACTATCTGTTCTAAATTTACTCGGAAGTCTTGAATGGTTGGCCCTTAGTTTATACTTTCGCTTTAAGCTTTCTTTGAAAACCTTCCCTTTATGAATTAGTGATTAAGCTGTGATTCAATAACATGCAACTTCGAATGGATTGATTCCAACTGAATATCGCTGAAAAGTATGCTTTCAAAATCAAGTCAATGCAACAGTTAAGCACGGATAAGGAAAGCGATAAAGAACACAACAATTATAGTGGTTCGAGAGACTCAAGCTCCTCGTCCACTCTCCCAACTCTTGAGAGAAATTCACTATCAACTTCGAGCTTTACGACTACCTCGTAGTTTACTTACTCAACTCGCCCCGAACTGAGTTTTACGACTACTCCACGTGGTTTACTTTTCAACCCGACCTTGAGTTTTTCACTACCTCCGTAGTTTACTTTACTCAAAACACAACCAAGCTTTTCGGACTACCCCAGAGCTTACTAACTTCTCCTCTAGAGTTTTTACGACTACTCCGCGTGGTTTACTAACTCTTTACAACTCTTCTTACCAACAAACACACTCCAACTACCTTCTCGAGGGTTTTGCGGTTTCTTAGTTGGTTTCCACCTGAGATGAGATATCCTTTACAATTAAGCACAATGCAAAGGGTTAGGATATCTCGACTAAGCTGGATAATTCTTATCAAGCTAGGCTTAGTATAGTGAGCTCTCTTCAATATAGAAGCACTTGGGAAATTCTAAGTTTTTCGAGTGCTTTAACTTTTGCAAGAATAAGTTTGAGCTCTTGAGTTATGATAAATTTCCGTAACCTTACAATGTAGAGGGTCACCAAAGATTTATAGGCATACACCAAGGTCACTCTTGAAAACTATCCGTTGGAGAGATAGCTTCGTGAGTTTCCTCTTAAGGTGTGTGAGAAATGGCTATATTTAGGGTTTGAAACTCCTAACACGTTTTTAAAGCAATAGCCTTTCACGTGAGCCGGTCTTCACTTTTTCTGCGATCTGGAACTTTTGTACATCCGACATCTTTTACGAGGGACTGTCACCGTCGATGTCGAAGATGGCATGATCTTTATTTTCCTCTTTTTGACTTTTGTCTCCGTTAAAAGGTGAGACACCTTTCAACGGCTCTTTTGGTTACAAACTCTGAGTTTGATATAACCTTAACAACACTTCTTACTTAGTTTCTTTTGTCTGCATTTGAATGTCTTGGCAGATATCTATTTTCTAAGGAATTGCGATCTTCTCAGTATTGCATCCTTCAGATAGATATATTCAATGCCTAGGTTCATTCAAGGTTCATCTCGAGCATTCAAAGACATTCTTGAAGTCTTGATAATTCTTGTACCTTCGATATTCTTGATCTTCGATTCTCGATCTTGATCTTATGTCTTGAGTCTTACGAGTCTTGAGGTCTTCAATGTTTAGTTTATCTTGGCCGATGTCTTGAGTCTTCGATTCAAGATCCTCATTGAGTCTTGAAATCTCGATTTCTACTTGAGTCTTGATATCTCACTTTCACACTGAGTCTTCGGTTACTTCAGAAATATACTGAGTTCTTAAGAGTTTTCAGAACTTATCCTGAACTATATCTGCTGACTATACATTTTGCAGATAACATCCTGAATACTCTAAAACTGAATCCTGACTCAACTATCAAGATCATTCTGATCATGTCATACTCAGGGGTTTTGGGATCTTAATCAAAATCATATATATTAAATTCATCTCCCAACAATTTCCCCCTTTTTGATGATGTCAAAACCTATCTTGTTACAAACCTATAACCTATACTCAGGTTTCAGTTTATCTTATTACAAGATTGGTTGTGTCCCAACAATTTAAAAAAAAAAAACAGAGAAACTCCTAACAATTTAAATCATTCAGTAATTTCTTCAGTAATGAATCTCTTTAAATAGTTCATTACCAAATACTTAAACAATTTCTCATATTCAGACAATTTCCCCCTTATATAAACATACAATCAGTTCAGAGACATTCATTCAACATATCAAAATAAAAGACATGTAAATAAGATAATGAGATATTATCTTTTGAGCATAATGATAAATCTTCATTGATGATTGGTATCCCATTACAGATTACAATGAGTTTATCAACAAAATCAAAAAGACAAAAAATTTAAAGATTACGAAATCTTACGAGTCTTGATCTTGATCTTGATTTTGGCTCTTGGGTCTTCTTTTCTTGGGTTTTTTCATTCTCAACTTCATCAAGCACCTCCAGTCGAACATTCCAAAAAATCTCTTCTTGACTCATTTCTTTCCTTGATGATGTCCTGATCAAGTTTCTGTTAAACCAAAACCCGACTATCTTGAGCAATCTCTTGAGTAAATGGCCTTTTCATTCACCAAGCCATTACCAAGTCTTGGGGGAGGATAGGAATATGGACCAGGGGCTACAATCTGTACCTCTCCTTCATCCGCAAGGTTAATCTAGCCCTGTAGGTACTTTGGATAGAAGGTAAGAAGATATTCAATGAAAGCTTCATTCTAATCTGAGCTTTCCCCTCTCCATTCCCTGAGAACATCATAATTGAACCAGAAGGTTCTCTTGACTTCTTCCCACATATCGTTGAGTTTGATAGGCATCCATTTATCAACGTGGGGCCACTTTAGAGCTTTTGATGTTCCTTTCCTCTTGCTCGCAAACTTCCTGAATTCACTCATTCGCTTCTGCTCTTCGTCTATCTTCTTTTCTTTACGATCCACAGACGCTCGCTCCCGAGACCCGAAGCGGCTGACTTCTTAGCTTGTTCCATTTGGATTGTCTTCAGAGCATCTCTCGTGTTGAAGACTTTCTTCTGAGGTTGAGACTCAGATTCTTCTTTATCTTCATCATCCAGAATCAGCTTTCTTTGGATTGGCTTAGAAGCCTTTGCACGCTTGCTTATAGGTTGAACAACGTCCAAGGCTTTTTTTTCTCTTTATAAGCGATTCGGCTGAAGATAGCCTTGTTCCAACCTTTGCTCTAGCACTCAGTTTCTCTTTTGTAACATCAAG
The DNA here is from genome assembly GCA_037126765.1 of Stenogyne calaminthoides. Taxonomy (NCBI): domain Eukaryota; kingdom Viridiplantae; phylum Streptophyta; class Magnoliopsida; order Lamiales; family Lamiaceae; genus Stenogyne; species Stenogyne calaminthoides. The sequence goes on from JBBCBC010000011.1 coordinate 16,380,721, forward strand.
CATGGTTTGCTTAGAAACTTCAGTGTAGATAAACTTCTCCACCGACGAACTTTAACTTCTCGATGGTTTTGACTTCTTTTAAGGCTTTGGCTAGATTATACAATTCAACATCTTTAAAGCCTTCTTCTCCAAAAGACGTGCCATGAACTTTACGAGGTCTTCACCTTCCTTTTCCCCTTCTTGGCACCGTAATTTGGAAGAAGTCTGAAATCTTTATGTCCATGATATTGCTCTTTGCTCACACAATGGATCTCTCCTCGCTAAGCGGCGAGAGAGTGCTTCTTTGAACATCTCTGTCATCTTGGTCATAGTCTTGAGCTCATTTCCTCAACAATGAAAGGGCTTTATTAGCACCTCATTCTTCTCTGTCGGTTTTCACCTCTAGAAATCGAGAACTCTCCCGGTGTTTACCTTTCGATTCGGCACTTAACTTCGGCCTTGACTCCGTCGACTTCTCATTCGACTTTTCTTCCATGGAGGTCATCTGGGTGGTCGAGTGTTTTGGATTAGCACCACTCTGAAGAGTGACTAAGACTTTCCATCTTTTGAGCTTGGTTGGCCAACGTCTCTTCCATCCCCGAGCAATTTTGATCATCATTGGCTCAACCTTCTCAAGTTTCTCCATCAAGGGAGTGAGATCAATCTCGGGAACCTTCACACCTTCATGTTGTCTCGATCATCACTGCGCTTGCTTTCGTCACGAGCTCGGTCTCCAACGAGCCTCGATCATTTTATCGGACAATTAATTAAAGATAAACTTTCAAAAACTTTGGCATAATTGTTAATATTGCCAAAAGGTACTGAAAAGTGCTAACTTCTCTGAGTTGACCAATTTCAAGTTGATCGCCAGCAAAGTCTCCTTTTCCATCTGAGGCTAACTTCTCAACATCTCCTGTTGGTCCCCATCTCCATCTTGAGATTTGTCTTCGCCTTGGGGCACCAACCCGGTAGCTTTTCTTTTCGGCTAACCCTCTGACCCGGCTCATCAAAATCGGAGTTTTTCATCCCGAGCTTTGTCCTTTTCCGAACCACGAGAAGTCGGTCGAAAGGTTGTTTCCTCATTCCACCGGTCTTCCTCCTGAATGCGACAATATCAAGCATCTCGGGAAGAGTCGATTGAGATGAACACGGTTGTCCCTTATCCAAGAAAAACATCTTGCAGATTAGGGTGAAATTTGAGCTCGGGGTAGCGGCCAAGAATGAACCGTTCACCCTCATCGCTTCGCCTTCTTGACCTCGCGCCTTTCTTCTCTCGGGCTCTCTGGCTCGATTGAAACTTCTGGCGATGGATCAAGAAAGTAGATCACTCGGGAGCTCATCAAGAATATTCTGCTCTCCTCGGCAACTATCTGAAGTTTGTCTTGATCGAGTCCTCGGTTTGCATCTGAGTGGGTTAGAGTCTGGTGACAACCGCCAGTTGGTTCTGAGTTGGCTCTTCTGGCCATGCGGTGGCACTTTTTCAAGAGGAATCTCGAGGGCCTGAGTTCCTTTTGAAAATTTCCTGAGAAATTTTGTCTGAACTTAGAGATGTCTCAAGCACCTCAGAGAAGACCTGTTCTTCCGGTTTGGTCTTGTGCCTTGGAGATAACCTGAGCCAAAACTTGCAATGGCGAACTCTGAGCGGTTTGGCCCTCAGGTTGAATCTCCTCGAATCACTACCATCTTCATCGATTGAGAACCACCAATCTTACGCGCTTTGGAGCAAGATCATACATTTCAACATCTTTGCTCCCTGCTCCATCTTTGCCTCCAACAAAACCTTCCCCACAGTTTGTTGGGTCTCTTTTCACCGCAACTTCGTGATTCAACCTTCTTTTCTCTCTTCCCCCTGAAGGTATGCTTCTTTGCAGTAATGGGTTTAAAGAGAATTTTGGACTTAGGGAATGAGGTCGAATTGGCGAAGATATCCTCCTCCTCTCTGCACATCTCCAAAATATAAGCAATTTTGGTGGCATGGTGGATCTTGCCTTTTATTGAGATCGCCCCGTCAACCTTCTTCAAAACTTTGGTCTGCCTTTCACTCACCGTCTAATCGTAATTTGACCCGATTGAAGTCGGTGGTGGGGTGAGGCCTCTATCGCCCTGATCAATCGAGCTTAAAGTGTGATCTGCTCAAAACTCCCCGCAAGACTCATGATGCACTTGCTCACAATATCCATCAAAACACGATATTGTGGCCCCCGAGGTGCCTTTATGCAAAGGTCGCCTCAAACTTCACAGGATTCTCAGCAATCCTATCTAAGTATTCCTGCTCTCTACCCGACATATACATCGTAGGATCCTCTCCTCTATCACAGAGCTCAAAAACATCATTCAGATTTTTCGGAACTATATACAAATCCCTCTCAAAATCGATGTATTTGGACGACTGCTCTAAATGTGATACAGTAATCTTAGAATGCATACAGTCCTCTTCATCTATCTTCAAGTTATAGATGAATTCGATTACCTCTTTCGCAAACTCCTGGTCTGGTCGGCTTGCGACTAGATGGGTGAGTTTAGCCAGTCGAATCATATGCAGAGCCTCCTCTTCTGGCTTTGAGTTGGTTGTGCTTTCGAGTGAAACAACGAACTCGTACCATGGCTTGTTGGTTTCGGCTAATTTCTCGAACAAGGTTGGAGCCATTTTAAGAGATTGATTGGAGAAATGAAGCTTTAGGGTTTTGAGATTTCTGGGCAAAGGGAATTTAATTGCAGAGGATTTGGGAACTAAGGGTTTGATAAAATTTTGGCTTGAATGGCTTATTGGGGTTTAAATAGCTTTGAGATCGTGGGGAATCGCGTTGATTAGGTGAAAAGCAACGGTTGAGATTCATCTCCGATTAATCGGGTACACGAACCAACGATCTCCGAAAAGTAAGCCGCCAAAACATCCTCATTGGTTATTAATGTAGCAGAGCATTAAACGACTGTTGACCTTCTTCGGAATTTAAAACGATCCTGCCCAAAAACATTCCTCAGGTGTTTTGTATTTATTGCAAATGATTACTGAATTTTACTTAAGCAATAAATGAGTCTCATGAGTCATTACTTCTTCAGAATAATTTTCCTCTATCAGTCTTACTAAGTACTGACCTTGATAAAATGTCAGTATAATACTGAGTACTGAATCAGTATGCTACTGAGTACTGACCTTCAGTAAATCTGAGTTTCCTGAGACTTAGTTAAGTATTTCCATTTTATCCTAAGCTTCTCAGTAAAATTCAGAAAACTTCATGCATCTGAAAACCTTCAATTTTTCAGATTTTACTCTATACACTTGGTTCTAACATCCCTAATTCAACTGAAAGTTCCTGAAATCTTGATTCCGCCAAAGGTTTAGTCAAGATATCGACTCTTTATTATCGATGAATTTTCTCCATCCTATATGTCCTTCTTTATCGACATGATCTCTGATGAAGTGATGTCCGATATCCACATGCTTGCATCGAGGTGTGTATCTGGGATTTTGTGAAATAGCAATGGCACTATTATTGTCACAAAATATTGGTACTTCATTGGCTTCAACTTTATAATCCCTTAATTGTTGTGCGAGCGAAAGAATCGAACCTGGCCGAACCATCAGCCATATAATCGAACCGATAGTACTTGTTGCTATCGAGGTCCATTTCTTCGAAACCAAGATATCGACACTTCCTAGAAATTGACACGTTCTGAAGTGGACTTCACAATTCTGTAACCTCCATAATCGGCATCGAGTAACCGGTTAATTCAAGGTTATCATCGGTTTGGATACCACAATCCTCTATTCATTGTGCCTTTAAGATACTTGAAGATCTTTTTTGGCGACCTCCATGTGACTAAATTTAGGATTAGCTTGGTATCTTGCACATATCCCAACAACAAATGTTATATCCGGCCTACTTTGTCGTGAGATAGAGCAATGATCCAATGATTCTCTATAATCGGTATGGCTTCTTTGATTTGCCTTGAAATCGGGGATCCATCTTGTAGCTAGTATTCATGGGAATCTAACGTGTTTGCAATTACATGCACACCATATTTGGCAATCGGATCTACGGTGTACTTTTGCTGGTTGATGAATATTCCTTCCTTTGATTGTTTCACTTGAAGACCTAGAAAGAAATTCATATCTCCCATCATTGACATCTCAAACTTGCCTTTCATCGGTGTTGAAAACTTTTCACACAAATGATGGTTTGAGATCCAAAAATGATGTCATCAACATATATCTGAACTAGTAAGATATCTTCCCCATTCTCTATCCTGAGCGAGTTCTATCAATGTTCCTTTGACAAAACCATGGTCATGAAGAAACCGAGAAAGAGTATCATACCATGCTCTGGGTGCTTGCTTAAGACCATACAAAGCTTTTTCCGAGCACAGAAACTTGGTCATTCTGTTTGAAACCGGAGGTTGTTCCACATAAACCTCTTCTTTAAGCACACCGTTTTAAATGCACTTTTCACATCCATTTGATAGGTATGTGAACTTCATGTGGGCGTATGCAAGAAACAATCGATGGCTTCTAGTCTTTGCAACAGTCTGAGGTTTCATTATAATCCAAGCCTTCTTCTTGGGAATAACCTTGTCTAAATTTTGCTTTGTTTTTCTTACAATGTTGTTGTTTTTTCATCTCTTTTATTCTTGAAAACCCACTTGGTTCCAATGACATTGTGCCTTTACTCGTCATCTACCACCTCCCATACTTCATTCCTTGAGAATTGATTCACTCATCTTGCATAGCAAGAATCCAATGAGAATTTTGTAGAGCTTCACCAATCTCAAGAGGTTCTTTCTCCGATAGGAAACAATGAATAGTGGACTCTCACCATGGAACCTTCTTGTTTTAACACCTTGGTTAGATCACCCACAATCGACTTGTAGGATGACTATCTAACCATTTCCTTCTTGATGTTCCCCTTCAATAGTATCCTCAACAATTGAAATGTTAGGTTCGATTCAAATCGGTGAACTTCGAGGGAACAACAAAAAAAGGAGGAGAAAGGGAATCATCTTCCTCGTGGGAAATTCTATTCGAACATTGTCGGATACATTTGTTCCCTTTGGTTGATAGATTCGAGAATTTGCCTCACCGTGACCACATCTTCATTGGCATTACATACCCGAGTGCGAACCGGTGTCTGCTCGGATTAATCACCTTGAGTGTTGGTTTTCACGAGTCTCACCATCCCGAGTTCCATCTGAACTTCTTTATCTGAGTCTGAGTCACTCCAATCATAGAATGTAACCGAACTTCTTCTTTTCGTGTTCGATGGATGATTTGTCTTTCGTTTCGGGCTTAATCTGGTGATCCTCTTGGTCATTCATACTGCATCATGTTCTGTTTCTTCCGAACACAAGTAGATTCATCAAAAACAACATGAGGTGTTTCCTCCACAATAAGAGTCCTCTGATTTTGTAAACTCGAAAGCTTTTCTTGACTTGAGAATATCCTAAGAATATTCCTTCATCGACTTTACTATCAAATGTTTTCAACCGATCTTTACCATTATTGTGTATGAAACACTTGCAACCAAACACACGAAAAGAAAAAACAAGAGGCTTCCTTTCATTCCAAAGCTCATAGGGTGTTTTGCCTTGACTCTTGGTCAGCATGGATCTGTTCTGAGAGTAGCATCTGCAAAGTTGATACCTTCGCCCAAAATCTTTTAGGAATATCGACAATTATCATTGTCCTTGCGGACTTCTTTCGAGTTCTGTTCCTTCTTTCTTCGGAACACCATTTTGTTGAGGGTCCTTGCGGTGATGTTTCATGTGAAATTCCATTCTCTCGCACAATAATCGATATGATATGATTTATAAACTCAGTTCCTTTGTCAGATCTGATTTTGACCACACTCAGATTTTTCTCAATACTGAGCCTTTTCAGTAACTCTGGCAGCTTTATCTGAGTCTCTTTCTTACTGAGTAAGAATATGACCCAAGTATATCTTGAGTAGTCATCAACTACTACCAATGTGTATTTCCTGCCATTAGTGCTCCTTTTTGGTGTTATAGGACCAAAAAAGATCCATATCACGATTCTTGAAGTGTTACATCGGTTAAGAAACTTCTACTTTGCTTTTAAATGATGCTTTTACTTGTTTTCCTTTTTGGCACGCATCACAAATATGTTCCTTACTGAACACTTCATTAGGCAACCCTCTCACAAGAGCTAATCTTGCAAGCTTGTTCAGGGTTTTGAAATTTAGGTGATTCATTCTTTTATGCCATAACCAACTGGCATCTGTTGAACTTTTAGCAACTAAACATGTATCTTTAGGAGTTGAACTCCAATCAGCAAGATACACATTCCCTTTTCTTGTACCAGTCAGTAATACTTTCTGTGATGTATCATCTTTCACAAAACATAAGTTCTTAGAGAACTCAACATTGAAACCCTTATCACGAAATCGGCTAATTGAAAGCAAGTTATGCTTCAATCCGGATACATATGAAACACCATGGATATGAATCGAGTCGATTTCCAAAGTTCCATATCCTTGATCATTCCGCGGAGTTATCTCCAAAAAGTAATCACAATGGGCCTCTTTGTTCAACATAGTCATTTTGTATCTTCTTGTATCTGTCATATGTCTTGAACATCCACTTTGTCAAGATACCATATATCGAGCTTTTTCATCTCTGCTCATCGGTGCCATGTGATCTTTAATCGATCCAATTGCCTTTGTTTTTCCTCCTAAAAAAGCAGATCAATTCTTAGGTACCCAATTTGTGTAGGGTCCTACAAGGTTAGATGTACCTTTTAATCCAAATCACCACGACAACTCTAATCACTTTAGAGTGGCTAATTTGTCTTCCATAAACATCAACATATACATCCACTACTCTGGGTGCCTTAGCAATTTTACGTATATGTGTGCTAGCTTTAGCATGAACATGGGCTTTTGAATTCTTCTTTGGTTCGGGCCTACATTGGATGCTTGGGCTTTTTGTGCGATGAGGGTCTAAATCTTTGATAACTTCGGGTTCGGGTAACCTTTACCCTTAGGCAAGTGGGGTTCATGTTGTGCATCTTTGAAATCAGGTCTTTCAAGTAGATCGGGGACTTGGTCTCTTCGGTTGAGAATGTCTCTTACGAGTGTTTCTCATCCGAGGATTCCTCGATGGTTCGATGTGGAGCCTTTCAGTTTGCATTCTTAGCCCGAGGCTTTGAAGTACTTACTGAAATTTTCCAATCGATTTGCTCGAGTTTTCTAGCCTTTACCGAGGTTTGGGCTTTCTAACCCGATCATTAGGTTTCTTTGGAGACCATAGGTCCTTTTCCCTTGTCTACAACCTTGGGCATTACTTGATTTGAAGTGTAGGTGTCATTTGGTTTTACAAAGATCGTCTTCTTGCTACTTGATGCGAGATTCGGATGACCTTGTGAGGTTCCCCGAATGTATCCAATCCAGGTTTTTATAGTCACAGATCTCTGGTAACTCTCAATTTCATCTATTACATTAGATGCGATATTCATAGAGTTAACTTCTTACATGCAATATCCTCACAATGCATGGAGTTTCATGCTTCTCGGAGAGGTCATTGAACTTAGTCACGATTACGAATCTCTTGGTGGATTTCTCTAGCTTTTTCGATTAGGGACATTATCAACTTCTCTTTCTCTACGAGAGTTGTACTTTCGGAACATCCAGTTCATCAAGAGTCCCATTAATTGAGAAGTGATTTCAATGTTGCTAGAGTCTTTCCATTTTAGATTTTTCCGAATTTCGATTCCTTATTACGCTCTTGAGTTCTATTTAGCGATCCTTGCAAAAGCAAAGATAGTCCTTCATCAGATTCTCAAAAGAATCCATCGGTCAAAATATTTGATTTTTTCGGTGGAACTTGAAAACTCTTGTGCTAGTGTAGGAGCAACAACAGAGAAAAGAAGAGTTTACCTCCTCAATGGCCATCGGACATATGTCATCACTTTCAGCATGCGAGAATATCTCATCCGAAAAGCTAGATCCTCCTCCAGTGTTCTTCTTTACGAACCATGGCCTTTTTGCTTGAGAACTTACGGTCTCTTTTTAGTTGTCTTTCTCTTCTCTCCTTAGCACTCAAATCTGACAATCATATTGGAAGTGACCTTTCTTTCCCGCAATTATAACATCTGTTGGTATCATCATCCCGATCATTTTCTAAGGAATTGCGATCTTCTCGATGTTAAATCCTTCAGGATAGATATATTCAATTTTTAGGTTCATTCGGTTCATCTTTGAGCATTGAGTACATTCTTGAGTCTTCGATTAATTCTTTGTGCCTTCATATTCTTGATCTTGATTCTCGATCTTGATCTTATGTCTTGAGTCTTCCGAGTCTTGAGTCTTCGAGTCTTGAGGTCTTCAATCTTTAGTTTATCTTGGTGATGTCTTGAGTCTTCATCTTGAGTCTTGATTCCTCGGTATCCTCTTCAGTCTTGAATCTCGATTTCACCTTGAGTCTTGATATCTCACTTTCTGCTTCGAGTCTTGGTTACTTGAAATATCTTGAGTTCTTCAGAGTCTTCAGAACCTATCCTGAACTATATCTGCTGACTATACATTTTGCAGATAGCATCCTGAATACTCTAAAACTGAATCCTGACTCAACTATCAAGATCATTCTGATCATGTCATACTCAGGGGTTTTGGGATCTTAATCAAAATCATATATATTAAATTCATCTCCCAACAATAATGTTGAATCGTTCCTTGACCAAGGATAAAATATATTAATTAAAGGAAAAGTTGTTTCAGTGGCTTGAATTAATTAATGGGCTAGATAATCTTAAACACGGGAAATAATGACCGAGAGCCATATTAACAGTAATATAGGTTAAGATGGATAGTGCAATATTAATTATGTAGTGGGATTAATTAATATTTATGGGCTTGAATAATATTGTGGCTCAATATTAGATATTCAAAGTCCATTAGAAGGTACAATCTTATTTCTCCTAAAGGCCCCTCAAGTAGCCCAAACATAAAGTCCAATTACTGGAAAAGGTGTTTAAAATAAAATAAATTATTGTTGCCTAATTCTTTTCCTAATTTTCGAAATTAATAAATAAAAGAGGGAGAAATACTTTCTTTGAATTTTGTTATGGAATGAGGATAAGTATTCTTGGAATACAAGTTGATCTCATTAAATTCAAGAAATCTCCCACTTGGTTATTTGTTAAGGAAGTTTCGAAATTTTTGAATAAATAAGGAAAGGAAAGATTTTCTTGATTTTCTTAGAAATATATTATGGAAGATATGTATTCTTGGAATATAAGAATATCTCATAAATTCAAGAAGATCCAAATCTTGGATTCCTTTATCCTTAAATTTTCGAAAATCACCATAATATTAGGAAGTGGGATTTTTGTGAAATATTTAATTATGGAGAAAAGAATATATGAGATATATTCAAGATTTCTTGGAGATCAAGAAAAAGATTTTCCCATCTTGTTTTCACCCTAAAATTTCGACCACCCCTATATCTATAAATAGGGGATGAATGTTTCATCCCCAAGAGCAATTCCATTTGTTGAAAAAATTAGAAATCCACAAAGGTGGTGCAACATAATTTTATTTTTCCTTTTGTTAAATTGTTCGCGAGTTCCTACCACCGGATTGTTGAACAAGGATAAGGGAATACTTGAGAAGGTCTTTTGGTGTGTTTGTGTGAACGGGATCCATCTTCTCAACGGTTGTCACTCCGAGAGGTTAGTTCACGTAAACTCGTTGTAATTCCGCATGCGTAGGATTTATGTGAACTGTTTATATGCATGATTTGTTGTTGAATTATTATTTTAATTAATATAGGATTAATTCATGGTAGTAATAATTGTTAGAATTAAATTTGTACTTAAATATTCATCCCGAATAGATCCGGGCAATTAATTCTCCAACAACTGGTATTAGAGCCTCGGTTTCGGGCTCTAAAGTTTTAAATTGTAATTTAATTCGTGTTCATTAAAATTGAAATTGGATAGTAGAATTGCTAGATCTTTTTTGCAGGTATCCAATTGTCATGGTTTTTGATGAATGTTTATATTTATGCATATAAATTGTGGTTGTTATTTAATTCGATTCGTTCGAATTTGTTTTGCCTCGTGAGAAAATCCACGAGTAGATTATGATTTGTTTGATTCGTTCAATGTAATAGACTAGTCTAGATCTAGGTTTATTTATTTTTTTAAAAAATAAATTGTAACGGATCGGAAAGCAGGCGAGAGACGAAGAATTAAAAGACGAGATCCAAAACCGAAAGCGGCGTGCGTCGCCGCAAACGTGCCAAAGGGAGGCATCGCCATGAAGGTGCACGCGTGGGGCGAGGCCGATGGGCGGAGCGCGAGGCGAAGTCGAAATGAGACGGCACGGGATCGGCGATGGGCGGGCGCTATTTGTGCAGCGTCCACACTCGCCGAGATGTGCCGAAGGCCATCGCCATCGTCGTCGCTTATGCCCAAGACGACGGGCGCGGATCGACATGGCCGGGGAGTGCAAGGCGTACACTCCGACCCGCGAGCTGGTCGATGACGTGACTTGACGTGGCATTTTTTATAAGGCGGTCAAGTGGGAGCTTTTCGAGACGAACGATGAAGGCCATAAAGACGATTTCTCAAGATCAAGACATGACAAAAATTAACCGTGACAATTGGATATATGTGCCCAATGTGTTTAATTTTTTTTTTGATATTTTGCATTATTTTATGCTTATTTAAATTGTGTTTAAATATGCGATGCATGAGAAAATATTTTCAAAAATCTCACCTTCGAAAATTACTAAGTATGTTTAAACAATTAATTGACAATTTTATTCTGGATAATAAAATTGAATTAATTTTGACCTCCATGATTTATTTATTTGTGGATTCTTTTGGAGAAATTCCCCCCACGGGACGACCAAAAGATAGATTTCACATGAATAAATTCCGAAAGGATGATTGTGGGTTATTATTAGTGACGACTATGACCCTCCCCACGAGGCTCATTCAAAGAAAAGTAGTAATTATGTATTTAATCATGGTTATTACTTAGGTATAAAATTGATATGCATATACTTCCCCGAAGACCCTGTCAATTTTATATTGGTCAAGTTTGAGCCAACTATTAATCTGGACATTAAAGGTTTGTAACTGTTCTGGTTTGTAACATGCTTGAATGTGTTTAAATAATGACCCACCCCACGTGGCTTATTTAAACTGTTTTGAGATGTTGGTTGATGCATGTTCATATTTTTTTTTGAGATTTTAATCTGAATCATGTGATCGAATTATGTGATAATTTTGTGTTTATACAATAGTTATTTATTTCAGTTCAGCATGTCGCAACCTTTTAATCCACTGTTAATATACTTTAAGTCAATAGAGTTATATAGGAAAATATGTCGATTGGAAATTATATATTGTCTTGACCATGCAACACGCATAAGTCCGGTCCTCGATTTAACCTAGACTCGCTAAGACTACGATTGAGAGGAAAATAAGTGACATCATAAGCAATGGTTAGGATCCATAAAATGGCTAAGTGTATCATCTTGACTTCAACGTCGGGTGTGTTCTTGAACACCAACACGAAACTTGGAAACCATTGCAGCTATTATGATAGATCTTAACAAATTCTTCACTCACCGAGAATCGTGAAGCGAGATAGCCATCTGAAATTTGTTCTCGAAGAAAATGGCATTAAGAGGTGTCAAGAAGAAGACTGACACACAAAAATTGCTTAATTGCGGTCTAAGAAGACATTGGAGGTCACTGTTCCAAGCCTAAAAGGTTGGGAAGAAGGGTAATTCTCAAACACTAATTGTTGAAACTTGTTTAGCGGCGTATGCTCCCCATCACATGGGTAATGAATACGAAACCACTAATCATGTTTATTTCAATGTTTTAAGGATTACGGATAATCGAGCGATTTAGTGGGAGTGAGACCATCATCTCCGTAGGCGATGTTACGAAAGTAGCGGTTATTGCAATGCTTCACGTAAGTAGCGAGATATTGCAATACTACGTGAAAATAACGGTTATTGTAATGCTACGTAGGTAGAGGGTATTGCAAATCCACGAAAGTAGCGTTACTGCAATATGCTAGGTGAGTAGCAGATATTGCAGTGCTACATGAGTAGTGGTTTAAGCAGTGGGAGAAGTGCACCTATCTTTTTAGTGATAGAATTTTAGTTTTGAGAGCGTTCTTTATGTTCCCGATTTTAGAAAGAATTCACTTTTTCGTTTCTAAAATTACATTAATGGATACTTAGTTTCTTTTAATAAGAATGACATCATTTCTTGAAATGATGAGTGTATCTGTTATGGGACATTGATGAACAATGTCTACACTATTAAAAGTGCACACCACACGCAAAACGAATCCTATAACACATCGTCTGTTTCGGATAAAAGAGAACGTTCATCAGATGTGAACGAAACACTTCTATGGCATCTAAGACTAGGTCATATTAATCCAAAAGGGATTCAAAGGTTGGTAGAAGATGGTTCATTGGAGTATCTCCGGGTTGAACCATTTCCAACTTGCGAATCATGTTTGGAGGGTAAAATGACCAAGAGGGCATTCAGAGCCAAGGGGGATAGAATCAAAGAAATGTTGGAAATCGTTCACACCGATGTATGTGGTCCAATGTCAATCAAAGCAAGAGGAGGTTATGAGTATTTCGTTATTTTTATCGATGATTACTCAAGATATGGATACATTTACCTTATGAAGCATAAATTTGAGACCTTCGATAAATTCAAAGAATTTAAGGCTCAAGCAGAGAATCATAGGGAGAAACGTATCAAGTCTCTACGATCTGATCGTGGAGGCGAATACCTTAGCGATGATTTTTGAACTACTTGTCAGATGAAGGGATTGTATCCCAGTTGACTGCACCCGGAACCCCTCAACAAAACGGGGTTGCAGAACGAAGAAACAGAACTCTTTTAGAAATGGTCAGATCAATGATGAGTTATGCGGATCTACCCAAATTGTTTTGGGCTCTATGGAAACAACGGCTTACACTCTAAACCTAGTGTCATCCAAATCGGTTCCCAAAACCCCTAAAGAGTTGTGGACCGGGCGCAAGCCCAGTTTAGGGCACATGAGAATCTGGGGGTGTCCGACATACCTGTTGGACAAGGAAACTGGTGAATTGGATCCACAATCAGAATTAAGGATGTTTATAGGGTACCCCGAAGGAACGAAAGGGTGCATGTTCTATAGTCCCGAAGATCAAAAGTGGTAATCAGTACGCACTTTAGATAAGCCACTGAGAAGCTCAAGTTCAAAGAAGCTGAGAAGCCTATCTACACTCAAACTTCTGAGCAAACTATTCAGAAAGTAATTTCTGAGAAACTGAGTGGTAGAAGGATGGTTGAAACAAGCCAAGCCGGTGAAGATCAAGTCAGACCTGGAAAGAGAAAGGTTGTGGCATTTGTAGAACAAGATAAGAAGAAAAGAGTTAAAGCTTCTAAGCCAACTCAGAGGAAATTGATAATTGATTTTGAAGAATCTGAGGAAGAAGTTGAAAAAGAAGTCTTCAATACTAAGGAAGCTCTAAAAACCCTTCAAGTTGAAAAGGAGAAGAAGACTGGCTACATCAGATCGTGTTCTGTGATCGGGAAAAAAAAAAAAAGAAGAAAAGCGAAAAAAAGAAGTGGGTTTCAAGAAGTTTTTGAGCAAAATGAGGAGTACAGAGAAAGCTCAGAAATGGCCGCACATTGACAAATGGATGCCTATTCAGTTCAATGATGCGTGGGAGGAAATCAAGAGAACCTTCTGGTTCTATTATGAGATTCTGAGAGAATGGAGGGGGAGCAGCTCGGATATGAATGAAGCCTTCATTGAGTACTTACTAACATTCTATCCTAAGTACCTGCAAAGTTGGATCAACTTGGCAGATGAAGGAAATACTCGAGATAGTTGCCCCCGTCCATACATACACACTTACCCGGCTCCTAGACTTGAGAATGGCTATGTGAATGAAAGCGATCATTTCTCGGGAGATAGCTCAATATGCTATCCAAATTAGGGCCTAACGAAACAACCCCGATATCATCAAAACAAGGGATGAACCGAAGAAAAGATACTATGGGATGTTCAACTGGAAGTGCGGAGGATGAAGTTGAAGAAGACCAAGATTTTGTACTTACATTTTTTGTTTTTGATTTTCATTATGTCTGTAACTCGATCTTAAATCAATGAAAATTTATATTTATGCTCAAAAGATAATATCTCATTATCTTTTTACATGTCTTTTTATGTTTGATATGCCTTATGTTTTGAAATTGTTGGGAGAATTGCCATTTTGGATTGTAATAGAAAAAAAAAGCTGAAACCCGAGTATAGGTTAGGTTTTTTGTAACAAGATGGTTTTGACATCATCAAAAAAAGGAAATTGTTGGGAGATGAATTTAATAAAGAGATTTTGATTAGATCCCAAAACCCCGAGTATGACATGTTCAGGATAATCTTGATAGTCCGAGTCGATTCAAAAGATTATAGAGTGTTCAGAAGTTATCCTGCACCATGTATAGTCGTGACAGATATAGATCAGTTAGATTCTCAAGAAATCAAGACTCGATGAAAGTTTCAAGTAACGAAGACTCGATGAAGTTTCAAGAAATCAAGACTCGATAAGTTTAAAAATCAAGACTCGATAAGTTTTTGAAGAAATCAAGACTCAAGAAGTTTTGAAGAAACCAAGACTCGATGAGATTCTTTGAGAAATCAAGACTCAAGATAAATCAAGTCTCGATAAGCTATCAAGAAATCGAAGACTCGATGAAGTTTCAAGAAATTCTTGAAGACTTCAAGAAGTTATCAAGAAATCAAGACTCAAGAAGTAACTAAAGACTTCCGGTATGACATCAAGACTCAAGATGTCATCAAGACTCAAATATGTCATCAAGACTCAAGATGACATCAAGACTCCGGATATGTCATCAAGACTCGAAGACAATCAAGACTCAAAAGACATCAAGACATTGAAGACACGAAGATATCAAGACCCGGTAGTTCTTGAAGACGCAAAGAAGATACTTTGAATACTCGATTAACCCAATGTTCCGAAAAATTCAATAATATCTATCTCAAGACTACAAAAGCCGAAAAACGGAATATTCGGAGAAATAGATATTGCCCAAAACATTCATATGCGCACAAAAAGGAACTAAGTCTAAGTGTTGTTTAAGGTTATCTCATTCGGAGAGATTGACCAAAAAGAGCCGTTTGTTTGTCTACATTTCATCAAGACAAGAACCAATCGAGAGAAGACAACATCGTATTTTTACCGACACCGAAATGACGGACAGGCGAATCATGTCGAGTACTATGTTCCGCATCGCAAAAAGTGGTGATTGGCTACATGAATGCATATTTCCTAAAACATGCAAGGGAGTATTCAAACCCTAAATATAGCCATTCATCAAACACCATAAGAGGAAACTCATGAAGTTATCTCCTCCAACAGATAGTTTTTCAAGAGTGACCTTGGTGAAGTTGCCTATAAATACTAGTGACCCTTTACATTGAGAGGTAACGGGAAATTTGAAAGCAACTCAAGAGCTCATTCGTATTATTGCAAATTGAAGCACTCGAAAACCTAAGAATTTCCCAAGTGTTTCACATTGGAGAGAGCTCATTCACTAAGCCTAGATTGATAAGAAATATCCAAAGCTTAGTAGAGATATCATAGCCTTTGAATTGTTCTTATTGTAAAGGATATCATCCTAGTTGGAAACCAACCAGAAACCCAAACCCTTTGTAAGGTAGTTTGTGTCTGTTTTGTTGGTGAGTTGGAGTTGTAAAGAGTTAGTAAGCTACAGTGAGTTAGCCAGAAAACTCTAGAGAAGAAGTTAGTAAGCTACTTGTGGTAGTCCGAACACTTGTGTGTGTTTGAGTTAGTAAAACTGCGAGTCGACCCGAAAACTCAAGGTAGAAAAGTGAGTAAGCTACAGTGAGTTAGCCAGAAAGCTTTAGGAAGTGGTTAAGGAAGTTCTCTGAAGGTCAGAGAGACTGGATGTAGGAGCTTGAGTCTCTGAACCACTATAATTGTTGTGTTGTTTTGCTTTCTGTACTGCATTATTATCTGTTGCATGTTTTTCACTGAAAGCATAGTTCACTGATATTCAGTTGGAACCAATCCACTGAACTTGCATCAACTGATCACAGCCTTAATCACTTGTTTTTATTAAAAGGAAGATTTTTAACAAAAATAAAACAGTATAAACATAGGGCCAACCATTCCGCGACACTTGAGTAGCTAGAACAGATAGTTACCAAAATCGAACTAACTCTCTTTTTGAGGGTTGATTAAGATAATTATCGATCCAAGCATCTCGGGATCTCTCGATAAACTTCGAGCTCGGTTGGGCTTATCCGGAAAGCCGAAAGCGACTCGGGATCATTGTCTCGATGAGACTTTGACTCGAGGCAATCTGTGTTTCTCGGGGCGAATCATCGGGATAATCGACCCATCCGACCTCGATGAAAGAAAAGTTTTAAAATCATCAAACACGTGTATTCCCCCATACACGTGTGAGACTTCGTTAAAGACCTAGGACCAGCAGTTTTATATTATTACGATGAGAAGCAACTATATATATACATAGATCAACAATAGAAAAACTATTTATACTACTTAGGGGGTGTTTGAATAAATTATATTTTTTAAAAATTGATTAAAATGAGTGATTATGAGAAAATTGATAAATAGTAAAAGTTGATGATATTTGTAAAAAAGTTCAAAGAAAAAATGATAGTATTTGCAAAAAAAATTAATAATACTTAAAAAAATGCTTATAAGCTACCAAAAGCACCATTTTTTTTTACTTTTAACTAATACTTTTTAAGAGTTTATTTAATCTAATAAAAGAGAAATAAAACACCCTAAAATTTATGCACACAATTTTAAATTACTATAATCACTTATATTTTTTTACAAACACCTTCTTATTGGACTTGTAACGAAGTAAGCCCAAGAGCACAAATTGAACCCAAACACAATATACACATAAAAAGAGAATTTAATATAATATTTCATGCATCATGATATGTAATTATATACTAGTAATTTTTTTAAAGAGTTCCTAAGATAACCAATTATAATAGTTCCTTCTATCACTGGCCATGTGGCAACATCGTTTCGTCTCTCTGTAAACCAGAACTGCAATCACCACAAGAGGGGGACCATCCGAAATCGCAACTCAAAACCGCAATCGGAACCACAACCACCACAACAGGGAAACATCACCCCACCACAAGGGGAACCACTACAAGTGAGAATAAAGTTTTCCTCTTCGTGTCTCAAACTCAAGACCTCGGGTCTTAGGTAGTGAAGTTCTAACCACTTGAGCGATTCACGCTTGACTGTAATTATATACTCCCTCCGTCCTAGTTTTGATTGGTCACTTTCTGTAAATAGTCGTCTTTATTTTGTTTGGTCATTTCCTAAAAAAGAAATAAAACAACTTTCAATACTATTTAATACTATTATTTCCTTCCATCAAACTCATTTTACACCATTTAATACTATTATTTCCCTCCACCAAATCCACTTTACCCATTTTATACTATTTAATAATATTATTTTCTATTTTTTTCTTAATCTCCGTGTTTATAATATTTGACCAATTAAAATTAGGATGATGGTGTATATAATAGGTGTACTGCCTAATAATATGTCATGCATGCATATATACCAATTTAATAAAAAAATTATACTTATAATAAAGTTAAAAACAAAAAACCTGAGTTTACAAAATTTGACTAAAATAAAATGACATGCATGCATATATACCATTTTCTGACAGCTTAATGTATTCTAATCATTAGCTAATTAAAAACACTTTGTGTACGCGAGTTTCCAGATACTCATACATAACATGTGTGTGCATATTTTTAAAAAGTGATAAAATCATTTGTTTATTTACCTGCAGGCCACAGGCAAAAAAACACATGTATTGTATATTTAGGGATGAGTTTATATAAAAATAAAATTTCTTTCCCGTCACAAAGTTCATAAATTTTTTTATGAGAATATTTTTTTTCTCATCTTTTCATTATTTTAGCATATATATATATATATATATATATATATATATATACTATTCAATTAATCACATGCAACTATCACTTAAACTCGTACTATTATTAAATTAATCTCGTACCATTATTATTTTAATCTATATCACAATTGAATTCAATTCGTACCATCATTCTTAAATTTATACTACAATTTAATTAAACTCATATTACAATAAGTGAACCTCGTATCACCATTTATTAAAGCTCGTATCACTATTTCTTTTTCAAATTTTCGACTTCATTAAGAATATAATGGTCAAAAAAATTCTCTTGATTAAAAAAGAATGAAATTACAAGTCTTGATAAAAAAATTTTAATAAAAATAGCTAAAAATTGAGATTTTCTCTATAATTTATTATATATGTCGATGTAATATATTTGGAAAATCTATCTAAAGAATTGATAGCCAGTACCAGGGGGCGTGGGGGCCAGTTATGCATCCACTTGACACAAACATCTTACCGAGATAATAATATATAATGTAACATCAGGATAACCCTATATATTACCATAATATAATATGGTCTATAAAAACTTTAATGTCATGCAATTAAACTTTTATATTATTAAATATATATCTAAATATCTTGAAGATCATGAACTTTGAGTATGCATAATATCTACGTAAGTATGAGGTATGTTGGAGACAAAGCCAGTAATGGTTTCGAATGAAAATGGACAAATATTAATTGAGTTATAGTATATATTCAGTAAAGAGCATCGATCTACTGATCTACATATATGAAAATCTATTTAATATGGGAGATATTATATAAATATTAGTTAAAATGACACTATTAGCAACAACATTAGGAATTTTGACAAGCAATAAATATTAATTACTTAAAATGAGCAATAGTCCTAATTAGTAATAATTCTTATCTTACCAATCAAGTGTGGATAGTCTTGGGTTCGAGACGCGGAGAAGAAGTATTTATTCTATCTTGTGAGGTGATGGTCCATCTCTTGTGGGGTTGCAGTTTCAAGTTGTAGTTTCGCATGGTCCCCCTCTTGTGATGGATGCGATTTTAGTCTACGAAATAAAACGATTTTGTCATGTGTCCAATGGCAGTGATAAAATAAATTATTGTAATGGATTATTTTAAAAAACTATTGCAATTTATTACTTTTTTTTAAAAAAAATCTTATCTTACCAGCAATAACATTAGTGATACACGATTCACATAATACATTCTCATTTAAAATAACAAAGAGAAGTAATCCACCTAAGATATATATATAGTACAACTTATATGATAGGTGTGTTGCTAATGTTAAATTTTAAAATATAAATAATTGTTAACTCGTTATAATAGTGAAGGCCATAATAAAATTATGTCTCTGAAAAGCCATCGGCAATCGTCTGTAAAGCAAATATCAAATGTGTCTCAACAAAAAAGATAAAAAAAAAACACTACCTCACCTCCACTAGATTAATTCTATTTTAGAGAATAAAATATTTCACAAATAAATCTATTAAGTGAAAAGTTCAAACTTTTACATGAGACGGAATTATCAGAACCTAGCTGATCATGCTCATGTCTTGAGTTCAAACTCGGCTGACAGCAATTATATTCAAATTAAATTATACACTTGTGGACCTCCTCAATCCTCTCGAAGATGGAGTTGACAAGTCCAGATGACAACTCAACCCACAAATGAAAAAAAATATTAGGGAACTATATAAATGAATTAATTACACATATTTCTACAAATTTCGACTTTAAGATGAGCCAGAAATCTTTCAAACCCTAGGTTAACATTAAAGATAATGCTTTCTAATTTGAAACAGATGATACTTTAGGAAGATGCTCAAACTAGAAAATTAAGCTCAAACATAACACAAACACATTCTGGCAAAACTCAGCGTCAGGGTTCAAGGCATTCCAACAAATCTACATCTTAACTTGAAACCTCTAAAAGAAAAGAAAAAAAAATGTATCAAATTCAACATAAAAGAATCAGATGTATGAGCAATTCTTAGTACACAATTTTGTCCCCAAAAGGGCAATTAACGGCTTGTTGCATTAACAAGTCCAAGCAGTGTAGGAACTTGTTATTCGAAATCGACTTAGTGAGCATGTCAATTGAGTTATCAATAGTACCAACATTTTTTAACTTAATCATTAATTTTTTCACTTCTCAAAAAATAAGACGTCAACATTTTTCGTTCTTTCATATGGTGAAATTGATTCTTGGTTAAACATGTTCCACTTTTTGGTACATCCACATCTATTTTCACACTCTAAAATGGAAAATTTATTCACGGTTCTTACTCTCATAATATACAATCATTTACTCTATATATGCTTACTTTTGTAACACAACTAAACTTGATTTGATTGAAATACTCTTGTTCTATCATTTTAACAAAATATTTTTATTTTTTTTGCCCAGATCAGCATGTGATCTGGCATGGAGAAAGTATACATCTTATTCACCCTACATCACTAGCAATAATATTTATTCTTACAAATAGTATTAGAGTTGGTATACTATGAAATTTGTTCACTGTGAAACTGATTTTTTTTTACAGCATACTCTTTAGTAGTATAAGTCACACCCTTCATTTTTATGAGTATTACCATTTATAGTAAAAAGTTACACCATTTATAGTAAAAAGACACACTTTTCAATAATATAAGTTATAGCTCTTAACCAGTTTCACCGTGAAACTTATTCACCCTATACTTTGCCATAATATAATATAATGCGGTTCACCTACAATGCTTTGCCTTGTTCATATATTTAAAACTAATTAAAATGACTTTTGAATTTAGATGAGGAGAGTAGGACTCATATCTAAAGTAAAAATTCATATATGAGACGACTACAATCATTCTTTTTAAAAAGCTGTTAAAAATTATCTTTCAAAATACCGGCGTAGAGGCGCAATCGCGTCTTGAGGTGTCTCCGTATATCTAAAAGTATCTAAATTGATGTTTATTGCACTAAAAACAAGATTGTGATATATGCCCAGCTGCTAATTGATTAGTGTTACTATTATATACCGACTTTGCCTTCCCAATATGTGTATATAAATACACACATTGCCCCTCTCCCCCCCTGTGTATCAACAAAATTAACTCCCAATCCATACATAAAATATTATCCATCCATCAAACAATTCGTAGTACTTATTTCACACGCATATATTAATATGATGGCAAATCCAGATGAGTGGTTAACCTTGGAGTTCATAAGCCAACACCTCCTTGACGAATCCTTCCTTGATAATCTCAATCTCTGTTTCTCCAACGTTATTCCGTCCGACCCGAATTCCTTCTGGAGCCCCGATTCCCCCTCCTCCGAATCGGGCTCCCATTCGGCCGATGTCGAATTGGAGCCCCAAATCAAACGAGAAATCGATCCCGAGTCGGAGCACGTGCCTCCGCGACCCGGGAGGCGTTACAGGGGGGTGAGGAAGAGGCCGTGGGGTAAGTACGCGGCGGAGATCCGTGACCCGACCCGGAAAGGGACCCGGGTCTGGCTGGGCACTTATGACACGGATATTGATGCGGCCAGGGCGTACGACTGCGCCGCCTTCAAGATGAGGGGGACTAAGGCTATTTTGAATTTTCCGATGGACGCCGGAAAATCGACGCCGCCAGTTTCCGCCGGTAGGAAGAGGGGGAGAGGGGACAGATCCGACGGCGGTGCGAGTCCCAGCCCTTGATGGATGATTAGATTGAAGTCGAGGGTTGATTGGTAATTTTGTAAGCTATTTAGTGACGTCATCGCTTGGATAATATCAATCAATTATGACGTAAATGAAAACGACATGATGATGGGAGGTTTGAGGTTTTTTTAGGCGATAGAGATGCAGTTGTGCAAATGAATAAAAGGTTACGTGAGGCTTGTGAATATTTTAATTTTAAGTTACATTTTAATGAGAAATAATAATTACTTCATTATATGGGTTAATATTAATTCGTAACTTTGTATGACTCTTTTTTATCCACTTGCAATCTAAATTACTACCTCCGCCCAAGTTAGATTTTATATTTGAAATAGACACAAATTTTAAATAATATAAAATTAATACAAAAATTTATATGAGATGATCTCATGCATGAGATAAGATACAACTTAGCATAAATTACACTTATTTTTTTCATGTCCCATTTCATCGTGAGATCGTCTCATGCAAATGTGTCTAAAAAATTAAATGTATTATTAGTTGGTGGGATAGATAAAAGCTTCCATAATGATGCATCTAATTGCCCAATAAATAAATGGATGGAGTTTGCAATTTAAACTATTACGACATTTTATTTGACAAGAGAGATAAACAAATTGATCCAAGGGTTTGAGCAGGAGAGGAATTAATAATTTTTTTGATAGTGCACAAGACCCACAAAAATATATACAAATTGATTAACCATTGTGAAAGTGAGTTTAAAATATGAAGTGTTTAAAGAAAGATAATGTGGAGATGATGAGGAGGAGAGATAATAGATGGATGAAAATCCATCCATCCATTGTGAATGAAGAGAGAAAGATAAAGTGTGTGTATTTTAATATTATTTGAGTAGCAATTGATATAATTTTGAGTAAGAATATGAATATTTGTTAGGTCCGTCACAACTTGCCAAAAAAGGAAATATAAAGTTTAAGCGGGGGCTTACAATAATAAAATTTAAAGCTTACCATGAAATGGTGAGAGCATACTTTAGGTTGCAATCGGTCAATTCCGTAAAAACATAGATTGTATTCGGATAAAAAAATTGTGCAAGTTTCAAATTGATAAAATGATCAATTTGTAACTTGTACTATGACACTTTTATCAATTTATAATTTGTACAATTTTTTAATACAATTACATTCTATATTATTTTATACTAAATTAATTAATTGGTTGCAATTTAAATTATATCTTATCAATTTCGTATAGTATAAGTTATAATCAGATAAAGAAAATTATACATTTTACAAATTAATATTAACACCAATTAATATTTCTTAATTAAACTTCAGTTCGTTGTGTCATCACATCGAGAGTTATTTAACAACACAATCAAGTACGGTGAGCATCAAGAAATTGTAAAGCTAATGGACCTAGTTAATATATTTTGATGGATGCTTGTCCAAGTTTAGGCATGTCATATTTAATTTCCCACTCAAGGAGAGTATTAATTTCTACCAAAACTTACGTACTTCAGTCTGCCAAACATATTATACTAGTTTAGTGCCCGTGTGTTACACGGTTTTCTAGTTAAAAATTACAATATTTTTAATAAATAATATATTTAATAATTAAAAATATAAATATGTACATAAATTCACTAAATATGAATTAATAATTTTTTAAGGTGTATATTAATAAATTTTCTTAAACCTTGGGATAAGATTATTGTGTCAAATATTATTTATCCATGTTAGTATGAAGTTGAAACCTACAAATCAAGAAAAAATAAATCGACTAAGAAAAGACTAATAAATTAATTAACATGTAATAATTAAAAAAAAAGTGAATAAATTATAATATAAAATACTTTTTCCACATAAAATATGTTAAGATATACTCCCTCCGTCCCAAAGACACGTGCACGTTTATTGTTTTCACTTGTTTTTTCGAGTGAGGTTTTTATTAGTATTTGAAATGATAAAATAATTTTTAAAGATGCATGCAATAGATGAGAGGTATATCTATAATACCCCTTTTTAAAAATTACTTTATCATTTGAAATACTAATAAACAATCCGCTCACAAAAACTCGATAATAAAGTATGTGTGCACGCTTTTATGGGATAGAGATAGTATATAAGAGCAATTATAAAATAAAATTATTTATAAGAAATTAATAATTGAATATAAATCACACTAAGATAAAATACATTTAGAATGAATATTTATTTATCTTAAATTAAGTCAAACAAAATTACCAAAAAAAATATAAATAAATAATATTATATAGTTAAATAAAACATAAAATAATAAATATGAATTACACATTTTATAAAAATAACACATAAAAATGATATGTATAATCAAATTTCTCATTAAAGACATATATTTTAAATTAACATGGAGTTGACACATCATGGAAAAAAAATTTCTTATTAATATATAGAGGGATATATAGGGGATAGGGGATTGTTTAGGATATACAAAAATAGAATTACACATAAGATTTATTTTTAGTGACATGTAGGATTTATTTTTAATAACATGTACACCAAACTTTCTCTTAGAATGACAGATATGTTAAATCAATTTAGAGTTGACACATCATCAAGAAAAACTCCCTTTTAGTAATATAGGGAATATGTACACATTTAATATTTTTTGAGAGATACTCATGTAAAATAGTTATGTGAAATATTAATATAAGTTGGGAAAGTCAAATTCCGTGGGTCAACATTTAAAAAAAGAATTAAAAATTGATAGATTTTTCGTAGGTGGAATAGGGTTGAATTATATATATATATTTTTAAAATTGTGCTAAAGCAAAATAAGAAAACCCGCTCTTAAATTTGTGTTAATTAATATATTGTAAACATGTGTTACTGTAAGGATAAGTATGTGTTAGTACTTAATAGCACATGTTTATACTTTTCAGTACACATATTTGTCATTATAATGGAACATATAAGATATTGAAATTTATGTAACTATATGAACACAAATGTATTACTGTAAAGAGAAATATATGTTTATTGGAGATAATAAAGGCTAAGAATTTGAATTTTGAATATTTGTATATATTTGGTACATACTCTTTTGTTGACTAATTAGGCAATTCATTAGCTGACTAATTAGCGTGTAATTAGTCCTATGTATCTCCCTTAATTATGGAGATTTACTGTACTCTCTCTTTATAAGTTTAATTCATGCGTATCACAAAAGCATAAGGTGATACTTTCTCATCTCATAGTGTTATTGTATGAACAAAATATCACTCCCTCTAATTCATGCATCCACTTCTTCCTCTATTTTTATTTGTTTCTCTCTCTGACTAGACCACATCTCACAAATTCTTGATCCATGAAAAATATTTTAAATAAGTGTATTTTATAGACGACCAGCCTTGATCCATCATGAGATATTCTACCGAGCTCGAATTAAAAAAAAAAAGTTAGGGCATGATTGATATGACTGAATGAAATTACGGCTGAATGGAATGAATTAATGAATGGAATGAGGAATAATCATTCTTATGATTGGTATGACCTAAGAATGAAATATAAGTATTGATGAATCTGTTTTAAAATTATTATTATTAGTTATTAATTATACTTTAATATTAATATTATTATTGATTATTATATATATTTTTAATATTATTATTATTTTTAGCTTTTTAATATATTATTATTGTGTTTATTATAATAATATATAATTTTAGTAAACATATATATGTATATTAATATGTATTTAATTATTGTTGAAAGTATGAGTTAAATAATAACATTTTTATTTTATTTTCATTAAAATATTATTAAGAATTTGCTTTAATTTAAATTTTTCGAGATATAGTATTATTATTAAAAAAATTATATTATTTATTTATTTTAATATTATTATTATTGGAGTTTGTTATTATTTTTATTAAATAAATTTGTTGGGTAGAAAGTAATATTATGAAATGAATGATAATATTTTTTGTGGAAAAAAATTTAATTCCTCAAAATATTGAATACATAAACCCATGGGGTATGTAAGGAATCACAATTCCTTTATTTTTTGGAATAACCATACCTAATGGAATTGTGATTCCTTCCAAAAATACATACCAATCAATGTATTTTGAATAGATTAAGGAATGATCATTCTATTCCTTATTTATTCCAACATATCAATCACATCCGGATATGTCACTATTATTCGGGGTCCTCACTCTAAGGTGGACACACATATTACTCTAAGGTACAATGTGCAAAAAAAAATTTGCACTTTAGTTCAAACTAGATACTACAGTGCAATGTAATTTTTGCACATTGTACCTTAGAGTAATTTTCCCATAAATTTTATACCTCATAGTAATTTTCCCCTATTTTTATTCCATCTTTTTTCTCTGACTTGCTTCTACTTTTGCTCATTTCTTTCCTTGTTTGCAAACCAAAGTTACAACTTAAAATTACTTATTTTTTTTATCAAAATCACTTATAGAGTGTTTTGAAACTCTACTATCCAATTATTAAAAGCACTTAAAAGCATTTTTTTAGAAGCAGTAACTCATCAACTTTTTTCTACTTATTTCTAATCCTTATTATTTTATTTAGTGCTATTATTGTTTTGTCCTCACTTTATTAGTAATATTTCAAAAGTACCCATCATTTATATTTAAAAAATCTGAGTAAACTCTCTTGAACCCTAAATTCACACCCCCAATTCACCGAAGAATGGCCATTAAAAAATATCTCTAGAAAATTACACATTGCCTGCAATTCAAGCATCATCCATGGCTGATATGTAAGCATCATTCATGTCTGTATGTCCTCAAGCTTCATTTCCAATAACAGAGCATTTTCGTGGAAGAGACCAATTTAAAATTTATCCTCATGTTTTTTCCTCCATACTCTCAATACTAAGTAATAAATAATTGAAGTTTGTTTGCAACATCACAGTGAATGAACCAATAGAACCAATCCAAAAATGCAAGCTTAAGTTATCCAATTTCACTTTCAGCAAACTCGAATTTAAGAAGCAGAAACAATTGGGTGTTGAGAAACTTACCAATTTTCGCAGGAGATTCATTTGAGATATCACTGGTGAAGAGAAGGAAAAGTAACGCAGTGAATAAAATAAATCTTATTTAGGGTTTAATAATATTGAAAGAAAGTGTGTAGAGAAATTTTATAAGGGTATTTTTGTGAATTTAAAAAAAAAAGTGCTTTATTTTGCAAATACTTCAATTTAAGTAGAAGTGATTAAAAGTGTTTTGTTTTAATACACTACCAACTTTTAATTTTACTACAAAAATTAATTTTAATAACTTCTAAAGAAGCACAATTGTTTGCAAACACACCCGCTGACTTGCTTCTACTTTTGCTCATTTCTTTCCTTTTCTGCTCATTTCTTCCCAAACATATCTCATGTCAATGAGATATGCTATATGCACATTTGATCGATGAGACATTTATTACATGAGTACCTGTCGTGTTGAGGACACGATATGGCGAGTGCCATGTAAATGTCGGGATCGACATGGCATGCTCCTCCTGTCATGATTTTTAATATTTTTATCTTGAATTTTTTTATCTTGAATTTTTAATATTTTTTAATACTGAATTTTATTTGAATAATTTTTAATACAATTTTTTTAATATTTTTTAATACTATTTTTTTTAATATTTTGTTGAATATTGGATTTATTTTGAATAGCGGATTTTTTTTTAATTTTTAATTATTTTTTTAATACTGGATTTGTTTTATACAAAAGTAGTTTAATTAGTTGGTGTTACAATCAATGTTTTTTTTTAATTTAAATATTTTTTTACATGTTTCATTGAAAAGTATTAGTTGGTTGTTTCATTGAAAGGTATTGGTTGTTTCATTGAAAGGTATTGGTTGTTTCATTGAAAAGTATCAGTTGTTTCATAGAAAAATATTAATTGGTTGTTTCATTGAAAAATATTAATTGGTTGTTTCATTGAATAGTATAAAAAACTTATATACAATAATTTCGAATATTAAATAATTGAAAGGTACTAGTCGTTTCATGTAACATTATACTCCTATTAAATAATTTGAATATATTTGTAATGTTACACTAATGGTGTTTTACAAATTAAAAATTATTAAGATAAGTATAATAAATAAGTAATGAATGATATAACAAATAACAATTAAGCAAGTTTGTGAAAAAAACAACCATAATTAAATTGTAAAATGGGAATATTAGCCTCTATAACTTTTTTTAGCATCATAGTTAACTTTACGTCGCGGTTTCGCAATTGAATAATACATTGTATAGTTCTATTCTACTTATAAATTGAAAATGTAAAAACATCATCACACTCCATCACCATAATCATCACCACATCATCACACTCCACTTCCCATCATTTTGAAAGTCTCATCGATCAAATATGCATTTAGCATTTGTGCATGTTGTTGTATGCATATTGTATGAAAAAACCCACAAATCTGGCAGCAAGTAAAATTAAGTATTACTAAGTGTAGAACCTCATTTGCTTTGGTGGATGAGGTGCCCTCACCTTGACCTCGAGCTATCATGCGATCTCATCATTATGTCATAAGAATCTACGACATGATATGTGTCGGGGGGCGTCATAGAAGATCTTCCCTAAAAATGGATTTAATTGAGAGGCAAATCAAATCAGCAAAGTACAATTATGACCGACGAGCGGGCGATACTTAAATGGCTAATTCACATAAATCTAGAATTACCTGATGCGTCGTCGGCTGCCCGAGGTCACCAAGCCTCCCACGACCTCCCACGACCTCCATGGATAGGTCAAAATCGTCTTTTCGCATTTAATATTTTGCATTTAATTGTTATGATGCTTAGGTAGAGTGAGCTCCTTTCTCCTCTCACCTTATAAATAGGGCTCATTTATGACCCAAATAACTAGAAAATTCAAGACCTTACCAAACCTCTTGCAATTTATTTCCTTGCAATTATTAAGAACACTTGCTCTCTCAAACATCAATAAGCAATTAATCGACTCTCGTCTTTTCATTATTGTTTGTGTTACTAAGACCGATTATATCTAAATCTCTAAACCCGATATTTTAGTACACAACAATTGGTAGCTAGAAAGGTACTCTTTAAGAAATTTAGTGCTAAAATTTTAGTGTTTTTCTAATTAGAGTATTCCTCCACGAATCTTCGATCAAAAAAATCCGTTATGTCTTCCAATTATCCTCGAGTCTTAAACATGTCTCCAGCGACTCTCCTCTAAAAAGCGGACTAAGTCGAGAACCTCGAAATACGGCGAATTGGATGGTGACGTCGGCAATCAAAGGTGAAGGATCCCTCGATGTCCCCAAAAGCGAGCAAATCCGAATCCGGCGAGATATAAAAGCATACGTGGCGTTATTATGCAAGCGACCTCCATGGATAGTCGGGATCAGGGAAGGGGCCAATGGATGAATCCCCAGCTCTTCAATCTCAACACTCTCAAGAAATAAATAGGGATCTAATCCGTCCGCTTATTCTCGGGAAGTTTCCTCCTAGAATAAGTCAATAGAAAGCCAACAAACTATGGCAACGCTAAACTGAAAAAGATCTTGTATGGGGTCAATGGCCCGGGGTAGACCAGCCCGAAGGATATCGGCCGACTCGATCAGACCCATCACCTCCTGATGGTGAAAGAACACCATCTCCCCACCGTTTGGATCGAACTCCTTCACCTCGCCAAGAGAACACCCCACACTTATCCAAATATCGGCTCAACTCCCGCTTTGGCGGTTATCCCGCAAAACATCAAGGAAGCTGCGGGATCAATTAGCGAACAAGTGGGGAGGACCCATAACCACTAAGATCCCCGTCTCAAACCTCTTTAAAAATCAATGCAAACTCCATCACACAGATCTAATTTCGATTCCGATCCGATCAACCATGTACAAATACACATCCTAGAACTCGATAGAACAATTGCCACCCAACCCCACCTTTTCCCAATCAATCTTGCAATTTATTTCAACACTCTCCCATTGTTTGCCTTTGAATCCTTCCACATAATGGCCCAAACTTTTTTCACACTTCTCTCCTCGCTAACTCCCAACAAAGGACAAAGCAACGTCTAGCAAATCTACCAACTTGACAATGATGAGTCGGATCGGTTTACATTGATCGCTGGATAAAATTTCATGGAGGGCGAACCCCTTGGAGACGAGGCAATTATAGATGATGAACAAGGAATACCCACGTTGAGCTCACGCTTTCGTATTTCATGATTAACAATGCCAAAATTTTGGTGTTTTTCTAATTCCAGGTTAGAAACCTATAAAAAGCCCGGCCACGAACTATTGAGCTCCAAGGTCTTTCAAACCTTTTCGAAATGGTCCGGTGAAACTATTAACCATTTAAATTTTTAATCAAGGGAAGGCGATGGCTCCCCGACCTAGAATTGATTCAGGATCTCTCAACCCCAAAGAGATTACGCAACTATCATAACACCATTGGGCACACGAGCACTACCTTACCACGACTGCGTCAAACAATTACAAGGAAGTTGGTCGGTTTGTTAAGCGAATTTAACAGTCCCAACCATCGAATGCTCCGCCCCGTTAACCAAGTTCTCTAGATCTGGGGGTTAATCCATATTTTGCCTCACTCTCTAATTCTCGGCGTCCTCCCTCTCCAAGCGGCGTCGAAAAGCATAAATCGGCATACCCTCGATAATGCGCTAAAAGTGCCTCCGATCAACACCATTGCTCGAACTCAAAATAACTCACTTTCACCAAAGAGGATAAGGATGGAGTGGTGTTCCCAAACTGGGACCCACTCGTGATATCGGCGAGAATAATGGGGGCATTAGTTTGCATGTCGATAATGGGGCTTTCTACAACATCCTTTTCAAGAAAACGTTGGACCGGCTCGGCGATTTCCCGACTCGTCGAACCTACGATCGAGGATCCAGTTTGGGAACCGCCGGTTTATGGAATGATCCGTTTGTCGGTTAACCTCAACTACGGGCCTTGGAATGAAGAGGCCGATCGGCTCGACCGTGATCATCAACCTCCGCCAACGCCCTTCTTGGTGGTGCAGGTTCCGTCCTCTTCTTACTTTTATTCTATTAAGTTCCCTGGATTTGTCGGGAAGATCGACACCATTAAGGGTGACTAATTCTTTGCTGAAAATGTTTGACTTACACAATAATGGATTTAAATTCGCGTTTTATTTTGGTAGGAAGGCGAAGGTGAGGAAAGATTGTCGAATCGAACCTCTTTGAACAAAAAAAAAATAGCAAAATGGAGATATACAATGTAATAGAAATAGGGACAACACCCATGGAAATTGAATTGTGGTCCAGAAAAGTTAGGCGAAGCAGGAGGGTTAAAGCTTCATAAGAATTACGATTTAGAACCTCGCCTCGGGTTCGAACCAATGGAAAAGACCTCACTCGGCGAGAATCCGTTCTTGATCGAGAATCGAAAGAGATAAACAAATGACGAGCAACTCCCATCGAAGAACTTCGAAACAATCTTGAACATCATACGACCCGAAATTAAGTTTGACCATCTAACTCAAATACCCAGCGATATCACGAACTCATATGATAGATTTCCTCAAGCAAAATTTAGATATTTTCGCGTGGCATACGAAGACATGATTGGCATCGACCAAAAGTCGCTTGTCACAAGTTGAACATCGATCCTACAAAAAACTAGTCTCTCTCAAAAATGAAAAAATTAGCCCTCGACAAATCAGAAAGTAAAAAAGTTACTCAACAACAAATTAATCGAACAAGCGACCATCCCGAAAGCCAGCGCGATTTTGGTAAAAGCAAACAATTCTGGCAACTATGCATCGTGTTGGGAAATTTATAGTTTTGATGAAAGTTCAAAAACCACGTGTAATAGGACCCGTCCATCCATGCCTTATTCTCGATAGGAGACCGTTGATAATGATTGTATAGAAAAAGCCCGTCACATATTGAGGGGAACTCAATATGTAAAGGTCGAATCTGAAGAATCCACAAGCCGAGGCGAGCGTTAAACCGAGCGGAAGATCGTCCTAGTCGTCTTCAGCGGAAGTCATGAAACTCAAACCTCTAATCTTAAAGATCGGATGACTTCCGAGAAGATAAAACCGGAAGACCTACATCGACTGATCGGCCCGGTTGAAGCTAAGTCACCGGTAGCGAAGATATCGGTGGTGATCTTGTGTATCGGATCGACTCATAAGATGGCCGATGTTTCATCCATCGTCTGCGATCTAAGCAAGAAGAATACCAACCTTAGTTGGAGGGAACAACCTTTGCCAAAGCAAAACTTCCATCCAATAAGGAAGAAACTGCGTATGAGCAGATGCGGGATTCGATGTTGCTCTCTCAAGACGGTATAAAATACATTCACGCTTTTCGGATCGTTCTGAAGACGTCACATCAAGCCTCCTAAAATAGCCTGAGATTCAAATTGCTCTCCACCGTCTTTGATCTCAAAATATGGGATCACACTTGAGTGAGACAAATGGGGCTCAAACTATAGTCGACATGCCACAACAACAAGCTTATTTTATATTGTGTTCATCCATAAGTTCTTAGCAATCTTTTCATCTAGCTTTTAAGAACAGCACATGCATAAAGGAAAGATTTCGCAGTTGGAACCTCAACAATCTTACCCAAACCCCATTAGGATAAGTTGTTTAGCAAATTCGATCTGGGGTTTCTAATCTTGATTTACGTTGGTGAGAACTCTTAAAACATGATTGTCTTGTGTTGGACTAACACACTAAACTCCATCAAGTCGGTTAAAATCGGTTAAGTTGGTGCCCGGGTGAAAGGGAAAGAGTGGGCGACTTTGCCCGTCGACCAATCTTAAAAGCGCATACATTCTAAGTTAGATCGAAATCTCCCATCGAATAAAACTTGGAATCGATCACTATTTAGTTTTCACCGCGGGTAAAACAAGCTTCATACGCATCGATTAATCGATAGCCCCAGTCTGATAAAATAAGTTGGTTATCGAACCAAAAATGATTCACTTCGCATTCGGTATCAATCACTATTCACCCTCCTCTGAACTTACCCTCGCCTTAACCCGTTCGGGACCTACAATGCGATTCGGTTGGTTCTTGATAACTCGACTACGTGTGGTTGGTTCTTGAAAAACAAAACTTATTCATTTTCCAAATCACTCTGGATAACACGTCCGGTATGTATCCTCGAATTGATGAGTTGCAGTTGGGCCGTATATATTCCCCATCTCTTCGTCGGTGGCGGACCTTGATGGAAGTCATCCCATTTACACAATCCTGGAAAAACAAATCCTTCCAAATATCTACCACACTTGACAATGAAGACAATGGATCGGGACGTAAGTATCTCAAATTGATCGCTGGATAAAAGGCTATCTTCATGGAGTTCAATGAACCCTTGGGAAGCGAGGCCAAGGTCTAGGAATAGTCCATGGATAAAAACCTATTAAACTTTTCTTGTGGAGTTCGCGAAAAAGGGTGGAAACAAAGGAACCCGAGGTCCTAGTTGTGGAAGATGATGAAGTTAGGTTGAACAAGGAATACAATCTTGAGCTGATTTCGGTTGGGCGGGTATCATGATTAACAATGCGAGGTGCTGCGCCCAAATGATTGGGCGAGGACGGTCAAGAAACCCGCCCGTTCCGACACACACTGCTTTATCGGCTAAAAAGTCAAAAGCGAAGTCAAAGTCAAATCAAGGTTAAAGAAACCTATAAAAAGCCCGCCACGAACTATTGAGCTCCAAGGTCTTTCAAACCTTTCGATAATGGTCTCGAGGTGAAACTTCTCGAAACGTTAACCATGAACCCAGCTCAAATTTTTCAAGCGATCAAGGGGAAAGGCGGTAACTCCCCCGACGCCGGAAGAATTGATTCGGGATACTTCCAAACTCAACCCAAAAGGATATGCGCAACTATCACTTAACACCATTGGGCATACAAAAAGAAGACAAAGCTGAAAAGCACTACCACGACTGCGAGGGGAGTTGTGGATTTCTTAAGGAGGGAAGTTGGAAAAGACAATAGAAGTTGTTAAGCGAAGGAGCGAATCCAGTCTAACCATCGATAAGGAGTGGATGCTTTCATGTTGAGAAACCCTCCACATTCTCACCAGCCCTAACCAAGATCGGTGATGTCCAAACGTCCATAGATCTCTAATATGGGGGTAACCTAGAAAAGTAATCCATATGATTTTTCCGTCTACATCGGGGGCTCTCGTGATTCCTCCAAAAGTGATCCTCCCTCCCATCACCTCTTAAGATAGCAGCGTCGAATGAAGTGTTCTCAAGCATAAATCTATGCGTTCAAAGGAATTTCCGGATCCTCCCGATCCCTCGATAATCACTAATTACTCCCGAACCATTCTCCAATAAATCAAAATAACTCCACTTTCACGAAGGATAAGGATGGAGTGGTGTTCCCCTAAAAGCTGGGACCCACTTTCGTGATATCGGCGAGAATAATGGGGGCGATTAGTTTGCGCGTCATGATCGATAATGGGGCTTTCTACAACATCCTTTTCAAGAAAGCGTTGGACCCATTCGGCGATTTCCAGAGCGACGTCCGAACCCTCACCTCCCGAGAATCAGGATCAGGATTTGGGAACCGAGCCGTATTGCTCGAAGCCTATGGAATGATCCGTTTGTGGGATTAAAAATAACCTCGACTCTACGGGCGGGAAGTGAAAGCGACCCGATCGGCTCGACCGTGATCATCAACATCCTCAAATTTCAAGGATCGCGACATTCTTCCGGTGGAAGCCTTTCAAAGCTTCATTCAAAAGATTTCTGGTCGGGTTCGTCCTCTTCTTACTTTTATTGTATTAAGTTCCCTGGATTTGACGGGAAGATCGACACCATTAAGGGTGACTAGATTGCTGCTAGAAAATGTTTGACTTACACCTGTGTCGATTTAAATTCCGCATTTTATTTTGGTAGGAAGACCGAGGTGAGGAAAGATTATGCTGAATCGACCTCACCCCGAACAAAAAAATAGCAAAATGGAGATATCTGATGTAATAGAAATAGGGACAACACCCATGGAAATTATTTGTGTGATTGAAGGTGTCCGACCTAGAAAAGTTAATAGAGTTGCAACGGAGGGTAAAGCTTCGCAAAGAATTACCTGATTTAGAACCTCGCCTCGGGTTCGAACCAATGGAAGAAGACCTCACTCGACGAGAATCCATTCTTGATCTGAGAATCGAAAGAGATAGCCAGCGAGCAACTCCCATCGAAGAACTCGAAACAATACTGGTCGACATCGCACGACCAGAATTAAGTTTGACCATCAGACTCAAATACCAGTGATATCACGAACTCATATGATATTTCCTCAAGAAATTTTCGATTTTTAGATATGATTTCCTCAAAGATTTAGATATTTTAGCATGGCGCCGCGAAGAATATGATTGGCATCGACCAAAAGTCGATTGTCACAAGTTGAACATCGATCCTACAAAAAACTAGTCTCTCAAAAAAGAAAATTAGAGCCTCGACAAATCTGGCGACCTTGGCGAAAGTAAAAAAGTTACTCAACAACAAATTAATCGAACAAGCCGACCATCCCCAGTGGGAAGCCAGCCTTTTTTTTAAAAAAAGCAAACAATTCACATGCACTATCCCGCATCTCGATGTTGGGGTTACTTTGGAAGATCTCAATGTTGGGGTTATCTTGGAAAATTATGCTTTTACTTTGTATTTATGTCTTATTCGTATCTTATTTAAATAAATTATTTATCAACTGAGGCTTTAAATATCATTGAATGTTACATATTTTTCTTTTGCATAATTGTTCAATAAGCGATCGTGTTACATTGTAGTTATTTTAGTGATACCCGATCACGAAAGATTAAATTAACGATCCGCATGGCTAAAAGTCGTTGTTCACGACCTAGATGAAATGAACAATCCATCATGAAAGGTTGAAGTGTAAAGGCTCGAGATTGGCTTGTCTTGACCAAGATTACACTAGTGCATGGTGATCTTGAATAGGACCTGGGAGGGTAAATTCTTGACCTTTAATTATCAAAAAAATTAAACCTTACATATTTTTTTCTAATTGTTCTTAATGTTACATTGTAAATTTTAGGATCCCTTCAAATAGGATTAAATTAACGGTTTGTAATTATTGCTTTGACTTATGAAAGGTTGAAGAATCAATGAGATTCAATACTTTATATCTTGGACAATATTAAACCTTGTTCACATATTTCTTAATTTCGCCTAAATAGGATCGATTTAATTATGAAGAATCAATGAGATTCAATACTTTATATCTTGGACAATATTATTGTTCACATGCTATTGCTAAGATTTAATATGAAGAATCGTGTGCAAGTACGCTTGTTCGATTTGCCCCCTTGGGAGGTTCATAAGATTTATCATATCAAATCTTGCAAGTGGAATTAGTTTCCGGTATGGATAATAATGTTGAATCGTTCCTTGACCAAGGATAAAATATATTAATTAAAGGAAAAGTTGTTTCAGTGGCTTGAATTAATTAATGGGCTAGATAATCTTAAACACGGGAAATAATGACCGGGAGCCATATTAACAGTAATATGGGTTAAGATGGATAGTGCAATATTAATTATGTAGTGGGATTAATTAATATTTATGGGCTTGAATAATATTGTGGCTCAATATTAGATATTCAAAGTCCATTAGAAGGTCCAATCTTAAGTCTCCTAAAGGCCCCTCAAGTAGCCCAAACATAAAGTTCAATAACTGGAAAAGGTGTTTAAAATAAAATAAATTATTGTTGCCTAATTCTTTTCCTAATTTTCGAAATTAATAAATAAAAGGGGGAGAAATATTTTCTTTGAATTTTGTTATGCAATGAGGATAAGTATTCTTGGAATACAAGTTGATCTCATTAAATTCAAGAAATCTCCCACTTAGTTATTTGTTAAGGAAGTTTCAAAATTTTTGAATAAATAAGGAGAGGAAAGATTTTCTTGATTTTCTTGGAAAGATATTATGGAAGATATTTATTCTTGGAATATAAGAATATCTCATAAATTCAAGAAGATCCAAATCTTGGATTCCTTTATCCTTAAATTTTCGAAAATCACCATAATATTAGGAGGTGGGATTTTTGTGAAATATTTAATTATGGAGAAAAGAATATATGAGATATATTCAAGATTTCTTGGAGATCAAGAAAAAGATTTTCCATCTTGTTTTCACCCTAAAATTTCGACCACCCCTATATCTATAAATAGGGGATGAATGTTTCATCCCCAAGAGCAATTCCATTTGTTGAAAAAATTAGAAATCCACAAAGGTGGTGCAACATAATTTTATTTTTCCTTTTGTTAAATTGTTCGTGATTTCCTACCACCGGATTGTTGAACAAGGATAAGGGAATATTTGAGAAGGTCTTTTGGTGTGTTTGTGTGAACGAGATCCATCTTCTCAACGGTTGTCACTCCGAGAGGTTAGTTCACTTAAACCCGTTGTAATTCCGCATGCGTAGGATTTATGTGAACTGTTTATATGCATGATTTGTTGTTGAATTATTATTTTAATTAATATAGGATTAATTCATGCTAGTAATAATTGTTAGAATTAAATTTGTATTTAATTATTCATCCCGAATAGATCCGGGCAATTAATTCCCCAACAACTGGTATTAGAGCCTCGGTTTCGGGCTCTGAAGTTTTAAATTGTAATTTAATTTGTGTTCATTAAAATTGAAATTGGATAGTAGAATTGCTAGATCTTTTTTGCAGGTATCCAATTGTCATGGTTTTTGATGAATGTTTATATTTATGCATATAAATTGTGGTTGTTTTTTAATTCGATTCGTTCGAATTCGTTTTGCCTCATGAGAAAATCCACGAGTAGATTATGATTTGTTTGATTCGTTCAATGTAATAGACTAGTCTAGATCTAGGTTTATTTATTTTTTCGTAAATAAATTGTAACCGGATCAGAAACGGAGGCGGAGATGAAGAATTAAAAGACGAGATCCGAAATCGCGGCGTAGCGTCGCGGCGTCGCATTTAAACGCGTTAAGGAGGCACGCCACACACGGACGCTGCTGCAGCACGCACGGGCATGGGGGCGAGGCCGAGTGGGCCGAGCGCTAAAGCGATTGAGTCGGGTTTTAGGGGTGGCGCAGAAAGAAATGCGGCGCAGCGGCGAGCCGTTAGCGGGCGCTACCGACGGACGACGGACAAATAAAGTCGAGTCGGAGGTGGCACGCGATTCGCATGGGAAGCGGTGCTGCTGCACGCGAGAGTCTCGCGAGATATGCCGAAAGGCCAAGAAGTATACGCGGCGGCGCTTATGCACGCGACGACGGGCGCGATCGACATGGCCGTGAAAGGGCAGGTAATTCGACCCGTGAGCTGGTCGATGACGTGACTTTGACGTGGCATTTTTTTTAAGACGGCCAAGGGGGAGCCGAGACTTAACGATGAAGGCCATAAAGACGATTTCAAGATCAAGACATGACAAAAATTAACCGCGACAAATCGGATATATGTGCCCAATGTGTTTAATTTTTTGTTTTGATATTTTGCATTATTTTATGCTTATTTAAATTGTGTTTAAATATGCGATGCATGAGAAAATGTTTTCAAAAATCTCACCTTCGAAAATTACTAAGTATGTTTAAACAATTAATTGACAATTTTATTCTGGATAATAAAATTGAATTAATTTTGACCTCCATGATTTATTTATTTGTGGATTCTTTTGGAGAAATTCCCCCCACGGGATGGCCAAAAGATAGATTTCACATGATTATTATTAGTGACGACTATGACCCTCCCCACGAGGCTCATTCAAAGCAAAGTAGTAATTCTGTATTTAATCATGGTTATTACTTAGGCATAAAATTGATATGCATATACTTCCCCGAAGTCCCTGTCAATTTTATATTGGTCAAGTTTGAGCCAACTATTAATCTGGACATTAAAGGTTTGTAACTGTTCTGGTTTGTAACATGCTTGAATGTGTTTAAATAATGACTCACCCCGCGTGGCTTATTTAAACTGTTTTGAGATGTTGGTTGATGCATGTTCATATTTTTTTTGAGATTTTAATATGAATCATGTGATCGAATTATGTGATAATTTTGTGTTTATACAATAGTTATTTATTTCAGTTCATCATGTCGCAACCTTTTAATTCACTGTTAATATACTTTAAGTCAATAGAGTTATATAGGAAAATATGTCGATTGGAAATTATATATTGTCTTGACCATGCAACACGCATAAGTCCGTCCTTGACGAACTTAGACTCGCTAAGACTACGATTGAGAGGAAAATAAGTGACATCATAAGCAATGGTTAGGATCCAAGAAAATGGCTAAGTGTATCATCTTGACTTCAACGTCGGGTGTGTTGCAACACCAACACCAGAACTTGGAAACCATTGCAGCTATTATGATAGATCTTAACAAATTCTTCACTCACCAGAATCGTGAAGCGAGATACCCATACAGAATTTGTTCTCGAAGAAAATGGCATTAAGAGGTGTCAAGAAGAAGACTGACACACAAAAATTGCTTAATTGCGGTCTAAGAAGACATTGGAGGTCAGCCTGTTCCAAGCCTAAAAAGGTTGGGAAGAAGGGTAATTCTCAACCACTAATTGTTGAAACTTGTTTAGCGGCGTATGCTCCCATCTGTGGGTAATGAATACGGGAACCACTAATCATGATTGTTTCAATGTTTTAAGGATTCTGGATAATCGAACGATTTAGTGGGAGTGAGACCATCATCTCCATGGGCGATGTTACGAAAGTAGCGGTTATTGCAATGCTACGTAAGTAGCAGATATTGCAATACTACGTAAGTAACGGTTATTGCAATGCTACGTAGGTAGCGGGTATTGCAAATCCACGAAAGTAGCTTTACTGCAATATGCTAGGTGAGTAGCAGATATTGCAGTGCTACATGAGTAGTGGTTTAAGCAGTGGGAGAAGTGCACCTATCATTTAGTGATAGAATTTTAGTTTTGAGAGACGTTCTTTATGTTCCCAGTTTTAGAAAGAATTCACTTTCAGTTTCTAAAATTATGTTAATGGATACTTAGTTTCTTTTAATAAGAATGACATCATTTCTTGAAATGATGAGTGTATCTGTTATGGGACATTGATGAACAATGTCTACATTATTAAAAGTGCACACCACACGCAAAACGAATCCTATAACACATCGACTGTTTCGGATAAAAGAGAACGTTCATCAGATGTGAACGAAACACTTCTATGGCATCTAAGACTAGGTCATATTAATCCAAAAGGGATTCAAAGGTTGGTAGAAAATGGTTCATTGGAGTATCTCCGGGTTGAACCATTTCCAACTTGCGAATCATGTTTGGAGGGTAAAATGACCAAGAGGACATTCGGAGCCAAGAGGGATAGAATCAAAGAAATGTTGGAAATCGTTCACACCGATGTATGTGGTCCAATGTCAATCAAAGCAAGAGGAGGTTATGAGTATTTCGTTATTTTTATCGATGATTACTCAAGATATGGATACATGTACCTTATGAAGCATAAATCTGAGACCTTCATTAAATTCAAAGAATTTAAGGCTCAAGCAGAGAATCATAGGGAGAAACGTATCAAGTCTCTACGATCTGATCGTGGAGGCGAATACCTTAGCGATGATTTTTGAACTACTTGTCAGATGAAGGGATTGTATCCCAGTTGACTGCACCCGGAACCCCTCAACAAAACGGGGTTGCAGAACGAAGAAACAGAACTCTTTTAGAAATGGTCAGATCAATGATGAGTTATGCGGATCTACCCAAATCGTTTTGGGGTCACGCCATGGAAACAACGACTTACATTCTAAACCTAGTGTCATCCAAATCGGTTCCCAAAACCCCTAAAGAGTTGTGGACCGGGCGCAAGCCCAGTTTAGGACACATGAGAATCTGGGGGTGTCCGACATACCTGTTGGACAAGGAAACTGGTGAATTGGATCCACAATCAGAATTAAGGATATTTATAGGGTACCCCGAAGGAACGAAATGGTGCATGTTCTATAGTCCCGAAGATCAAAAGTGGTAATCAGTACGCACTTTAGATTTTTGAAAGAAGACTACATGAACGAAAGAAAGCCCAGAAGTGAGATTACCTTAAATGAGCTAAGGGGGCTAACCTCAGTGCCAACTGTACAAGATGACATACCAAATGGCACACTTACACAACCGGAACCTCGTCGTAGTGGGAGGGTTGTGAGACAGCCCGAGAGGTTCATGGGGGTGGGAGAGTCCTCGAACTTAGTCCCCGGTCAAGATGAATCAGACCCATGGACTTACGATGAGGCAATCCAAGACAAGGATGCGGTTTCTTGGCAAACAGCAATGGAAGCCGAAATGGGTTCTATGGATCATAACAGAGTGTGGGAGTTAGTCGAACCACTTATTGGGGTCAAACCCATTGGCTGTAAGTGGGTATACAAGAGGAGAAGGGGACCGGACGGGAAGGTGGAAATCTTCAAGGCAAGGCTTGTGGTGAAAGGTTATACTCAGAAAGAAGGGATCGACTATGAGGAAACCTTCCCACATGTAGCAATGCTCAAGTTAATCTGAATTCTCTTGTCGATTGCTGCGCATCTCGATTTTGAAATCTGGCAAATGGATGTCAAGACGGCTTTCCTTAACGGAAGTCTTGAAGAGGATATCTATATGCAACAACCCCAAGACTTCATTGAAAAAGGCCAAGAACACCTAGTTTGCAAGCTCAAGAAATCCATTTATGGACTCAAACAAGCATCCAGAGCTTGGAACCAATGTTTTGATCAAGTAATAAAGTCTTATGGGTTTGATCAAAATGAATACGAAAGTTGTGTGTACAAGAAGCTTGTCGGAACTGCATTGGTATTCTTAGTACTATACGTAGACGACATTCTACTCATCGATGACGATGTAAAGATGTTGTCAGACGTAAGGGCATGGCTTTTAAAACAGTTTGATATGAAGGACTTAGGGGAAGCCAGACACAACCTTGGGATCAAGATCACTCGAGATCGCAAGAAAATGATGATAGGCTTATCGCAAGCTTCATATATAGACACTGTCTTGAAGCGATTCAGCATGCAGGATTCCAAGAAAGGCTTCGTACCTTTCAGACATGGAATCCATCTATCCAACGAAATGTGCCCTAAGACACAAAAAGAGAGAGATGACATGAAAGGCATTCTCTATGCTTCGGCTGTTGGAAGCCTTATGTATGCAATGCTGTGCACGAGACCGGATATCTGCTTTGCCGTTGGCATGGTGGCAAGATATCAAAGTAATCCGGGGAAAAGAGCATTGGACGGCAGTTAAGAACATTCTGAAGTATCTGAAAAGAACTCGGGATAGAATGTTGGTTTATCAGTCAGACAGTCTAATTCCCATCGGTTACACGGACTCGGATTTCCAATCAAACATAGATTCCAGAAACTATCTGCTTCAGTAAGTGTGCTTTCATTTGGGAAGTGTAGCCATGAAATGGATGAGTGTGAAGCAGAAATGCATCACTGACTCAACCATGGAAGTCGGGTAAGTAGCTGCTTGTGAAGCAGTGAAGAAACCAGTTTGGCTCTAGACCTTCCTAGTGGACTTGGATAGAGTTCCGAATTTGTCTAGCAATATTTGCTAGGGGCAGTTGCAAATTCAAGGGAACCAAGAGTCCATGAGTCAAACAAGCACACTGAAGGAAAGAAATCTTAGACGAGAAATCGTTAATAGAGGAGATAAAGAGGTGGCTAAGATTGCATTGGAAGATAACCTAGTTAATCCTCTCACAAAGTGTCTGCCTCTGGAAACATTCAAGAGACATGTGGGCGGAATGGTTGTCAAGTGCGTAGCTAATCTGCTTTGAGTATAAGTGGGAGATATTATTAGGTTCGTGTAGGTGACATTAGATATCACGCATTAGGAACTACACGAGATATGCTGTAGTATACTTAAAAGCAGACTTTGAATATAAGTGGGAGATTGTTGGGGTTATACTGGAAAGTATGATTTTACTTTGTATAACCAAACTGAATTTCTGTCTTATTTACTGAAATAAATTATTTATCACTGATACTTTAAATATCATTGAATGTTACATATATTTACTGCATAATTGTTCAGTAAACAGTACGTGTTACATTGTAGTTAATTTAGTGATACCAGATCACAGAAGATTAAATTAATAGTCCCTTGTAACTAAAAGTACGTCGTTCACGACCTAGATGGAAATGAACAATCCATCGTGAAAGGTTGAAGTGTAAGGCTCAGATTGACTTGTCTTGACCAAGAGATTACACTAGTGCATGACTGATGCACTGAATAGGACCTACATGAGGGTAAATTCTTCAGCACTGCATTACGAAGAATTAGACCTCAGTGGTTCGTTATTTCTTAATCTTCGTCCCTTAAATAGGATCGTGTGTGGTTAGTAATTATTGCTTTGACTTATGACGGGCAGAGAATCAATGAGATTCAATACTTTATATCTTGGGCAATATTATTGGTCACATGCGATTGCTAAGATTTAATACGAAGAATCGTGTGCAAGTACGCTTGTTCGATTTGCCCCCTTGGGAGGTTCATAAGATTTATCATACCAAATCTTGCAAGTGGAATTAGTTTCCGGTATGGATAATAATGTTGAACCGTTCCTTGACCAAGGACAAAAGATATTAATTAAAGGAAAGTTGTTTGAGTGGCTTGAATTAATTAATGGGCTAGATAATCTTAAACACGAGAAATAATGACCGGGAGCCATATTAACAGTAATATGGGTTAA
Source organism: Stenogyne calaminthoides (assembly GCA_037126765.1). Taxonomy (NCBI): domain Eukaryota; kingdom Viridiplantae; phylum Streptophyta; class Magnoliopsida; order Lamiales; family Lamiaceae; genus Stenogyne; species Stenogyne calaminthoides. The sequence goes on from JBBCBC010000011.1 coordinate 16,424,106, forward strand.
GATGGATAGTGCAATATTAATTATGTTGTGGGATTAATTAATATTTATGGGCTTGAATAATATTGTGGCTCAATATTAGATATTCAAAGTCCATTAGAAGGTCCAATCTTAATTCTCCTAAAGGCCCCTCAAGTAGCCCAAACATAAAGTCCAATAACTGGAAAAGGTGTTTAAAATAAAATAAATTATTGTTGCCTAATTTTTTTCCTAATTTTCGAAATTAATAAATAAAAGAGGGAGAAAGATTTTCTTTGAATTTTGTTATGGAATGAGGATAAGTATTCTTGGAATACAAGTTGATCTCATTAAATTCAAGAAATCTCCCACTTGGTTATTTGTTAAGGAAGTTTCGAAATTTTTGAATAAATAAGGAGAGGAAAGATTTTCTTGATTTTCTTGGAAAGATATTATGGAAGATATGTATTCTTGGAATATAAGAATATCTCATAAATTCAAGAAGATCCAAATCTTGGATTCCTTTATCCTTAAATTTTCGAAAATCACCATAATATTAGGAGGTGGGATTTTTGTGAAATATTTAATTATGGAGAAAAGAATATATGAGATATAATCAAGATTTCTTGGAGATCAAGAAAAAGATTTTCCCATCTTGTTTTCACCCTAAAATTTCGACCACCCCTATATCTATAAATAGGGGATGAATGTTTCATCCCCAAGAGCAATTCCATGTGTTGAAAAAAATTAGAAATCCACAAAGGTGGTGCAACATAATTTTATTTTTCCTTTTGTTAAATTGTTCACGAGTTCCTACCACCGGATTGTTGAACAAGGATAAGGGAATATTTGAGAAGGTCTTTTGGTGTGTTCGTGTGAACGTGATCCATCTTCTCAACGGTTGTCACTCCGAGAGGTTAGTTCACGTAAACCCGTTGTAATTTCGCATGCGTAGGATTTATGTGAACTGTTTATATGCATGATTTGTTGTTGAATTATTATTTGAATTAATATAGGATTAATTCATGCTAGTAATAATTGTTAGAATTAAATTTGTATTTAAATATTCATCCAGAATAGATCCGGGCAATTAATTCTCCAACACTCAACGAGGCATGTCCAAAAGATTACTTTCCCATGCCACACATCGATCACCTCGTCGACAGCACTGCTGGCCACTAGATGATAACTTTTATGGACGCTTTTGCCGAATATCATCAGATAGCCATGCACAAAGACGACCAACAACACACATCTTTTCTAACCGGGAAAAATGTGTATTGTTGGAGGAGGATGCCTTTTCGATTAAGAAATGCAAGAGCGACCTACCAACGCTTGGTGAACCGAATGTTTGCCGACGAGATAGGGAAAACCATGGAAGTCTACATCGACGACATCGTTGTGAAAAGCGAAAAGAAGGAAGATCACCTAGGTCACCTCGCTCAAGCTTTTGACATATTGAGGAAGTACAACATGAGATTAAACCCAAAAAAGTACAGCTTTGGAGTGGGTTCGGGCAAATTTCTAAGGCACATGATCAGCCAACGAGGTATCAAAGCAAACCCGACAAAGATCGAGGCCATCATGGACATGAAGCCACCTCGAAACATCAAGGAAGTACAAAGATTGACCGGTTGCCTTGCAGCTCTGAACAGATTCGTCTCAAGAATGGGGGATAAATACAAACCTTTCTTCGAGACGATGAAGAAAGGAAGATTCTGGTGGACCGCAGAGTCAAGCTGCCTTTCTAAAACTTAAGGTATACCTGTCAAACCCGCAAATCTTATCAAAACCCATTCCGGGCGAGAAGTTGTTGCTATATTTAGCCGCCTCGAAATAGGCCCTAAGCGCAGTACTGGTGCGAGCGGAAGGTCAGTTTCACTTGCCAATATACTTCGTCAGCCAGACCCTCAATGATGCCGAGCTCAAATATCCACCCCTTGAGAAGCTGGCATATGCCTTGGTTATGAGTGTGGAGAAAACTTCGAAAACACTTCTTTGATCATCAGGTTGAAGTCCTCACCACAATGCCACTAAGACAGATCTTACACCGACCTGATATAGCCGGGCGATTATTGAAATGGGCTATCTAATTGTGCCAGTTCGGGATAACTTTCGTGTTAGTGTTAGTGTCCTAGAGACAATATATTGTAAGGACATAATACTCGATGATATTCAGTTTGATTTAATATTATAGTTCATTTAATATTAATGTATGGCAATACACTTGTTTGAATATCATGTTTGATTGTTTGCATTTATTCATGCATGTGTTCCCATGAGTCATTGCTGTCATTGAGGTTGTGAGAACTCAGATGACTTAAGCATGATTCTCAAATGGCCCCGATCAAGGATCATTAAGAATGGGATATTGATGATGCAACGGAGATTGGTGTGCGATCTACATCATACTCTTAGAGAGTGTAGTAAGATCTCACTTACTACTAGATACTAGGTATCTCATGATGGATGCACAAATACCTTAGAGGGTATTGGTATACTCATCCGAGAAATCGTTTGATGTAAGTCCACAATATGTGTCTACGGGTGTCTGGTTAGTGGGAGCGATGCGATACTCCTTTGACTTGAGGTCAATAAGCACGACATGTGCGGAGTGATGAACTTTGACCATAACCAACTCTTGCACCCGTCTATGGGTAGATATGGCTTGGATTGGGTTCATCACGAAGTGCATGTGCGTGGTAGTTGACCCAAGAATATGATTCATTCCTTAATGTGGATTTAGAGAGAATACTCGTCTTCTCGTCATAATTGGATCTAAGTCATCGGCCGATGCACGTCAACTTAGACTTTGTGGCTAAGTGTGACATACATGATCAATTAGTGATTGGAGATAATATGATTAAGTTATTTGAATAGACAATTCATCATGTTCAAGACTTAATCGAGTATTCGTGAATGAAAGGAGAAAATCGTAATAGCCCATGTTTCAGTTACAAGTAGTTGCACGTTTCTCGCAACATACCTCATATATTGAGAATGTCTGATTTATTGTCTAGGGTTGAATTAAGACCGTTAGTTTGACTAATCGCTCGATATATGAGGGCATATGGGTCACACAACAAGTAGTTCCCTTTTACGGATTATAGTTGGTTGATTAAATGTTAAATTAGATTTAATATTTAATTTATGGAGAATTAATTAATAATAGATTAATTTGAAATTGATTATTATTAATGTTTAATTGAATTGGATTTAATTAAATAGGATTCGAAATAATAATATATGGAATATTATTATAGGATTTAATATATATGAAATCAAATCTGTAGAGATTTGATATACATGTGAATTAAATCCGTAGAGATTTTATATATGAGAAATAAATCTAAGAGATTTATTTTATAAGATTATGGATTTTATTTCCTAAATCAGGTTAGCTTAAGATTTAAGCTGGGTCTTCCCTATATATATGAGCTCTTGGGAATTCACAAAAAAAATGTTAATTCATTGTTCTCTCCATAAGATCTAGAGTTAGAATTTTCCTAGCAAATTCAGCTCGGGATTCAACGCTGGCATATCCGTGCAAGTCCATGATTGGGGATTACGTGGATACCGTAGTTGAGAAATCTGCTCTCGAGTTACTGTAAGATTTCTTGTTATGATTATTGTAATCATTTATGCAATTATATGTTCGTTGTTGGTGAACTGTTTAATTCCGTTGTGCATGTATTACGTGTTTACGTGCCTCTAAATTCCAACATTTTGCACCTCAAATAACAATCAAAGCTCAAGTCCTTGCCGATTTTATTACCGAGCTCACTTTCCCGGAGAAGACCTAGGAGACAACCAAGATCCCTTGGGAATTGTACGTCGATGGTTCTTCAACAAGCACTCGAGTTGGGGCTGGAGTGGTCCTAATTAGTCCCGAGCAACAATCTTGTTGGGGAATGAGTTGCACAGATCTATTCGGGGTGAATATTTAAATACAAATTTAATTCATTAATTATTACTAGCATGAATTAATCCTATATTAATTAAAATAATAATTACAACAACATATCATGCATATAAAAAGCCACGTAAAACCTACGCATGCGGAATCTACGGGTTTACGTGAACGTACCTCTCGGGATGGCAGTGACTTCGGTCGGACGGACTAACCAAAAGGACTTCCCAAGTATTCCCTTAGCCCTTGCTCGACAATCCGGTGGAAGGATACTCGCGAACAATTAACAAAAGGAAAAAATAAACTTTGTTGCACCACTTATGTGGATTTGCTAATATTTCTAGCACATGGAATTGTACTTGGGAATGAACTAATCATCCCCTATTTATAAGAGGGAGGTGGTCGAAATTTCTAGTGAAAAATCAATGTGGGAAAAGACTTTTCTTGGTCACCAAGAAATCTTGAATATATCCCTTATATTCTTTTTCCCATAATTAAAATATTCCACAAAAATCCCACCTCCTCTATATTAGATGATTTTAAAAAATTAAGGATGTCAAGAATCCAAGATTTGGATCTTCTTGAATTTATGAGATATTCTTGTATTTCAAGAAATACATATCTTCCATAATATCTTTTCAAGAAAATCTTTCTTGCCCTTTATTTTCAAAAATTTCGAAATATCCCTTATGAATAACCAAGTGGGAGATTTATTGAATTTAATGAGATAATCTTGTATTCCAAGAATACATATCTTCATTCCATAACAAAATTCAAAGAAAATCTTTCTCCCTCTTTTATCCATAAATTTCGAAAATTTAGAGGAAAATTAAGCAACAATATTTATTTTATTTTAATCACCTTTTTCAGTTATTGGACTATTTGTTGGGCTACTCAGGGGGCCTTTAGGAGAATTAAGATTGGACCTTCTAATGGACCTTGAATATCTAATATTGAGCCACAATATAATTCAAGCCCATAAATATTAATTAATCCCACTACATAATTAATATTGCACTATCCATCTTAACCCATATTATAGTCAATATGGCTCCGGTCATTATTTCCGTGTTTAAGATTATCTAGCCCATTAATTAATTCAAAAGCTCTTTGAAATAGCTTTCCGTTAATTAATATCTTTTGTCCTTGGTTAGAGGAACGGTTCAACATTATTATCCATACCGGAAACTAATTTCACTTCCAAGATTTGGTATGATAAAACTTATGAACCTCCCAAGGGGCAAATCAAGCAAGCGTGCTTACCGCGATTCTTAAAGATTAAATCTTAGCAATCACATGTGACCAATAATATTGCCCAAGATAAAAAAGTATTGAATCTCTCCGATTAAGCTACCCATGATAAGTCAAAGCAATAGTTACCAATCCCACGTGATCCTATTTAAGGGGACGAAGGTTAAAAACAACGAACCACCGAGGTCTAATTCTTCCTTGTTCGATTACAAGAATTTATCCTCCTCAGGGTCCTATTCAACAAGATCATCATGCACTAGTGTAATCTCTTGGTCAAGACAAACCAATCTGAGCCTTACACCTCAACCTTTCGCGATGGTTGTTCATTTCCATCTCTGGTCGTGAATGGCGTACTTTTTAGTTACAAGGGATCGTTAATTTAATCTTACGTGATCCGGTATCACTAAATTAACTACAATGTAACACGTCTTTAATTATTGAAACGATTATGCGAAGAAATATATATAACATTCAATCATATTTAAAGCATCAGTGATAAACAATTTATTTCAGTAAATAAGTCTGAAAATTCAGTTTCGATTATACAAAGTAAAAAGCATACTTTTCAGTATAATCCCAACAAAACTTTCACCACGGCCATCAGTTTTAATTTCCACGCCACCAGTAACGAAGCCGAGTATGAGGCACTGATAAACGGGGTGGAGATGGTAATGGCCATTGGCGTCCGCAAATTGAAAGTCTTCTGCGACTCCCAATTGGTCGCGTGTCAAATTTCCGGAGAATACGAGGCTAGAGGTGAACAAATGATAAAGTATCAGCAGGTAGCCAAGAATCTCATGGAAAAATTCTAGCAAGTCTACATCGACCTGATTCCGCGAACGGAAAACAAGTAGGCCGATGCTCTAGCTCGCCTTGCGACATCGGAAGGAGCAGCAAACATGGACAACATCGCTGTCACCAAATTAAACTTGCCCTCTGGAAGCGGCATCACTATCAACATAGACGAAGTAACATGGACGAACCAAACAAGGCTGTCAAGCCAGTAACTTGAAGTTTTCCAGGTAGCAACACCAGAGGACGACTGGATGACCCCAATCAAAGAATACATCAGAAGTGGGGCTTTACCCGAAAATAAGGTTTTAGCTCGCCACTTACAACTGCGAGCAGCGAGGTACACTATCATCATTGACAAGCTCTATAAGCGAGGTTTTTCGCTACCTCTATTGAAATGTGTTACACCGAAAGAGGGGCAGGTCATCCTGAAAGAAATCCACGATGGGATCTGTGGGAACCACACTGGGGGATAGTCCCTTATGTATAAAACGATCAGGTAAGGCTACTTTTGGTTGACCTTGAGAAGAGATGTGATCTTGTATGCTAAAACATGCTGACGATGTTAGCTTTTTGCCCCGACCATCAAGCGAGCCCCAGAAGAACTCGCGTCAATCTACAGCCCTTGGCCTTTCGCAAAGTGGGGGATCGACCTCATCGATCCTTTCCCAAAAGCCTCGGGCAGTTCGAAATTTGCAATCATAGCCGTAGACTATTTCACCAAATGGGCTGAAGCAGAACTGTTGGGATTATACTGGAAAGTATGCTTTTACTTTGTATAATCGAAACTGAATTTCCAGACTTATTTACTTATATAAATTATTTATCACTGATGCTTTAAATATGATTGAATGTTACATATATTTACTGCATAACTGTTCAATAATTCGTACGTGTTACATTGTAGTTAATTTAGTGATACCAGATCACAGAAGATTAAATTAACAGTCCCTTGTAACTAAAAGTACGTCATTCACGACCTAGATGGAAATGAACAACCCATCACGAAAGGTTGAGGTGTAAGGCTCATATTGGTTTGTCTTGACCAAGAGATTACACTAGTGCATGATGATCTTGTTGAATAGGACCTCTGGGAGGATAAATTCTTGAATCCAACAAGGAAGAATTAAACCTCAGTGGTTCGTTGTTTCTTAACCTTCGTCCCTTAAATAGGATGACATGGGATTGGTAACTATTGCTTTGACTTATCATGGGTAGCGAATCAGAGAGAGATTCAATACTTTTTATCTTGGGCAATATTATTGGTCACATGTGATTGCTAAGATTTAATACGAAGAATCGTGTGCAAAATACGCTTGTTTGATTTGCCCCTTGGGAGGTTCATAAGTTTTATCATACCAAATCTTACAAGTGGAATTAGTTTCCGGTATGGATAATAATGTTGAACCGTTCCTCGATTAAAGACAAAAAAGATGTTAATTAATGGAAAGCTATTTCAAAGGGCTTGAATTAATTAATGGGCTAGATAATCTTAAACACGGAAATAATGACCAGAGCCATATTGACCGTAATATGGGTTAAGATGGATAGTCTGATATTAATTATGTAGTGGGATTAATTAATATCTATGGGCTTGAATTATATTGTGGCTCAATATTAGATATTCAAGGTCCATTAGAAGGTCCAATCTTAATTCTCCTAAAGGCCCCCTGAGTAGCCCAACAAATAGTCCATTAACTGGAAAAGGTGATTAAAATAAAATAAATTTTGTTGCTTATTTTTCCTCTAATTTTTTCGAAAATTATGAATAAGTTGAGAGAAAGATTTTCTTTGAATTTTGTTATGGAATGAAGATATGTATTCTTGGAATACAAGATTATGTCATTAAATTCAAGAAATCTCCCACTTGGTTATTTCATAATAGAATTTCGAAATATTTGAAAATATAGTGGGCAAGAAAGATTTTCTTGATTTTCTTGAAAATATATTATGGAAGATATGTATTTCTTGAAATATAAGAATATCTCATAAATTCAAGAAGATCCAAATCTTGGATTCTTGAACACTAAATTTTTGAAAATACCATATTATAGAGGAGGTGGGATTTTTGTGGAATATTTTAATTATGGGAAAAAGAATATTGGAGATATATTCAAGATTTCTTGGTGATCAAGAAAAGTCTTTTCCCACATTGATTTTTTACTGAAAAATTCGACCACCTCCCTCCTATAAATAGGGGATGATTGTTTCATTCCCAAGTACAATTCCATGTGCTGGAAAAATTAGCAAATCCACGAAAGTGGTGCAACAAAGTTTATTTTTTCCTTTTGTTAATTGTTCATGAAAGTATCCTTCCACCGGATTGTCGAGCAAGGGCTAAGAGAATACTTGGGAAGTCCTTTTGGTTAGTCCATCCAACCGAATTCACTGCCATCCCGAGAGGTACGTTCACGTAAACCCGTAGATTCCGCATGCGTAGGTTTTACGTGGCTTTTTATATGCATGATATGTTGTTGCAATTATTATTTGAATTAACATAGGATTAATTCATGCTAGTAATAATTAATGAATTAAATTTGTATTTAAATATTCACCCGAATAGATCTGGCAACTCATTCCCCAAAGAATCGCATCGAGCCACGTTTGCTCAATTTTTTAAATTGTAATTTAATTCATGGACATTAAATTTGAAATTGGATAGTAGAACTGTTAGATCTGTTTTGTAGGTATCCAATTGTCATGGATTTTAATGTGTTTATTTATGCATGCATATAAACTGTGTTTTTTAATTCGATTCGTTCGGATTTGTTTTGCCTCGTGAGAAAATCCACGAGTAGACTAGGATTTGTTTGATTTGATCAATGTAATAGACTAGTCTAGATTCAGGTTTATTTATTTTTGTAAATAAATTGTAAATCGGACGGAACGAAGAAGAAACGAAAAATTAAAGACGATTCCGTAAATCAGCGAAGGGCGGCGTTAGCGCTACACGCACGCATGGGTGGCGAGGTCGAGGCCGCTTAAGCGCTGCCACAGGGAATGGTGGCTGCAAGGCGGCGCAGCGCAAAGACGCGCATCATTGCTTCGCGCCTATGCCGAAGGGACGGAGCGATGACGCGCTGGGCGGCGGATACGCTGGCGCCGCCAAGGTTAAGGGCGAGCGAGGACGAGAAATGAGCGGGATGTGCGGCGGACGCGCCGCGACGCGACGCCGAGAGTCGCCGATACCGCCGGAGGCGCCGCGAATCACGGCGGGCGCGGGATTCGGGCGGTGCCGAGGTCGCTGAGGTCGTTTTAGGCCAGTGGCCGCCGATGCGGGCGCATCCTGCCGCGAAGCCGCTTGGCGTGGGCGCCAAACGGGCGTATTTTTTCGAGACGAACGAGGGGAGAAATCCGAGACGTGTTTCTTCAAGATCAAGCAAAAAAAAAATCAAACCATGACAATTGGATAATTTGTGCCCAATATGTTTATTTTTCTGTTTTGCTTGATTTATTTGTGCTATCTTATGCTTTATTTAATTTGTTTAAATGTGTTTGCATGAGGGTTGCCAAATGGAAAAATCTCACCTTCAAAATTACTAAGTATGTTTAAATAATTAATTGACAATTTTATTCCGGATAATAAAATTGAATTAATTTTGACCTCCATGATTTATTTATTTGTGAATTCTTTTGGAGAAATTCCCCCACGACAAAAAATCGAAGATAGCTTTCACATGAATGAATTCCAAACGGATGATTGTGGGTTATTACTAGTGGCGATTTATGACCCTCCCCACGAGGCTCGATCAAAGCGAAATAGTAATCCTGTATTTAATCATGGTTATTACTTAGGTATAAAATTGATATGCATATACTTCCCCGAAGTCCCTGTCAATTTTATATTGGTCAAGTGGGGAGCCAACTATTAATCTGGATATTAAAGGTTTGTAATTGTTCTTGTTTGTAACCTGCTTGAATGTGTTTAAATAATGACCCACCCCACGTGGCTTATTTAAACTGTTTTGAGATGTCGGCTGATGCATGTTCATATTTTTTTTTTAGATTTTAAATATGATGCATGTGATCGAATCTTGTGATATACTTGTGCTATTGCATATAGTTGTTTATTTCAGTTCAGCATGTCATTACCTTTTAATCCACTGTTATTATACTTAAAGTCAATACAATAAGTATGGAAACTATATTGGAAACGAAAAATTATAATTGTCCTAACTGCACAAAAGCACAAGTGGATTCTTGACACACCAAAATCAGATGAGCCAACTGACGAGTCAAAACATGTGGGACTCGTCAGATCACCTTGCGAGAGATATCGTCGCTGAAAATGGTGGAGGGCAAACCCGTAAGGGATTCATCCTCAAAATAGATGGCCCATCTGAACAAACTTGAGATTCTGAGTGCAGATTATGATCTGGAGACTCAGATGAATTTGGTACTTCACTCTCTGCCCAAAAAGTTTTTGAGCATTTTGGCCTCGCTAGCTAATTTGTTGCAAGCTTTTGGTCTCGGCAGAAATGATGATAAGGCACCAAACTCAAGCTTTGACGGCAAGTGGTCCGTCTTCATCTTCTAGGTCAAGGGTAGGCAAGATAAAGAAGAGGACCAAAGGCCATAAGCAATAAAACTCAACTGTTGCCAAGGGCAATGGTAAGATGAGGAATGCTTGTTGTGTCAAGGAAAATCCAAAGAGGAAGTGCTTAAGCTGCGGTGAGAGAGGACAATGGAGGTTTTGCCTGTTCCAACCCCAAAAGGGACGGAAAGAAAGGTAATTCTCATGCACTAGTTGTTGAAACTTGTTTAGCGGCGTATACTTCTCATTCGTGGGTGGTTGATACGAGATCCACTAATCATGTTGGCTTCACGGGTTCTAAATGATCCCAAGAACTCGGTGGGAGTGAGATCCTCATCACACCGGGCAACGCGTTTAAAAGTAGAAGACATTGCAATGCTACGTAAAGGGCGATATTGCAATGCTACGATAGTAACGATTATTGCAATACTACGCAAGTAGCGAGACATTGCAATGCTACATGAGTAGCGATTAAAAGCGATGGGAGAAGTGCACCTATCTTTTGAAGATAAAGTTTTTTTTTTTGAGATTATCTTTATGTTCCCGCTTTTAGAAAGAATTCACTTTCGGTTTCTAAAATTTCGATTAAAGGACACTAAGTTTCTTCTAATAAGAATGACATCATTTTTGAAATGATGAGTGTATCTCATATGGGACATTGATGGAAAATCTCTATACAATTAATCGCATGCACACCACTCATGAAATGCATCCTATAACACATCAACTATTTTCGACAAAAAGAAAGCGTGAGAGCGAAATAAATCTTTTTGGCATCTAAGATTAGGTCATATAAATCCAAGAGGAACCAAAGGTTGGTGAAAGATGGTTCATTTGGAGCGTCTCCAAGTTGAACAAATCCCAACCTCGCGAATCATGTTTGGAGGGTAATATGACCAAGAGGGCATTTGGAGCCAAGGAATAGGGCCAAAAAGAAATGTTAGAGGTCGTTCACACGGATGTATGTGGTCCAATGTCAACCAAAGCAAGAGGAGGTTATGAGTAATTTTATTGATGATTACTCAAGGTACATTTTCCTTATGAAGCATGAATGTGAGACCTTTAAAAATTCTAAGAATTTAAGGCTCAAACAGAGAATCATATGGAAAAACGTATCAAGTCTCTACGATCTGATCGTGGAGGCGAATACCTCAGCGATGAGTTTTTGAACTACTTATCCGATGAAGGGATAGTATCCCAACATCGCATCTTTAACCCCTCAACAAAATGGGGTTCAGAGCTGAAGAAAAAAAGCAATTCTTTTGGAAATGGTTAGATCAATGATGAGTTATGTGGATCTTCCCGAGTCGTTCTGGGGCCATGCCTTGGAAACAGCGGCTTACATTCTGAACTTGGTGCTATCCAAATCGGTTCCCAAAATTCCCAAAGAATTGTGGACCGGGCGCAAGCCTAGTATGAGACACATAAGAATTTGGGGGTGTCCGCCCACGTGTTGGACAAGGAAGCCAGAAATTGGATCCTCGATCGAAATTAAGGTTGTTTGTAGGATACCCCGAGGGAACAAAAGGGTGTATGTTCTATAGTCCCGAAGATCAAAAGGTGGTCATGAGCACCCACTTTAGATTTTTGGAAGAAGACTATATGAACCAAAAAAAACCCAGAAGTGAGATTACCTTAAATGAGCTTAACGGGCAAACCTCAGTGCCAATTGTACTAGATGATATACCAAACGATACGCTTTCACAACCGGAGCCTCATCGTAGTGGGAGGGTTGTTAGACAGCCCGAGAGATTCATGGGAATAGGAGAGTACTCGGACTTGATTCCCGGACAAGACGAATCAGACCCATGGACATATGACGAGGCACTCCAAGATAAGGATTCAGATTCTTGGCAAACAGCAATGACAGCCGAAATGGGTTCTATGTTTCATAATAGAGTGTGGGAGCTAGTCGAACCACTTAATGGGGTCAAACCCATTGGATACAAGTGGGAATATAAGAGGAAAAGAGGACCGGACGGGAAGGTTGAAACCTTTAAAGCAAGGCTAGTGGCGAAAGGTTATACTCAGAAAGAAGGGATCGATTATGAGGAAACTTTTCGCCCGTAGCCATGCTTAAGTCTATCCGTATTCTCTTATCGATTGCTGCGCATTTCAACTTTGAAATTTGGCAAATGGATGTTAAGACAGCTTTCCTTAACGGAAGTCTTGATGAAGAGATCTATATGCAACAACCCCAAGGTTTCATTGAAACAGGCCAAGAACATCTTGTTTGTAAGCTCAAGAAGTCCATTTACGGACTCGAACATGCATCCAGAGCTTGGAAACAATGTTTTGATCATGTGATAAAGTCTTATGGGTTTGATCAAAATGAGTTTGAAAGTTGTGTGTATAAGAAGAGTGTCGGAACTGCATTGGTATTCTTAGTACTATACGTAGATGACATTGTGATCATCAGGAACGATGTGAAGGTGTGATCAGACGTAAGAGGCATGGTTTTCAAAACAGGAAAGCCGGACACATCCTTGGGATCAAGATCACTCGAGATCGCAAGAAAAGAATGATCGGGTTATCGCAAGTTTCATACATAGATACTGGTTTTGAAACGATTCAGCATGCAAGATTCCAAGAAAGGATTCGTACCTTTCAGACTTGGAATCCATCTATCCAAGAAAATGTCCTCTAAGATGAAAAAGAAGATAGATGACATGAAAGGTATTCCTTGTGCTTTGGCTGTCGGAAACCTTATGTATGCATTGCTGTGTACGAGACCGGATATCTGCTTTGCCACAGGCATGGTAGCAAGATATCAAAGTAACCCAGGGAAAGCGCATTGATCTACGATTAAAAACATTCGAAGTGTCCGAAAAGAACTTCGGGATAGAATGTTGATTTATCGATCGATACTCCAATCCCCATCGGCTACACGGACTCGGATTTCCAATCAGATTTAGATTCCAGAAATGATCTCCTCGCCAGCTGTGTTTCCATTTGGGAAGTGTAGCCATCAGATGGACGAGTGTGAAGCAGAAATGCATCATTGACTCAACCATGGAAGCGGGTAAGTAGTCGCAGAAGCGAAAGAAAGAACCGATTGGGCTCTAGACCTTCTTAGTGGACTTGGATGGTGTTCTGAATTTTCCTAGCAATATCTGTTAGGGGCAGTTGCAAATTCAAGAGAACCAAGAGTCCACGAGTCAAACAAACACACTAAAGGAAAGACATCTTATACGAGAAATCGTTAAGAGAGGAGATATAGATGTGGCAAAGATAGCGTCGAGGACGACTAAGCGATCCATTCACAAAGAGTCTGCCTCAAATACATTCGAGAGACATGTGGGTGGAATGGGTGTCAAGACCGCCCGATAACTGCTTTGAGTATAAGTGGGAGAAATTATTAGGTTCGTGTAGGTGACATTAGATGTCACGGACTACGCGAGACATGTTGTAGTATACTTAAAAGCAGACTTTGAGTATAAGTGGGAGATTGTTGGGATTATACTGGAAAGTACGCTTTTACTTTGTATAATCGAAACTGAGTTTCCAGACATATTTACTGAAATAAATTATTTATCACTGATGCTTTAAATATGATTGAATGTTACATATATTTACTGCATAACTGTTCAATAATTCATACGTGTTACATTGTAGTTAATTTAGTTATACCAGATCACAGAAGATTAAATTAACAGTCCCTTGTAACTCAAAGTACGTCATTCACGACCTAGATGGAAATGAACAACCCATCACGAAAGGTTGAGGTGTAAGGCTCAGGTTGGTTTGTCTTGACCAAGAGATTACACTAGTGCATGACTGATGCGCTGAATAGGACCTACAGGAGGATAAATTCTTCAGAACTGAACAAGGAAGAATTAGACCTCAGTGGTTCGTTGTTTCTTAACCTTCGTCCCTTAAATAGGATTATGTGTGATTGGTAACTATTGTTTTGACTTATCATGGGTAGCGAATCAGAGAGAGATTCAATACTTTTTATCTTGGGCAATATTATTGGTCACATGTGATTGCTAAGATTTAATACGAAGAATCGTGTGCAAGTACGCTTGTTTGATTTGCCCCCTTGGGAGGTTCATAAGCTTTATCATACCAAATCTTGCAAGTGGAATTAGTTTCCGGTATGGATAATAATGTTGAACCGTTCCTCGACCAAAGACAAAAATGCTAATTAATGGAAAGCTATTTCAGTGGCTTAAATTAATTAATGGGCTAGATAATCTTAAACACGGGAAATAACGACCGGGAGCCATATTGACTGTAATATGGGTTAAGATGGATAGTGCAATATTAATTATGTAGTGGGATTAATTAATATTTATGGGCTTGAATTATATTGTGGCTCAATATTAGATATTCAAGGTCCATTAGAAGGTTCAATCTTAATTCTCCTAAAGGCCCCCTGAGTAGCCCAACAAATAGTCCATTAACTGGAAAAGGTGATTAAAATAAAATAAATTTTGTTGCTTATTTTTCCTCTAATTTTTTCGAAAATTATGAATAAGTTGGGAGAAAGATTTTCTTTGAATTTTGTTATGGAATGAAGATATGTATTCTTGGAATACAAGATTATCTCATTAAATTCAAGAAATCTCCCACTTGGTTATTTCATAATAGAATTTCGAAATATTTGAAAATATAGTGGGCAAGAAAGATTTTCTTGATTTTCTTGAAAAGATATTATGGAAGATATGTATTTCTTGAAATACAAGAATATCTCATAAATTCAAGAAGATCCAAATCTTGGATTCTTGAACACTAAATTTTCGAAAATACCATATTATAGAGGAGGTGGGATTTTTGTGGAATATTTTAATTATGGGAAAAAGAATATAGGAGATATATTCAAGATTTCTTGGTGATCAAGAAAAGTCTTTTCCCACATTGATTTTCTACTGAAAAATTCGACCACCTCCCTCCTATAACTAGGGGATGATTGTTTCATTCCCAAGTACAATTCCATGTGCTGGAAAAATTAGCAAATCCACAAAAGTGGTGCAACAAAGTTTATTTTTTCCTTTTGTTAATTGTTTGAGAGTATCCTTCCACCGGATTGTCGAGAAAGGGCTAAGGGAATACTTGGGAAGTCCTTCCACCGGATTCCCGTAGATTTCGCATGCGTAGGTTTTACGTGGCTTTTTATATGCATGATATGTTGTTGCAATTATTATTTGAATTAATATAGGATTAATTCATGCTACTAATAATTAATGAATTAAATTTGTATTTAAATATTCACCCCGAATAGATCTGTGCAACTCATTCCCCAGCAAGAACCTTTAACCACGATCACCCAAGAGAAGGTCATCCGCTTCATTTGGAAGAACATTATCTGTCGTTTTGGCCTACCACAGGCGATCGTCACAGACAATGGATAGCAGTTCGACGGGTACAAGATCGACGCCTTCTTCGCAAAATGAAAGATTGCAAAATTATTTTCTACACCTTACCATCCGCAATCAAATGGCCAGGTAGAGGCAGTAAACAAGATAACAAAGCACACTTTGAAGATCCAACTCGAAGGCTCGAAGGGATTGTGGGCCCTCAAACTTTCTGACATCCTTTGGTCATATCGAACTACTTTCCGAAATTCGACGGGCAAAACACCTTTCGCCTTAGCCTTTGGAGTAGAAGCAGTCATACCCGCCGAAGTTGAGGTGCGAAGTCATCGCACCTCGCAGACCATCACGGAGGACAACAATCGAGCTCTAGCCCTCGAGCTCGATCTTCTTGAGGAAAAAAGAATAGACGACGACCTAAGAAACACAAACTACAGGCAGAGGTTGAAGAAATACTACAACTCGAAGGTTAAAATACAAAAAATCAAGATTGGCGACCTGGTCCTGCGCAAAATACTCGGTGTTCCGAAGGGAGTGTTCGGCCCGACCTGGGAAGGACCTTTAATAATTTTGAAGTGTTTGTTGAATGGGGCTTACGAGCTCGAAGACACCAAAGGCGTTCCAGCCCAATACCCTTTTGGGGTTATACTGAAAAGTATGCTTTTACTTTGTATAACCAAACTAAATTTCTTAATTATTAACTGAAATAAATTATTTATCACATGTTGCATTAAATATGAATGAATGTTATATATATTTATTGCATACCCGTTCGATAAAGTCAGTACGTGTTACGTTGTAGTTAATTTGGTGATACCAGATCACAGAAGATCAAATTAACAGTTCCTTGTGACTAAGTACAAATTCACAACCCAGATGGAAATGAACAACCTATCGTGAAAGGTTGAAGTGTAAGGCTCGGATTGGCTAGTCTTGACCAAGGGATTACACTAGTGCATCCTGATGCGCTGAAAATGACCTACAGGAGGATAAATTCTTCGGTACTTAATATACAAGAATTAGACCTCAGTGGTGCGTTATTTCTTAATCTCTGTTCCTTAAATAGGATCGTGTGAAATTAATAACTATTGCTTTGACTTATGATGGGAAGAGAATCAATGTGATTCGATACCTTGTATCTTGGGCAATGTTATTAATTACATGACGATTGCTAAGATTTAATACGGAGAATCGCGTGCAAGTACGGCTTGCTTGATTTGTCCCCTTGGTGGGCTCAGAATCTTTATCATACCAAATCTTGCAAGTGAAAATTTATTTCCGGTATGGATAATAATGTTGAGCTATCTTTACTCCAAGGACAAAGATATTAATTAATATAAAGTCTGTTCAGTGACTTAATTAATTAATGGACTAAGATAATCTTAAACACGGGAAATAATGACCGGGAGCCATATTATTGTGAAGTCGTAATGTGGGTTAAGATGGATAGTTCAATATTAATTTTATAGTGGAGTAAATTAATATTAATGGGCTTGAATAATATTTTGGCTAAATATTAAAGCTTCATAGCTCATTGGAGGTCCAATCTTAATTCTCCTAAAGGCCCCTCAAATAGCCCAAACTAAATTTCAATTAATGAAAAGGAGAAGAAAATATTTTGGCTTATTTTTCCTCATTAATTTTTGAAAATTTGGGTAGGAGAGAGAAAAAGATTTTTTCTTGGAAAGATTTATGGAATAAGTATTCTTGAGATACAAGTTTATCCCATAAATTCAAGAAAGGAAAAAGATCTTATTTTCTTCCTACTTGGGAGATATTTTCGAAAATTGAAGAATAAGAAAGGAGGAGGAAATTTTGTTGGGAGATATTTTGGGAAATAGAATATATTGGATATATTCTAGATTGTATCTTGAGTAAGAAGCAAGGAAATTTCACTCTTGAGGTGGGAGGATACTCTTGAGGTCCTTTGGTACTCCACTCTCTGTCCAAAAGTTTTTGAGCAATTTGGCCTCGCTAGCTGATTTGTTGCAAGCTTTTGGTCTCGGCAGAAATGATGATAAGGCACCAAACTCAAGCTTTGACGGCAAATGGTCCGTCTTCATTTTCTAGGCCAAGGGAAGGCAAGAAGAAGAAGAGGACCAAAAGTCATAAGCAATCAAACTCAACTGTTGCCAAGAGCAATGGTAAGATTGTTGGGATATAACCCCAACAAAGATGAGGAATGCTGATGGTGTCAAGGAAAATCCAAAGAGGAAGTGTTTCAACTGCGGTAAAAGAGGACACTGGATGTCGGCCTGTTCCAATCCCAAGCGGAATGGAAAGAAAGGTAATTCTCAGCACTAGTTGTTGAAAAGTGTTTAGCGGCGTATGTTACCCATTCGTGGGTAATGGATACGAGGTCCACTAATCATGTTTACTTCACGGGTTCAAGCGAACCCGACAACTTAGTGGAAGTGAGATCCTCATCACGCTAGGATGCTACGAGAGTGGCAGCTGAAGCAGTGGGAGACGTGCAATTGTCTTTTGAAGACAAGAGTTTAATTTTAAGAGATGTTCTTTATGTTCCTGTTTTCGCAAAAACCTCATTTCTGTTTCAAAACTATTTGCTGATGGATATTCTGTTCGTTTTAAACATGTTACTGTTATGCATAACAATGTGGTTATCTGTCATGGAACTTTACGGAACGGTCTCTATATTAATGGTGCACATCACTCACACAATGCATCCTATAACTCATCTACTATTTCGAGCAAAAGGAAACGTTCGACCAATGTGAACGAAACACTTCTTTGGCACCTAAGATTAGGTCATATTAATCCAGAAAGGATCCAAAGGTTGGTGCAAGATGGTCAATTGGAGTCTTTCCTGGTTGAACCATTTCCAACTTGCGAATCATGTTTGGAGGGTAAAATGACCAAGAGGGCATTTGGAGCCAAGGGGCTTAGAGCTAAAGAAGTGTTGGAGATCGTTCACACCGACGTATGTGGTCCAATGCAAATCAAAGCAAGAGGCGGCTACGAGTATTTCGTTACGTTTATCGATGATTACTCACGCTATGGATACATTTTCCTAATGAAGCATAAATCTGAGACCTTTGATAAATTCAAAGAATTTAAGGCTCAAGCAGAGAATCATAAGGAAAAGCGTATCAAGTTTCTACGATCCGATCGTGGAGACGAATACCTCAGCGATGAATTCTTGAACTACTTGTCGGAAGAAGGGATTGCATCCCAGTTGACTGCACCCGGTACCCCTCAACAAAACGGGGTTGCAGAACGAAGAAACAAAACGCTTCTAGAAATGGTAAGATCAATGATGAGTTATGCGGATTTACCAAAATCGTTTTGGGGTTACACCTTGCAAACAGCGGCTTATATTCTGAACTTAGTGCCATCCAAATCGGTTCCAAAAACCCCTAGGGAATTGTGGACTGGGCGAAAGCCCAGCTTAGGACACATGAGGATCTGGGGGTATCCGGCATACGTGTTGGATAGGGAAGCCGGGAAATTGGATGCTCATTCGGAATTAAGGTTGTTTATAGGATACCCCGAAGGAACGAAGGGATGCATGTTCTATGGTCCCGAAGATCAAAAGGTCGTAATCAATACGCACTTTAGATTTTTGGAAGAAGACTATATGAACGATAAAAAGCCTAGAAGCGAGATTGCCTTGGAAGAACTTAAGGGGCCAACTCCGTTGCCAACTGTACAAGAAAACATACCACGCGTCACGCCTACACAATCGGAACCTCGTCGTAGTGGGAGGGTTGTTCGGCAACCCGAGAGATTCTTAGGGATCGGAGAGTCCTTGGACTTGATCTCGGGAGAAGAATCAGATCCATGGTCCTACAACGAGGCGATCCAAGACAAGGATGCGACATCTTGGCAAACAATAATGGAAGCCGAGATGGGTTCAATGGATCACAATAGGAGCTAGTCGAACCACTTAATGGGGTAAAACCCATTGGATGCAAGTGGGTATACAAGAGAAAAAGGGGACCAGACGGGAAGGTTGAAACCTTTAAAGCGAGACTCGTGGCGAAAGGGTACACTCAGAAAGAAGGGATCTACTATGAGGAAACCTTTTCGCCCGTAGCCATGCTCAAGTCCATCCGAATTCTCTTGTTGATTGCTGCGCATTTAGATTTTGAGATCTGGCAAATGGATGTCAAGACAGCTTTCCTCAACGGAAGCCTTGACGAAGAAATCTATATGCAACAACCCGAAGCTTCATTGAAAAAGGCCAAGAGCATCTGGTTTGCAAGCTAAAGAAGTCCATTTACGAGCTGAAGCAGGCATCCCGTGTTGATCAAAACAATTTCGAAAGTTGTGTGTACAAAAAACGTGATGGAACTGCCTTGGTATTCTTGGTACTATACGTAGACGACATACTGCTCATCGGGAACGATGTAAAGATATTGTCAGACGTAAGGGCATGGCTGTCAAAATAGTTTGATATGAAGGACTTGGGAGAAACCGGTCACGTCCTAGGGATCAAGATCACTCGAGATCGCAAGAAAAATATGATCGGGCTTTCGCAAGCTTCATACATAGATACCGTTTTGAAGCGATTCAGCATGCAAGATTCCAAGAAAGGTTTTGTACCTTTCAGACATGGAATCCATCTATCCAAGGAAATGTGTCCCAAGACACAAAAGGAAATAGATGACATGAAGGGCATCCCTTATGCTTCGGCTGTGGGAAGCCTCATGTACGCGATGCTGTGCACGAGACCGGATATCTGCTTCGCCGTAGGAATGGTTGCAAGATATCAAAGTAACCCTGGGAAAGAGCATTGGACTGCGGTTAAGAACATTCTGAAGTATCTGAAGAGGACACGGGACAGAATGTTGGTCTATCAATCGGACAGTCTAATCCCCATCGGTTATACGGACTCAGATTTCCAATCAGACATAGACTCCAGAAAGTTAACCTCGGGTATTGTGTTTTGCATGGGGGGAGGAGCCATGACATGGAGAAGCATTAAGCAAAAATGCATCGCCGATTCTACCATGGAAGCCGAATATGTAGCTGCTTGTGAAGCAGCGAAAGAAGCGGTTTGGCTCAAGAACTTCCTGGTGGACTTGGACGTCATTCCGGATTTGCCTAGCACGATCACGGTTTACTGTGATAACGCCGGAGCAGTTGCAAATTCTAGGGAACCGAGAGCCCACAAGTCCAGCAAACACATAGAAAGAAAATACCATCTTATACGAGAAATCGTTAAGAGAGGAGACATAGAGGTGGCAAAGATTGCGTCTGAAGACAACCTAGCAGATCCATTCACAAAGGGTCTGCCTCAGAGTACATTCAAGAGACATGTGGAAGGGATGGTGTCAAGAGCATTGTCAATCTGCTTTGAGTATAAGTGGGAGAAATATTATTAGGTTCGTGTAGGGTGACATTAGATGTCACATAGAACACGAGACATGCTATAGTATACTTAAAAGCAGACTTTGAGTATAAGTGGGAGATTGTTGGGGTTATACTGAAAAGTATGCTTTTACTTTGTATAACCAAACTGAATTTCTTATTTATTTTACTGAAATAAATTATTTATAACATGTTGCATTAAATATGAATGAATGTTATATATATTTATTGCATACCCATTCGATAAAGTCAGTACGTGTTACGTTGTAGTTAATTTGGTGATACCAGATCACATAAGATCAAATTAACAGTTCCTCGTGACTAAGTACAAATTCACAACCCAGATGGAAATGAACAACCCATCGTGAAAGGTTGAAGTGTAAGGCTCGGATTGGCTTGTCTTGACCAAGGGATTACACTAGTGCATCCTGATGCGCTGAAAAGGACCTACAGGAGGATAAATTCTTCGGTACTGAATATACAAGAATTAGACCTCAGTTGTGCATTATTCTTAATCTCCGTTCCTTAAATAGGATCGTGTGAAATTAATAACTATTGATTTGACTTATGATGGGAAGAGAATCAATGCGATTCGATACCTTGTATCTTGGGCAATGTTATTAATTACATGACGATTGCTAAGATTTAATACGGAGAATCGCGTGCAAGTACGGCTTGCTTGATTTGTCCCCTTGGTGGGCTCAGAATCTTGATCATACTAAATCTTGCAAGTGGAAATTTATTTCCGGTATGGATAATAATGTTGAGTTGTCTTTACTCCAAGGACAAAGATATTAATTAATATAAAGTCTGTTCAGTGACTTAATTAATTAATGGACTAAGATAATCTTAAACGCGGGAAATAATGACCGGGAGCCATATTATTTTGAAGTCGTAATGTGGTTTAAGATGGATAGTTCAATATTAATTTTATAGTGGAGTAAATTAATATTAATGGGCTTGAATAATATTTTGGCTAAATATTAAAGCTTCATAGCCCATTGGAGGTCCAATCTTAATTCTCCTAAAGGCCCCTCAAATAGCCCAAACTAAAGTCCAATTAATGAAAAGGAGAAGAAAATATTTTGGCTTATTTTTCCTCATTAATTTTCGAAAATTTGGGTAGGAGAGAGAAAAAAAATTGGAAAGATTTATGGAATAAGTATTCTTGAGATACAAGTTTATCCCATAAATTCAAGAAATGAAAAAGATCTTATTTTCTTCCTACTTGGGAGATATTTTCGAAAATTGAAGAATAAGAAAGGAGGAGGAAATTTTGTTGGGAGATATTTTGGGAAATAGAATATATTGGATATATTCTAGATTGTATCTTGAGGAAGAAGCAATGAAATTTCTCAATGCCCATATGACCTAAATTTTCGTCCCCCCCCCTGTCTTATAAATAGGGGATGATTTTTTCATCCCCAACACAACACGAAAATTGGTTTTTCGGAAAAATATCAGCGTCGATAAAATATCAAATATTTTGAAACGTCGACAGACTGTGTATTTTCGAAAAATTGCAATTGTGAGTTTGCAATTCCATGTGTTGGAAAAATTAGAAATCCACAAAGTTGGTAGCCAAAAAGTTTCTTTTCTTTTAAAGATTAAAATCGTTCGTTGATAATCCTCCCACCGGATTGCGTTCGTGGACGTGAGACATATTTGAGAAGGCACTTTGGGTTGATCCATCGTCTCAGCGGTTGTCTCTACGAGAGGTTAGTATTTACATAATTCCTAGATTCCGCATGCTTAGGTTTTACGTGAAATACGTGTACGCATGATGTTTATTCGTTGATTAATTATTATGTTGAATTGAATTAGGATTAATTCATGTTAATAATTAATTGATTAATTTAAATATGTATTTAAATTCAACTCGAATAGATCCGGGCACCCCTAATTTCCCAACATACCCGTGGAACTCGATCTACCTCAAAAAATACTATCAGTATAATGAAGTTTTAGAACATTTTCTTTTATGTATTGAGTAGTTTGAAAGAAAAATGAAGTCAACTTCGAAATTTTTTCCACTAGATTTTTATCAATTTTTTACATTTAGGAACTTGGGGGGCCGGTCTCCGACCTCCCTCGAAGTCTTCTCTAGAATAGATTCCCAAATGAAAACAAGTTGTGTCAGAAAATAAGAATTTAGGCAGAAGACTATTTTTTAAAGACTAAGGACAGGGGGATATAAGAGGGCAAATTGTTGGGGAATAAGTTGCACAGATCTATTCGGGGTGAATATTTAAATACAAATTTAATTCTTTAATTATTACTAGCATGAATTAATCCTATATTAATTCAAATAATAATCCAACAACATATCATGCATATAATAATTCACGTAAAACCTACGCAAGCGGAATACTACGAAGTTTACGTGAACGTACCTCTTGGGATGGCAACGGTGTGGCTGAATAGACTAACCGTAAGGACTTCCCAAGTATTCCCTTAGCCCTCGTTCGACTATCCGGTGGAAGGATTCTTGTGAACGATTTAACAAATGGAAAATAAATATGTTGCACCACCTTTGTGGATTTACTAATTTTTCCAGCACATGAAATTGTACTTGGGAATGAAAGAATCATCCCATATTTATAGATACTGGGGTGGACGAAAATTGTGGCCAAAAACAATGTGGGAAAATCTTTTCTTGATCTCCAAGAAATCTTGAATATATCTCTTATATTCTTTTTCCCATAATTATAATATTCCACAAAATTCCACCCACTCTATTTGTATGGATTATTTTCGAAAATATAGGCTTGCAAGAAACCAAGATTTCGATCTTCTTGAATTTATGAGATATTCTTGTATTTCAAGAAATACATATCTTCCATAATATCTTTTCAAGAAAATCAAGAAAATCTTTCTTGCCCTCTATTTTCAAAATTTTGAAAATATCATTATAAATAATCAAGTGGGAGATTTCTTGAATTTAATGAGATAATCTTGTATTCCAAGAATACATATCTTCATTCCATAACAAAATTCAAAGAAAATCTTTCTCCCAACATATTTATAATTTTCGAAAATTTTAGTTGGAAAATTAAGCAACAATATTTATTTTATTTTAATCACCTTTTCAGTTAATGGACTAAATGTTGGGCTACTCAGGGGGCCTTTAGGAGAATTAAGATTGGACCTTCTAATGGACCTTGAATATCTAATATTGTGCCACAATATAATTCAAGCCCATAAATATTAATTAATCCCACTACATAATTAATATTGCACTATCCATCTTAACCCATATTACAGTCAATATGGCTCCCGGTCATTATTTCCCGTGCCCATTAATTAATTCAAGCCACTGAAATATCTTTCCATTAATTAATATCTTTTGTCCTTGTTCAAGGAACGGTTCAACATTATTATCCATACCGGAAACTAATTCCACTTGCAAGATTTGGTATGATATAGCTTATGAACCTCCCAAGGGGGCAAATCAAACAAGCGTACTTGCACACGATTCTTCGTTTTAAATCTTAGCAATCACATGTGACTAATAATATTGCCCAAGATAAAAAGTATTGAATCCCATTGATTCGCTACCCATGATAAGTCAAAGCAATAGTTACCAATCCCACGTGATCCTATTTAAGGGACGAATGTTAAGAAATAACGAACCATTGAGGTCTAATTCTTCCTTGTTCAGTTCTGAAGAATTTATCCTCCAGTAGGTCCTATTCAGTGCATCAGTCATGCACTAGTGTAATCTCTTGGTCAAGACAAGTCAATCTGAGCCTTACACTTCAACCTTTCACGATGGGTTGTTCATTTCCATCTAGGTCGTGAATAACGTACTTTTAGTTGCAAGGGACTATTAATTTAATCTTTTGTGATCTGGTATCACTAAATTAAATACAATGTAACACGTATGACTTATTGAACAGTTATGCAGTAAATATATGTAACATTCAATAATATTTAAAGCATCAGTGATAAACAATTTTTTTCAGTAAATAAGTCTGAAAATTCAGTTTCGATTATACAAAGTAAAAAGCATACTTTCCAGTATAATCCCAACAGCAACCTCCGTAGAGGTCGCTCCGACCAAAACCTTTGTTCAAAGTCTTTAAAAACTATCAAAGACAAGGTTGCAAAGTCAATAAGACAACCACGTCGCATACAAATAAGACGACAGAGCCAAGTAAAACCTCGTACACCCAAGCCGAGTACACCAAAGGCAAGGCAAAGTTGCAAAGTCAATAAGACAACTACATCGCATACAAATAAGACGACACAACCAAGGGAATTCGCGCAATACCAAGTCGACCAAGCCAAAAAATATCTAAGGCAAAGAAGGTCGCATACCGTATCAAAGTCGGCCAAGTAAAAAAATATCTAAGACAAAGAAGGTCGCATACCATATCAAAGTCGGCCAAAAATATCAAAGGCAGAGAAGGTCGCAAGGTTCACCGATTAACTATCAATTACCATGTTTTATGATTCAGTTTTTATGACATACAAGCCAACCGACCTCATGGAGTTCGCACGTACAAGATATATTTCGAATCATACCAAGCCATCCGAATATCAAGCAAGCATTCAGAAGATAAATAAAAACTGAAAGAGCAATATTGAAGAAACAAAAATGAAAATCCATTAATAAAAACCCGAAGGCAACAAAGTACATCGCCCCAAGGGCAAACTTTTACAGAAAACCCCAAAGGGAAAATACATCCAAACGCCCGAAGGCAGCCAACAACTTCTTCAGGAAGATAAAGAAATCAAGCTGGCGGAGCATCCGAGGTCCCCTCCAAAGGGTTGGTCGATGCAGGTTTTCGACCCCGGGAATCTCAACGCCAGCCTGATTTCCCTCACCTCCATCTCTTCTTTCGTCAGCAGCATCCTCATTACCTCCACCATCACCATCGATCTCACCGTTGCCACCATCATCTTGCTCGCTGGCCGACACCTTGGGCTCAGTCCCCATCCTTAAGAGCTCTTCCGGGTCATAGAATTTTGCGTTTGGAGGGAGGAAACTGAAATCAACGTCGTAAGCCTCCAGGTCCTTGATCGGTAGATCATTCTCGAGACGGACGAGATTGTGGCACATGTAGAAGATGAGCAACTCCTTAATCGATGATCGAGCTCCCTCGAGATCGCCAGCCCGATGAATAAACCGAATAGCATTGGAGAAGGAATGAATGTAAGCCATATTGGAAACATCATGACGTTCTAATTTAACATTTACGGGATGCTGCTCAACTTCAGCCTCCAGGCGCCGGCTCCGGTCCTCCACTTCGGAAATCTTGCTCAGGCTTTCCTTCACTTTCTTTTCCCCCAGTTCAAGGTCTTTCCGCTGCTGGTGAACAGTCTTCTCTTGGGCCATCTTCTCCTTGGCCAACTCTTTTACTTTCTCCTCAGCAACAGTCTTGGCAGAAATGGCGGACTCCCTTTCCTTGGCCTGCCTCTCTAGATCCCGACGCATGTTCACACAAGCCGCCTCAGCTCGCGAGGCCTGCATCCTTGCCTCATCATACTGCTCCCGGCTCTTTTCAAAATAGGCCAACGAGCGACATTGGTGGGCGATCCTGGAAGTCATGTTCTCATGGAAGTGTTGGGTTTGGGCCTCCTCATTCAAAGTCATAGTCCATGACCTTGGAAGATCCCCCGCCGCTCTTCGGAGAAATGAAGGTTGAACATCATTGGCAGCAGGAGATCGCGACCACAGATAGTTGTGGGTGGCCTCACCTCGGAAGACCCTATCATCCAACTTATACCTGCGAGGTAACCAAGTCTAAACAATGAGAATTTTCAAATAAGGAAAGTAGTTAACAAGTGTGAAAAGAAGTTCGAAGATTACCTCCGCTGGAAATCCGGGTTCCAACCTAGAAAGTTATCATCCCCGACCTCGTGGTCTCGGTGGCGGGTTATTTCAATGATAGTGTTGGGGTCCCCACGGACCCCGAGACCGCCATCTTCCCACTCGGGGAATTCCTCAAAGCGTTCATGTCCACCGAGCCCCGATGCTTCGGAAAACTTTCCTCAGCTGCCAGAGTCTCGGTGGTCGCCCTCTTCAGACCCTGGGGGCGGGGAGGGGCCCTAACTTTTGACTTCAAGGTCCCAGTGGCATTGCCCTGCTCCTTGGTTTTCTTTTCGTCGGCCCTCTTCCTCGCGACCTCCAAAGCTTTTGCGACCTTCTAACGCATCTCTTCGGCATTCAAATTTTCCATTTTTTTGACAGCTTTCGATGAAGTAAAGCGAATAGGTTCGATGAAGGAGACTAAAATAAAAACAAAAATTACAAAGGAATGAGGTCGCGAACTACAGGTCAAGAACAAAATGAAGTCACATCATTTACCTGAGACCTCTGGCACCAATGTTCCGTGAGGTGGCAATGTCAAACCAGCTCGCTCCCAACACTTCAATTTCTGGAGCACTGCGAGAGATCGTTCGTCAGGATCGATCAAGCAAACTTGAATCAACCGTGCGAGGAAAGGGAACGATAGCTTGGACGATTTTGAATTTTTGGGACCTGCGAACAAAAGAAGAAGTTAAATCAGTACTAAAAGAAATGTCAAGTTCATGGGGATTACGTTTAAAATGCGATTAGTCACGCGGTATATTGCGATATCCGAGGTGGTCGAGCTGGAAAACAAGACTTTACCAAGCTCCCCCTATTATCCACAACTTCTCTTTCCAACCTTGGACCTTGCTCGGAAGATCCTCAACCATCTTCATATGCGGACGGGCTTTCACATAGTAATACCCCTCGTCCTTTTCCCACTTAGCGAGCGAAATCATGAAATTCATCTCTTTGGTAGATGGGAAAGCTTGAGGCTGCACACGGCCAAACAAAGAAAGCATCCCAATTATGGTACTCCTCCCATTGGGCGTAATTTGCATCGGGGTTAAGCCCCAAAACCATTAAAGTGAAGTAATTACGGGATGAAGAGGGACGACACATCCGCCGCACGGCGCAAGCGGCGCCGTCGTGAGGTAACCGAACCCCCAGCCCGTACTGGCTCTGCACTTATGGCTTCCGAAGAAACCTCAACCACTGAATCTTCGTTCTCGCCGCGCCACCGTCGCCGATGGTGCACAACAAACAGAGCAAAACTCTTCTCCCACTCCCAGACACCATTTTATCACAGAAGTACCAGAATACAAAGAAAAGGGTATGGTTTTTACCTTAAGAAACAGGGGACACTGCTGAATGTGGAGTGAGAAAACGATCGCCGGAAAATAGTAGAAGAGCCGCCGAAAATCGCAGAAGAAATGTGAGCACCAGAAATTTCAAAACTAAAAAAGTGGGGAAAATGCGGGGAAGAGGCCCATTTATAAGCAGAAATTAGGGCGCGTGAGGTCGGTTCGCGACCTTTCGCATCTAGCGCGTGGACCTCACGCACCATCATTGCCTACTCTCCATAGGCTCGACAGACGAGGCGAGCAATCCTCATCTGCACCAAGTTACGAGGCCATCACCACGCGTACTTAAGAAGCCATCGCACTTTGCGCGGCTCGTCGAAGGCAAAGACACGAGAGTAGCTCATCTTCCTCTGCGAGCTGAGAAAGACTACCTAGGGGCTATTGTTGTGTGCATATCACGCGCGGTGGGCCCCCGACCCACAAATCTGCTGGCAAGTAAGAATTAAGTATTACCAAGTGTAGAACCTCACTGCTCGCATATGAGGTGCCCCTGCCCGACCTCGAGCTATGCGACCTCATCGACCTCGGTATGTCACAAGGACGGAGCATTAACTACGAAAGGACATGTGTCAGGAGGGCGGCGCCGAAGATCTTCCCTAAAACGGATTTAATTTAGAGGCAAATAGACAAAGTACAATTATGACTGACAAGGCAGAGTACTTAAACAGCTAATTCCCTGCAAATCCAGAATTACCTAGGGCAACGTCCCAACAAGGTGCTCGAGGTCACCAAGCCTCGGGCGACCTCCCACGTCCTCCATGGATAGGTCAAATCATGTCTTTCGCATTTAATATTTTGCAGGCCGACTTTCGGCTCCTTTTAATTGTAAACCGGGAGAGTGAGCTCCACTCTCACTCATCTTATAAATATGACTCATTTATGACCCAAATAACTAGAGAATTCAAGACTTTACCAAACCTCTTGCAATTTATTTCCTTGCAATTACTAAGAACACTTGCTCTCTCAAACATCAATAAGCAATTAATATGACTCTCATCTTTTCATTATTGTTTGTGTTACTAAGACCGATTAGCCACATCCAAATCTCTAAACCCGATATTTTAGTACACAACACAAGTCAATTATCATGCATCTCCCATCAAATCAACAATTATTTATATGATTTAAGATGGGGAGGGTGAGGAGTAATCTTTAGGAAAGATAAGAAAACAATTAGGTTTTTTTAAAGATAAATTTATGAGAAGAACGAGTGAAGCAATCTTTGACAAAATAGAGAATTCCCAGATGACACTTGGATCACACACATATACGCATGATGTGTGTGATCACATTCAATTTCTCATGATTTGAGTAAAATGCCATCAAATTTGGAGAAAGAATATATCATCCTCTAACTAGTATAAGAACCATGAATATCCTAACTCATGTTCTTCTATAAAAACGTATTACTTCTTACAGTATAAAATATTAGTCGAGAAAAGAATTAAAAGTAATACTCCTTCCATCCACCAATTTAATACAAAACTAGCTCATAAAACGTATGTAAAAATCAACTGTGCATAAAATTGAGGGATTACTATATTACATTAATCTTTAATAATATCGAACGTTTTACTTATATGTTTTACATTCTGAGTGATTGTGCACTTTAGTTGTTCAGGATTCAGTTTTAGTTGTACTGAATCAGGATTTTGAATTTAGTTGCATTTGACGCACAAGAGTTCGAATAAAACCAAAAAACGATTAAAAAAGATCTCCACATATATGTACGATAATGAGTAACACTCTTGTATTCTAGTTGTACAATCCAACGGTACAAAACTAATATTTTTCAGAACAAACTAATACCTTTTAGTAAAATAACTAATACTGTTTAAAATTACACTTGAATTGTACAATGCACCTGATGTATACAAATTTTTGTCTATGATTAGAGTTTTTTTGCATCCAGTATGTGATTAAAATGGAGGGAATAATAATGCATAGCCTAGTAAAAACAGTAGACGATCATACAGTATAATCCACGATAAACTTGCACATAATACAGATACATAGAATTTATCTTCCATCAAGCTACGAAAACGCCTAAAATGAATCAATTAATTTTCTTCAAGGCATGGCATGGACTCTTTCGAACAGCAGTAGGTACGGAGAATTGGCAAAACGATGATGAATCCATGAACATTATATAGTCAAATTATGAATATCGTCAACAATCTGCTTACCAACTCTTTCTTGAACAACCTCACAACTTAGAAAACTAGGTTGATTTGTGGATGCAAGAAGTCGAGCCCACATTCTGTCTGTCAATTTCAAGATATTTTGAGCCTCTGTAACTCGCTGAGAATACAAATACAAATAAAGTTAGTGCCCCAAACTGCAACTATAAACTATTGAAGGTGGTGTTTGGTTCAAAAAAATTCAATGGGAATGGTAATGAGAATGAGGTAATTGTGGTGGTTAATGAGAATAAAAGATGACTAATTCACTTTCATCATACTTCATAAGAGGCGAGACTCCAAATAAGTTAATCATTACCCCATTTTGATTAGTTATCTCTCCTCCTATAATCATTCATCCTTCTATGTACCAGTTGCAATGTGCAACTCAAGTGTATTTTTAAATGGTATCAGTTGTTTTACTAAAAGATATTAGTTGGTCAATATTAGTTGTTTTCATAGAACAATACTAGGTATAATCATTTAACAATATTAGTTGTGCACCAGTTACATGGTGCAACTAGTGCACCCAAGTGTTACTCATCATATTTTGTCCCCACTTATTCCAAAGTTGGAGTAAATACTAACAACGTAACCATTATTCTCTTTGTAATTTACTATTCGATGATTCTCATTGAAAGTTTGAACCAAACGCCCCCTTAGCATTTATCTATCTGTCTATCTATATTCTATGAACATATCTATCCAGATGCATACACTATCTCTAATCAATCTTGCTCACACGACAATGGAAATGAACTAAAAGCTAATGTAACACTCGGCAGGGTCCAATTACCTTTTCCATCTTATAACCTTTAATTTCATATCTTCTAAGGAATATCATAGATTAATGGTATGTAGCATTCATTGAAAAGAGCTTACGCTGATTGGAATATAGGCATGTCTGCTGTTTACAGGCCCAACGGTGAAGCCAGTGTACCCTGCCATGGCTCCATGGACGGCGCTTTGAGCAAGAAGTGTGCAGTATATGTTATCTGAAGCATTACTAGGAATTGCTCTAAAAATGTAAGTAGGATCTGCACAAGTATCATCAAACCTTGAGCAAAACAGCGGGGAGAGAGATGATAGATACTGATGCAACTATTATCTTCATCAAATATCCAACTTCAGGAAAAAAAGAAAAGGTGACTGAACCATTTAGCATGGTTCTGAAGAAATTTTGAGGGGGATTAAGTACTTGTTTGCAAACTCAACAAAATTGGGTAGAAACACTTTTTTTAAAGCTGTTAGACTCAGCTTTTCTTTTCTTTTTTGGAAAGTGTTTCAACCCTTCCAATTGGGTTTCCAAACAGGCACTATGATATTATCACGAAAAGCACATTTTGAATCTTGACCTTTCCTTTTTTTCTTTTGGCTCTCACCCCCCTTATACTTTGATTCATACACTTTTCCTCCATTACTATTAGTTTGGGATAATATCATTTTTGGTTCCTAAAGTTTATCTTTTTCCTGTTTTGATCCCCCTCTTCTACTCACTATGAAATTTGATCATAGAAATACGCTCTTACTCCCACATTTGGTCCCACCGTTAGTTGATCGTCCGTTGACCGACGGAAATATTAACAATTTGCAAGGTGCTAAATGTAATTATTTATAAGTTTAAAATAAACTATTTGATGGAGTCAAATAATTGATTTCGTCAGTCAACTGATGGTGGGACCAAATGTGGAAGTAAAAGTGCCACTCCCAAGATCAAATTTGATAGTGAGTGAAAGAGGATGACCGAAAGAGAAAAACATAAACTTTAGGGAACAAAAATGATATTAACCCCTTCAATTTACCCCATACTTTTCAACTTTCTCTCGACTCGAGACCCTGTTTATTTTAATTTTTATTTGTTGCAATTTTTCCCTGCTATGTTATTGAAGGGGAAAAAGTCAACAAAATTAAAGTATAATGCAAAAGTAAACAGGGGGCAATAATCAATGTGTGAAAAATAAAAGACATTGTCATCTTTTACTTTTGACTTCACCTAACCATATCCATTTATTGCCTTCAAATAAAAACTGGAAAGAACCATTACCGCATTTCATGATAATCATGTGATAAATTTATCAACAAAACACAGGTTTAATAAAGTTGACAAGTATATGTATATGTATATATTACCTATGTATTTCATATTGATTGCCATCTTTTGGATATTTGTGAAGTGATCCTGGGGAAGGAAACAAGAATCTGAATTCAATAGGTAGTAAATAGAAAAGAGGTGGACAGGGAAATCTGACACTATATCCTAAATACAGCATATCAGTTGCAAATTATCATATAACACCTTGTATAGAAAGTTTTTATGGACAATTCCATTAGAAGCAAATGGCAAGGGATGAGCAGATTATAGAAATTCAGCATAGAACAATAATCGATGTCAATGGGAAGCGGTGAAGCAACAATTGTAACTATTAACAGAACAAGATAAATCACAAGTCAAAAGAATATCATACCCAGTATGAACAAACATGGTAGGGAGGAAACAGTAGAGCATACAATTTCATACCAGTTTGGATGGAAATTAAAAAGGGAAAGTAAATAATTGGAATTGAAGAACTGGTAGAAACTCCAAATCAATATAAGAATGAGAGAAGCTCGTAAGTGCATAAAAAGATTGACGACATTATTTATTAAAAGGAATTTTGTGAATTCGTCAATTTAGTCCTATGCTGACAATTTTTTTTTAGGAGGATAATTTTTTTTTTTAATTAATATGTTAGGGTCTCGTTATGCCACATGTAAGTGACATCAAGTCATTAGTCTGGTCGCTACTAGGAATTTTGGCAGTTCATGATAGTGGCACGTGCAAAAATCCTGCAACCTTGTTAATACAGGACTAAAATTGCATCATTTTAAAAGTTATAGGACTTAATCGAGAAAATTAATTCATAGGGACTAAAATCGCCAATACCCAATAGAAATGAGACCCAAGTTTGCAATTTACTCCTTAAAATGTGTGTTCTAAATAGGCAATTTCTATCTTTCAGGTTAGTTTCTTATTTTTCAGATCTTGAATCGATAGGAAAAATCTTTCAGGCCCTGAATTAATAAACTCCTTCCTTCAATAAAGATTTGAGCAGACAAATAATGTTGTACCTTAATCTTTTGTGTCAGCCAGAGGCCAACATCCAAAAGTAGCCTATTCCCAGATGAGTCTTTTTCATCAGCAGCATGGAAGTTTTGTGCAACGTATTCTTGTCCTGCCCCTTCAGCTAACACAATCACCATATGTCCATTTTCTTTAAGCCTCTGTTCAACAAATTCAAATAGGCCCCCTTGTCCTTCCAAATAGAATGCAGACTCCGGTATCAAGCAACAATCCTGATACAATCCACAACCTGTAAGTAGACATTGCAAGTGCATTCACACTTCTTCAAAATATTTCAAACCAGAGAAAGTTTAAAACTGAAATTTATAATTTCCAGTCATGAAGAAGGAATAGAGAGAAAATCGAGAGTATGTAATTTTATCTTGTTTCAAATTACCTCAAGGAAATAAACTTGTTTCAAACCTAACCCATTAGGGCCTGTCCTATAGGGCCGTGATCTAAATGGGTTGATGGCTAAACGGTTCACTTTAAATGGTCCACTAATAGTAGGGACCTAATCCTAACTCTGGAAGGCTCTGGGCTAAACAGGCTACGGAATAAAAAAAAATTAAATTAAAGTTAAAATTCTAAATAACTAGTGCATTACACGATGAAATTTAAATTCACCGTATAAATTAAAAGATACATTATAAAATAACTTATGCGTTGTTGATTAAATTCAATCATCAACTAAATATAAAAAAATCATGAAGAAATAACAACTATTTAATACTCAATATCACCATGACTCAACATTTTTATCCTATTCTCATCTAAAATATGCATAACATTAAAAATAAATTATTAGTAAAATTATCATATAATTATATTAAAATTATGTGTAAAAATATTAAACGGTCTGGCCCTAACCCCATTAGGGCTTCTCCCTATAGGGCTTTGAGCTAAACGATCCGGGCCAAAATGGCCTAGACTTAAAACAGGCAAGGAAAAACTAGCGCCATAGGGCTTCGGTTTAAATGGGCTAATGATATTTTTAACATCTCTAGGTTTAGTACAACCATTAAATAAGGACATACCAGAAAGTTTCAAAATACCTCAAGAAAGAAAATTGTATTAACTGGAAAATAAATATAGCAATGGCTGAAAGGAGAAAAGGAAGAGTGTGTTTGGGGAGGTTGAGGGGGAGGAGGGATAAAATGTAAAAAACATGAAGGATTTAATGGCTCTCACCACATCGCGACTTGCTAATGTTGCATGCATTGCAATGAATCCTGCAGGATTAAATGAGTTATCAAAAAAGCCAAACAGAACAAGTAATGCTGAAGAACAATGAGCTCCTACAAAATGCTCAAGCTTTTTACCACTGTATCGGCCCATAAGCTTCACGATTCCAACTCCATTTTCAACGCTCTCAACTTCAACATGTGCAGCATTTATTGCTCGCTGAGCCTCCTCCACAGCAGTATCAAAGCCAAAAGATTTGTCTATCACCTGTATAATCTTTAAATTTGGTCAAATTTGTGAAGAAATTGTTCTTTTAAACGTATTTCCTGAACTAAAGAATTATTTTTTTTAAAATCATTCTATGAACTGAAGAAAATTTATCAATCTAACCACTAATGTTAACCAAAATCCATGACCTGCAAAAAATTCATCCACACTTCAGAAAGAGTACGTCTCTTGTTCATCAGTTGTACAGTGCAACTGTACACAACTAATACTCTTCAGTGAAAACAACTAATAATGACCAACTAATAACTTTAGTAAAACAACAAATATCATTTCAAAATGTACTTGAGTTGCACGGTGCACCTGGTGTACAAGAGACTTACCCAAGGATTCAATCCTTCGTCTCCATTGGAAAACTCTAAACTATTCATCATTTTGGAAGCTCTAACTATTCACTTTTAGTAGCCTTTTATCTCAGTTAAAATTTATCATCTTCCAGGCCATGAAAAGAAGGGAAAACAAAGGAGAAAGCTCAAAAAAAAAATCCTTTTTCCTTTTGGCAAGTTTACCCTTTTTCCCTCAATGCTTGTGTCATCAATTCTAACTCCTCTATATTTACAGTTGAGTTACAGGACTTATAAATAATTACCTTTTGACTTCTGAAGTCCATTAAGGTCCCTAATCTTTACAAAACATATGTTAGGGTATGTTCGTTTCGCGACTATCCCGGCAGATTTTGGATTTTACAATCTCAAAACCCCCATTTATTTTGAGAATTAAAGTAAAAGTTTTGAAATCCTATTAAATCTACTCTACCTCATAACCTACTACTACTCTACCTTTTATTCTCTCAATACACTCACATTATTTA
Source organism: Stenogyne calaminthoides (assembly GCA_037126765.1). NCBI lineage: Eukaryota > Viridiplantae > Streptophyta > Magnoliopsida > Lamiales > Lamiaceae > Stenogyne > Stenogyne calaminthoides. The sequence goes on from JBBCBC010000011.1 coordinate 16,459,919, forward strand.
CTTTTTTATTCTCCCAATACACTCAAAATAATATAATAATATTACATCAATCATCTTTTCCACCATCCTACCTACAAAATCTCATAATAAACATACATCTTCACTATTCATCAAGATTTTGAAATCCTAGGACTAGAAAGTCCGGATTTCCCACGCCCACTATAAGCCCGAAACGAACATACCCTTAAGCACTGTTTTTTTTTGTTTTTTTTGTTTATACTACTAGTTAATTTTGATTGAGGATTGCAAGGTTACTAGGATAGAATCATATTTCTATGTTACGCTTCGTCAACCACGAAGAATAAGGACCAAGGATCAGTAGATTGTGTTGCTTCATATGCCCATGATTCTGCATTATTAAGGAAGGGGTAATTTCTACACTTTCTTGCGTTAAATTATCAACTACTCGTGTTATATTGATCACATGTATGCCATTAACTTGTGCAATCAAACTCCGTCTTAGTGTATCTCGCGCAATTACCCCTAGATTATTTCACACCATTTGCACCCTTGGACTGAACTCTTTGCATAGTCACAAATTAAGTATCCCCTAATAACCATTTCATTTTACTTGATCAAGTGATGCAGTCTTCATTTAACATACGTACTTTCAAAATGCAAGTTTGACTTAAGTTGCTCAACTTAAGTCAAATCTAAGCACAATTCCGACTGTAGGCAAGAAAAAAACCATGTCAGAATGGGAGAAATCATACTGACAGAACTTACAGCAATATCATTATCAATCGTCTTGGGAATTCCAGCTACTGCCACTTTAATCCCCCGCCTTTCCACTTCCTTAAAGATTGGCAAGTCATTATCTAAAAGCAAATAAATAACCACAAATTTTGAGGAAAATAAAATATCAACAACCACCTTATATATTGCTGCAGCACCTTTTTGAGTACCATCCCCCAATTATGTAAACCTGGTAATCCAGAATATTGTTAAAAAGCCTATAAAATTGCTAAGAGAATAACTAATTTTACCTGGTTTATTCCCCTATCCTGAATATTGTCAACTATCTTATTGGTATCATGACCTCCTCTTGAAGTTTGCAAGAAAGTTCCACCGCGCTTATGAATATCATTCACAGATTTTGGCGTCAATTGGACAGTGTTTTTCGAATAGAACCCTCTATAACCTCCCTGAAAAATTTTGATCCGATGACTTGCTTATCATATTCAAAGTGCAAGAAACTACAAGTGGGTGTTAGAAGCCCAATAAATTATAATTACTCAAATACATCATGCCTCACAAAAACAATAACGTTGGAGCTTGCATCAAATGAAGGATAATGCTTCAGTGCGTCAAAGACTAGAAAGGTTAAAGAGGCAAGCTGTTATTTTTTGGAGGTGTTTGCAAAAAATTATGATATTGAAAAAGTAATTATATGTTTAGTGATTGCGAGAAAAATCGCTTAATAGTAAAAGTGGTTAGTGTTGGCAAAATTTGTAGAAGATAGAAGTTGAGTGTTTGGTAAAAGGTAAAGTACACCAGCAGAATCAGCTAGGCATATCCTTACCAGCTTTTCGATTTTGGATTCTAGGTGATTAATTTAAGTAGAAGCATTCAATTTGAAAACACTCAGATTAGCTTTTGCATACAGAATCGGATTAAATAATCAGCTTTAAATTGTTTAAAAAAAACCCTTAATCAAATTCATGATCAGCATGGAGAGAGTCCAATATGAAAAATAAATCAATGAGAAACATTAATTAGATGTATAAATGCATAGATAATCAACAACAATAGGTACGGTAATTAGAGGAATCGCAAAGAGCGAACCAAGTTAAGTGTTACCGAAGTTATGAAAAAAGAAAAGCAAGGAAAAAGCATGTACAAATTATTTCAAGTAACCGAGTTAAAAAGAGAAAACTAATGAGCAAGATACAAAACAAACCTGAATTCCAAGGATTTCATCTACTCCATACATAGTACTCAAACCACAGACTATCTCACGTATAACTGTATTGATTCCAGGGCATAAACCTCCACATGTCACAATACATGCACGCACTTCCTTTGGCGTGAAATAAACCTAAAGTAGCAAAAGAAAATGTTAAGACCGCATTTGTACAGAAAATATTGATATTTTGCATTCTCAGTTTCTCATGTAAATAACAGTTGTGCCAAATACTTCTTCTTTAAAAACGAAAATACCTTTTCACGGGGCCCTGCACGCCGAAAATGTAATCCCCTTGGACTGTTCTTTTGAACAACAATCTGAAGACAAAATGCAGCATCTTTATTTAAAAAATCAAAATCTCAATGAGAAACACAAAATTTGCACATAAAAGATGCTTTGATCACTGACTTTACCTGCTGAGCCACCACATCTTCAGGGCTAACAAATGTTTTCCTAGAACAAATTAACATGCACAACTCATTCAATAAAGTAATTGTTCATCATTAGAAAAGCGTGAATTCATTAATCTCTAAAATCAACAGTACTGATGATGCATATTTGAATTTAAAGTGTCGGCTAGCTTACTTGACGATGGCATAAGCTTGAGTTTTCTTCAATGGATTTGTATACGACTGGGAAATGCCAAAACCCCAATAAAGAAAATCAAAGCATTAACGTATAAGCAACATAAATTTCATCTTCAAATTAACCTCTGAGACTTAATAAATCGAAGAAATACCGGTAAATCAGGGAGGAAATCGGTCAAGTGCGGGACGTTTTCGAGGACGAAATCGTCAGTTTCATCTCCGTTCACGTTGATTGCGCCGTCCGCCTCAGCACGGACTTTGATCGAACACTTTTGGCGCGAAACCAAACGCCTTCTTAGAGGTAACTGATTTGAGAGGGCGAAATCGGCAAAACTGAAAGAAGGAATTTGTGTGATCCTTGTATTGGGAGAAGTGAAGGGACGGTAATTTGTGGAAAGAGAGAGTGAATGAGCGGCGGTGAGAGCCGCTTCCATGGCGAGGGAAGTTCGGCGGAGAAACGGCGGTATTGTGAGAGACGGCGGAGTTGACGGCGTTAGGATGATCACGGGAAGCGTAACGGAATTTTCTTGTGGAAATGCAAAAAAGTTGACTGGCGTGAGTAATATGTAAGACTGTTCTTACTAGTAATTGGAGCATCGAAGAAAGGAACCAAGGGGAAGACTGCAAGACTATTTTTGCAAGGCATTTTTCAAAAAATTACCTAATTGAAAAATAAAAATTAAAGAGGATCAAGACATGTTGATTTCAGATTTTATTATTTATTTAAGGGAAGACATTCTTATTATTTTACCTCAATAAAAAAAATTGAAAAAATAATAGCTTATCTAGACATGTTCGTTTGAAAATTTTAATGTCTTATGTACAACAATGTAACACAAGTGTATTTTTAACTAGTCTAATATTCGCGTGTTACGCGGTTTTTTAATTAAAAAATATAATATTCATAGTATATACTCCCTCTGTCTCATTCTTAATCGGTGGGTTACAGTGTGCTCGAGTTTTAAGAAAAAATCATAAAGTGATAAAATATTGGGGGTAGAATGAGTTGTTTATTACAGTAGTATTTTATGTGATAAAGTGATAAAGTGATTAATAGTTGGGGGTAGAAAGAGTTGTTTATTAGTATTTTATGTGATAAAGTGAGTATTTCCATTTAAGGAAGTTTGCAGTTAAGATTGGGACGCCCAAAATGGAAAGAATACAGTTAAGATTGGGACTGAGGGAGTAATATATTTAATAATAAAAAATATAAGTATGTGTATAAATGCACTAAACACGAATTAATAATTATTTAGGGGTAGATTAGTATATTTGCTTAAACAATTCTTGGAATGAAATTATTGTGTTAAATCCTACCTATTCTGCAATTGATTCACGAATTTTTAATTTAAATTTGAATATTTTTTGTCTTTCTTCAGACTTAAAAATTTGAGAGTTGAGGAAGAAAGAGTTTGCAAATCAGTTGAAAAATTGGTGGGAAAAAAAATTTGTACTTAGTATACAAAAATTAACGAAAATGTCTTTTAAAAATCACTTGTGGTGCACATGTATAAAATCGAGAGAAATTTGGCTTGAAAAATTAGTTCGGTTGTTTAAGTGTAATAAAATAATAGTTTGTATAGTTTAGTTCAACAAAAAATAGTTGGGTGATTAGGTACAATTTCAGTGATAGTTCAGTGGGTTTAGTGCAATTAAACATAAATTTGATATAAGAGGTGCAAGGTTCAAACTTTAGCTATTGCAATGTTTTTATTAAACTATACATTACAATGTCACATGGATGTCACGTATTAACTACAAACCAATAGAAACAATACGATAAAATGTGATAACTCATCAAAATTAACTTAAAGACGACACATCATCCAAATTAACCACAAGACGACACATAATCAAAATTAACGATATATTAGTAATATAAGGGATATTTATAACTTATCCATATTTGATCGGTCAAAAGAATTTTATATAATAGCATGTATAAGAGGTGTTCAAAAAATACAAAGTTATTTATATAATAATCTCAATAACCATTCTTGAATTTGAAAGTCAATCACTAAAAGAGAATTTAGATGACACATTATCTTCCACACTTAACCAACTACATACCCTAATCTTGAGGTCTTCAGTCAGCTTAGCACTAGATAATTCAATATTCCTAAAGATAATATCATTCCTCCATATTCCTCAATTTTCAAAGTAATCAAACAACTTTTAGCCATAAACTCGTAGCAATTTGTTTACCTCTTTTCTCCTTGAAAGCTTAGACAAATAACAAGAGTTTGAAGCAGAATTCAAGTACAAAGCTGTCGAGTATCAAGCCAATAATAAATACTAGGGCGCTCAAAGAAAACATATTTGCAGATTCTTCCTTGGATGAGCAAAACAATATGAAATAAAGACTCTCCACTACATATTTAGAATGAAAAGTACCCTAAGATACAAAAGAAAAATGTAGTGACACTCCACTACAAAATGTACCAATATTACCCCTCAGTACATTTTTTAATTATTTAAAAGCAAAAAAATCGCCCCCTCCCCAAATAAACCCCTAATTTCGCCCCATCCCAACAAACCCACACAATCTATTCCCCCAATTCATTTTCTTCCTCACTCTCTCTCTTCCTGGCACACTCTCTCTCTCTCTCTCTCTCTAAAAACCTTCCCCCACTCTCAATCTCTAAAAATCCACCACCCTCGGTGGCTCCGAGTTCGAAACGATGGTTTGGTGCTGGTTTGTTGGAGGTTGGTAGACGGCGGCGACCGCGAGACCTCTCCCATTTTGTCTCTAAGGTAACGCTTCTGGGTCAGCGTTTCACGAGGCGGAGGAGGGTCGCACCATGATTTCATGAGGCGGGAGGTGGGGCGGGTCGCGACCATTGTTTTTGGCGAGGGAGGGGGCCGCCACTGAGAGGAGGGTTTTTGGGCCGTGGAGAAGGGTTTGGCAAATGGCATGGTGGTGTGAGGGTTTGCTTGAGCGTGGCGTGGTGGATGGGCATGTCATTGGTTCACGAAAATAGGTAATTTTTTCTCTTTTTTTTTCTGTATTTTTTTGTAGATCTGAGAAATTGAATATTTGAGTAGTATATCTTGTGTATGTGGTGGATTGCGCGACGACGGTGGTGGCGACGGCGGTGAAACCAGCTTAGGGTTTCTTTTTTTTTTCTTTTTTTTTTGTAATTTGAAAATGGGGAAGAAGGTAATCGTTTTTGTTTTTTATTTATTTTGTTTTTATTTTTCTGTATGTTTTGTAGATCTGAGAAATTGAGAATTTGAGTGGTAAGTTAATTTGTCTGTAATTTTTTTGCAGATTGATGTTGTAATTTTATGTAGAGTGGCAGTGGAGTGAATCAGATTGGTGTTTTGTAATTTTCTGCAGATTGTTGTTTTTAATTTTTCTGTAGTATGCTGGTTGATTTTTGTAAATTTTTAAAGTGTAATTTTTTAATGTTACATATTTTCCGAATTGCAAAATGAGTTAATAAAATGCACTTTGAAATAAATAATGAAATCATATTAATAAATAATTTAATAAGTTTAATAATTTAAAATATTTGGACTTTAAAAAATTTTAATTATAAAAAGTCAAAATCGTCGAAGTCTTGAAAAATCCGAATCGTCGGTGCAAAAAAATCAAGGTAAGGGCAACTTAGTCTTTTTGACCATTTTTTGTACCTTAGAGTCACTTTTTTTTGTTATGTACCTTAGAGTTCTTTTGTTAGTGACTTTGTAGTGGAGTGTCACTCTCTCAAAGAATATTTATTGGAGCAAGTGAAGTTCACTTGTTATATGGTGCAATGAGGAGGCTTACTCTCTATTAAAGAGAGTAGTTTTAGTTTACCAATTCAATTTTTTTTTTTTTGCACAATTAATTTCAAATTTCAATAATAATTTTATTTTAAATTTATTATTAACACACTACATATCAAGTTAATTGTCTTTTAAAAATTGTAAATATTAAATATATATATTCCACATATAAAAAAAATCATATTTCCTCTAAAAGAAATCATATCTAGTATTTATTTTATTATTTTTAAGTGTTTTTTATTTATTTTAATTATATGAGTTGAAACTAAATAATTTGTCTTAGACTATATAAGTTTTGTTGAATTTTAATATTATTTTATACATTTAGTATTTATGGTGAATTTTTTACAGAATTAAAAGTCATACGATTAATTAAATAATTGTACTACACTCATATATGCACATATAATCTTTTTATATTAATGAAAAGTAGTTGTAGAAAAATATTAGTATAACTTTATGAGTCAGTAAGGAAAAAATGTTTTTTTTTTGTTCTATAATTTATCTACTGTCCATTTTTAGTCTCAAAAGACTTAACTGTCCAATTTTAGTCTCAAAACTAAATTAATTGTCTAATTTTGGTCCAATTTTTAACAAAAAAATCGGGAACAACCTTGTTTTGGTCACATGTAAGTCACGTGCCGATAAAATTTGGGAATTTTTGATACCCTTACTGACGTGGACACAAACTTTATTTTTCCTTTTTTTTTTGTCTTTTAATCAATTAAATTACACATATGTAAATAACTCAATAAATTAAATCAAGACTAAATTTTAAAATCAACAAATTTAAGAACAACTTAACTTTACTGGCACATGACTTACGTGTGACCAGAAACAACGTTTCTTGCTATTTTTCGGTAAAAATTGAATCAAAATTGGACAATTAATTTAATTATGGGACTAAAAATATTTTTTTAAAATTGGGACAAAAAATAGGCCGTAGATAAATCATGGGATAATTTTATTTTTCTTTGTGTAAGTCAACAAGATAAATTTAATTTTAGTTTTTACTACAATTCATCTCGTTACACATTCTCACATTTAAATTCAATCCATGCATCACACATGAGAATTACTAGTTTTACTAAAACATTACAAATTGTGTATTCTTAAAAAAATATACAATGAACCTGGTGTACACCTACTCAATTTTTCTCATAGTGAGACGGGACATAAGTTAAGCATTGACACTTTAACACTTTAAAAATGATTGAATATAATTTGTGCTAGGTTGTACTTAATCTCATGCATGAGACCATCTAATATGAGTTTTTACCTATATATATATATAAATTGAATTTGATCCATGGTAATCTCCCACCAATTGATTCAGTGATAAAAAAGTTCGATAAAATGGAAACTATCATGATACCAAGCGCAAGCATGTTATATTCACGTAGCTAATAATTCAAAAGTAGTTAAAAGAATGAGTTGGTCTCACTATGAACTTAGATAATTTTGACTTATTTCATTCATTCCAACACATTTTTCTAACCCACTAAACTTGATCAATATCATACCCTGATAGGTTCACATGCCCATGAATTAAAAACAAGTTTCGTAGTCACCCTAGAGTCTTCCCAAAAGAAATAAAAGAATGGATTACTAATCCAATAAAAAATTTCAATTTTTGCCTTTTCGGAACAATTTATCGTCAACATACATTACCAACAGGATCTCGTGTAACTCATGCGTAATAGCTTCTCATATCAAATAATAAAGTTCATTAAGCAAAATGTTTATATGAATAAGCTACAACCAGCATTTGAAGACAGAGAGCCCCATCCATGTGTAGAAGTGTATTATAGACATAATTCAGGTGTGTTTGGGCTCTCTCTTCTATAAGATAAAATGATCAACCATATGTTGTATAACATCTGCACCATCTGAATGCACAGAACGATCTTTGACCTGAACAATTATCAACTACGAATAAGAATCAAGCGCTCGTCTATGTGTGGGGGGGAGTGAAGAAGATAGAATGAGAGAGTGACCTGGATAACACTATGTGCAGCAAATTTGGACCTGCTATTGTGGAAGCTTATGTCCACTTTCTCCCATGATAAACGAGAGAGGCCATTCACTAGTTCCTCTGTTTAGAACAAGATTAACACGGATAAATATTGAGTTGAAATAGAGAGAGAAGGCAAACATAAAAACAAACTTCACAGAGGGGTGAAAAAATAGAACAAGAACTAGTCCAACATGTAGGTATTGATTGTATTTGGAACTCCGAAGATAACAAAACTCGGCCTGAAGTAAAAGCCTCCCACTGAAGTTTCATGAGCAAATTTTCGAAATTGGTCAAGAAGTTGCCATTACGTGAATCATTTTAGTTCTCCAGCTTTTATGTTTATTTGTCCTGGTGTTCTTGTGTTTTGGAAAGAGACTTCTTATATGTACTTCACTAAGTAAAGCAAAATGAATAGAAACCGAAAATTCATGTGAGAAAATTTCAAAAAGGTTACCTTCGTTCATTCTAGTTATGTTTCCCAAACAAAAAATATTATGAAATAGTTACAGTATGTGGATGGAAAGGATTGCTTAATTGGATTATTACATTCCTATCTTAGTCCTTTGTCTTTGAGACGAAGATTTGATAAAATAATATGAAATTGTTGAAACTGGAGCCACATTCAATGTTGGTTCCGTAACTTTCATGGAAAAAAAATTAAAAAACCATTTATCAACCACAAATCCTCTAATCAAGTCATTCGTGAAGACACCTTCCAAGAAGACTTTGATGCCTTAGGGTTTAGAAGCCTTATACTTCTGATTTCAGCATTTCATTCTTTAGAGACCATTTTTTAATTAGAAATTAAGAAAAAAGCTCTGCCTTCATCAAAAAGAATCACAAATATAAATTAACTTTGATCTGAACTTAGGTCATGACTGATGGATATGCCACTTTAATTAAAAAACGTTCGCTGATAAAACTTGGATAAGTCATTCCAGATTTTCATAAATAGGCCGCTTAAACTTGGCAAGCTATGGTTTCAGATAATTTTGTTTGTATATTCTAAATTTCTAATTCTAAATTAATACTCCCAGTTCAAATGCTATGCAATTCTATGCTTTTCTTGTCCCTCAAGATGCACATTTCAAAAATACAATGTATGTATATATTGCTAAAGGAGAGATACTATATTTATGTCCTGTAAGTTAGGATAGATCCAATATAAATTATTTTCCTTCCTACTGTATCAACTTTAATCCTAATGTGCTCAATTTCAGTCCTACGGTGTCCAGTTTAAGTTTTCCAATTTCAGTCCAAATCGTAAGTGATTCTCAGTCGATCTTAAATTTTCCCGCGAAAAAAGGACTACATTGGACAAAAAAATACTGAAATTGGACACCCTAGGACTAAATTGATAAGGTACAAAGAGAAAAGATTTATACTGGATCCACCCTACATTACACGACGTAAATTGATATTAACACTGCTAGAGGATGCCACATTTAGTTAACATTTTTTACTCTGCAGAAAGAAGAGGAAGTCACAAACCTTCTAGCTCGTCTAAACCATCATTTTCTGTTGTTGGCTCGAAGACCTCCATATCATACGCCTTGCAGCGTTCTTCATACACAACATGTGGATATTTTTCATCAACCTTATCCTCCCACTGTTAAAGATCAAAAGTCAGACCAATGCAGCAAAAAATGATAAGATGAAATCACACAGTCAAGGTGAAAATAAGACCTTGGGTAGTTCGCTGTTCCTTCTAATTGATGATGTTCTCCAGCCCACAATATCTAATAGTAACTTTGTTAAGAAGACAAGGACATCTCGAAAAAGGCTAATTAGGGCATATATATATATATATATATATATATATATATATATATATGTGTGTGTGTGTGTGTGAACAGGGTTAATTGCATGGAACCCCCGTGTGGTTTGGAAATGTTGAGCAAAATTCCATCGTGGTTTGGAAAATGCACGAAACCCCCGGGTGACTTATTAGATAAAGCTAATTCACCCTTTTTTTCAGAAACGAGTTAACAGTCTTGTCTATTTTCTCTATTCCTAGTATAGTCTCAAGACTTCTGTATTTGGAAAAACAACACACGGGAAATAGAGAACACAGTTAATTCATTTTTCAAAAAAGGGAGAGTTAGCATTATTTAATAAGCCACAGGGAAATTTCGTGCAATTTCCAAACCATGCTGTAATTTCATGCAACACTTATAAACCACGAGGGGGTTTCGTGCAATTAACCCTATATGAATGTAATAAATCATGGATACGATCATAGCCAACATTTGAATATGCCACCCTGCGTTCAAAGGACCGTAAAGCAGACCTGCATAGGAAAATTGTGATACTTTTAGACACTAGCATAACTACTCACCTATTTGTTTGCAATTCAATTGAAAGCAGAGATAAGGAGAGCTTACAGAAAACAGCATTCGTCATTATCTTCCACCATGCGTTTTAGCAATGGTGGCTTTCCTCCATCATCATCATTCAGGAAGAGATGCCTGCCTGTCCTCCTAAATATCAAATGAATTACACGACTAGCGAGGCTCTCAAAAGCAGGTACTCCAAACAGAAATGGCACCTTAAAGATGGGCAAGAATGAAATATTGTTTAAAAATTCTGGACAAAAAACAAGTCCAAAGCATGATGCTTAGAAAATCCATTGGCAATACAGATGAAATACTTTACAAATTAAGAATTAAAGTTTTGATCCATGCAGTAAAGAATTATGATAATGTCAAATTCGAGAAACATGAAAACAACATATATGCATATATGTGTATATATATGTGTGAAAGAGTTAACAGGATTAAATCCTGCTCAAACAACAATTGTCGTTTCCCAAACTCTATGATCCCTCTGGATACCCTAACGACATAAAATAACACAACAGAAATAAGACTCTAAATCTAAACCCTAACTTAGCACACAATAAAGCTCACAGCTGTTTATTTAAGAACTTGAAATTGAAAGACCCCAACTATAATAATAATAAGATAATAATGTAGGACGTATCTGTATCCAATTTGATCCTCATTAAATCAGTTTAAACAAAGTAAAATTTTATGAAGGGTGCTTGGCAATGATGGTGCTGGGTGATGGGATGCATACCTACCATTTAGGAGAGGCGTGGCTCACTCCCCAATTAGGAAATTAAATCTACTATAGAGGAATCATTCTCCAAACCAAGCAACCCCAATCATTCCTCCTCACTCCCCATTCCCCGAACCGCCCTATCTAGCACCCCCTGAAACTTTTTTAAGTAAAAGCAGTCATATTATTTTTCTTCCTTCTTTTTGCATGGTATAGTTTGAGAATAGATCGAACCGACCCTAACTTTTACAGTTGTGTCTCATTACTAGACTCTAATTTGTGATCCAGATTGGACCCAGATAAGGATCCATTTTAACATCAGCAAATACTGCACATCACATGATTTTAAAATTACATATCACAAATATTTATATCGCAACAATTGCTTATAAAATCTATTAGAATAGCTCCCATCGTCTTATAAAGTGAAAAAAAAAAAAACCCTAACTGCTGCCCTCCCACCCCCCAACAACATTGATACCAACATCCTACCAGTCTACCACTATAGTAAACTTCCCTCATTCTGTTGCCATTCAGCTTGAGCTAACTGCTGTGATAGAAAAGTAGCCCTTTGTATGAAAAAATGGAAAAGTAAGGGTATAGGGGTCTTTTCACTACCATTTTTGTACCTAAGAGAAATGTGAGGAAATTCATATATCTTAGACTGAAAGTGAGTTCCATATTGTACCTACAAGCGATCCACTCAATTTAAAATGGGGAGTGGGGACAACATCTTAGTTTGTCTCAGTCTTGATTAATGCCACATAACAGACAGATAATCTCCAGATGATAAACTGAAAAAGTGAGTTTAACCTTTCTCTTGTGGTATTAGCCATGTACTCATGCAACATACAGCAGAAAGATGGAGTTGATAAACTTTTAACATGCATCCATGATCCTACATTCTATTTTTCTGTACCTAGTTTGAAAACCTGAATGAATTTGTATAGTGACTATAGTTTCTCTCTAGAAGGCAACATCATTATTTTTGTAGACAGCTGTATTGAGTTATTTTATTATTTATTGTCTTCTTATTTTCCTACTTCATCATTGAAATAAAATTAAGTTCCATTGCACTATTGAACAGATCCAATAAATAATGTCTATGATCCAGTCACCCTTATTCATCGTTATGTTTTGGGACAACTTTTGACCAGACACTATTTCCCTAATCATACACTTAAAAGGAGAGGTGCATTTTGAAATGTCTAACCAACTCATATCTCTTCAGACTCTCAAGGTATTTAATTTCTTCTATTGCAAATAATGGTACTGTGTTTTCAGCACCATGTTTAGTTCTTCAATAGATAGCATCATGTATTCATTTAACAGTGAATAACAAATAAAATGGCTCCTCAAATAATGTTGAGTTTGCTGGATAAATTTTCCAAGATTTTAAACCTCCTTTAACCCCAAGGCCTATATACTGCAAAATTAATAGTTCATAAAAAACAGCACCACATCATGATAACTACTTCTATCTACAAACATACACAAGAATGTGAAATTCTGTTTATCATAAAACTATAAAAGGAAACAACAACTAAGAAGAGACGCATGTACCTGTTTATTACCCCTAGAACCAAGATGAGGAGTGGCAACAGTAATAAAGTTGACTGGTTCAAGGTCAGCTATTGTACCCTTTGACTCATCATTAGTTGATATTTCATTTTCACTTCCTCCCTTTGGAGGTTTATACAATTTTCCAATAGCATATCTTGCCACAAGCCCGCCCACAGAATGTGAAACAAACGAGATTTTTCTCAAATAAGGGTTCCTTTTTATTACTTCAATGACCTGAAATGCATTTCCAGGTAAGAATGAACTGTGGTACAAGCATAATGTTCCAAATTACATCATTCAAGAAATCAAGGTGATGTTTGTTTTGGGTTTTAAAACCAGGATTTGGGCTTGAAATTTAAAACCAGTTCTAGTTCGGGATTTTTAAAATCAGTTTTAAAAAACCACTACTGCACCTCCTATGAACCTACTATAACACTTTCAAATGCAATCAATTTTCTCCGTAGTGTTTAATATATTTAAATCATAATTCCTATCATCCAAATATTTCAATCACACTCAACAATATTATAATAATACAACTTCATTCAATCTTACACATTGAATTGATATAAAGTAAAAGTATACCCTACTACTCAAAAACCCAAAACAAAACACACCTTACTATTTATCAGAATTTTAAAATCACCTAGATTTCAATAATCAGTTTTTAAAAAGTCACTTAAAACCCAAAACAAACATCACCCAAGGGTGGGAAAAGGCAATAGGGGCATAGTAAATGAAAATCAACCTCTTTAGCCAGCCGATCACCCATTACATCTACGCCATCCAATGTCAGCTTTGATGCATTGCGTTCACTACCTGCAGATCAAAAAGTTCTTCATAAGAGGTGGGCAAAAGAACTACTCTAGTGTGATAAGAAAATCCTGGAGGCATAGGGAATCTAAATAGAGTTAAATTTTGCTTATAACAGATATGACAGTTTTCTGAGATATAAATGAATACTCCGATTGTTGTATCAGTAACAAATTTATAAAAAATCAACTTCATCTCACAATAATATCTACACTAGACAGCATGTTCATCTATGCTACTTGAAAAAAAAAAAAAAGTTCCTATAGCCCATTGTTTCATTTGGATCATGGATTTGAGCTATGCAAATCAAGTCCATAATAACAAACTGCAAATCCATTCACATTGGTTGGATAGGTTCATTTTCGATGGAGTTGAAATTTATACAGCCTCTCCAGTTTAGATAACTTTCGAGTGATATTTAATGGACTTAAAAATCCTTTACCAAATATTCTAATCAGATCAAATTCCTAAATTCAGACGCAAGCTAAGAGCATTTGAAAACTGAATGTGGAGTAAAGAAAATAAAACAATAAATGGCCGAGGGATTCTTGCTCATTTTCTCACTCACCATTAAAAAAAGCATAGCACAGAAGGCAACTACAAAATTCATACATGTAAAACACAAAATATATATAATGCAACTTACAGTGAACAAAAACTTTATCAGGAATCGTCTGGACAAATTGCTCAGCTCCATATTTCCAGTCTGAAGCGCTGAAATAACAGACGAGTAGGAACAATATGAACATCAATTGAACATAGAAATCATTAATGAGAAAAGGAAAGAAAACACCATCCGTTAGGCAGTAATTTTTTTTCCCTCACTCACGCACAAAGAGAGTAAACCTTCAATGATCCACAACATGCAAGGCAAATCGTAAAAAAAGCTCAACATCAAGTACAGATCAGAATCAAAACGGCCTAATAAATCAACCAAAACTTAGATAACCGACTCAGGGAACAGAGGTTCAACATTCCATTAACAATAAAGTGAATTCTCTAATACCACGCTTGGACTAAAGAGAAAATAAAACAAATAAAATATATCTTCCATCACAAAAAATAATCTAAACAAAAACAGAAAGTACCTGCCGAGAATTCCATGGACCATAACAACGAGATGATCAGCGGACGCAGCATCGAACTTTTTGCAACTGTAGACATCCTCCCCTCCGTTAGCAGTTTCCGTGGAGCAAACGCCGCCATTTTCGCCGTTTTCCATATCCAATTCGTTACTCAGCGTTCACTCAAGAGCATCCTAAACTTTGGAAGGGGAAGGCAATCAAGCTAAGCTCATCCTCAAGATACACACAGTAGAAAGGAAAAGGAAGAAGTTGAATCGAAAGAGAGTATTATGAATTTGTGATTGAAAGAGGGTTTTTGAAATTAATGGGAATTGGGAAGTGGTTGAAAAAGTTGGAAGAGACGGTGGGGTGGGGTGGGGTGGGAGTGGGAAACAAAACAAGAGTAGCGCACCGTATCCGATTTCTTCGCTTTTACGGTATGTAGAGTTAACTCGGATTTCAAACTACTACTATTGTATTTCGTTTTCCTTTTCAAAGTGTATCTTTTAAGCACTATGTGTAGTATAACACTAACTTAATTGCCCTAAAAATTACTATTTTTTTTTTACTCATTTTTCAATTTGATTTTGAATTTTATAAATTTAAATAATACTTTTAATTTTTTTCTCCGTCATATATTTTGATATGTTCTATTTCATTCCATCCTTTGCTTTTTATGATTTCGTTCCATTTTTAAATTTTTTTAATTTTATAATTTTACTTAATAATTACTTTTATTTTTTATTATTTATAATTAATTATAATTTGTGGATTGGGGTCATGAATTTTATTTTTTTACCTTAGTTTTACCTGCAATATTTTAATTTATTCAATTTCGTTCCATATTTTATTTTATGATTTTATTTAATAGTTATATTATATAAGCTACATATTTTTTATTCTTCTTAAATTTATATTCAATTATAATTTTACCTTGATTTTATTTAATTATTAAAACTAGTATTTCACCCGAGCGATGCTCGACAGGTCTCATTTACTATATTATGTATAAATTATGAATTTGTAAAGCTTTAATCTAATTTGAGAAGTATGACCTAAATATCAAGCAAAGATTTATCTCACGTATGAATTATTTCAAACAAAATTCTCTTTTAATGTTATAATCTTATACATTTATTTTTATTATTTATGCACATTAATATTAGATTATCAATTCATTATATATATAAAATAAGATTTAGTGCGTTAAAATTTTAATTATATTAATTTTAAAAAAATTATATATAATATTTGTCAAGATAAATAGTGTTGTTAGCTTGTAATAAAATATTTTGCAGAAGAAAAAAAAGGGAAGTTTAATTTAAAGAAGAAAAAAAAAGGGAAGTTTAATTTAAAAAAAATACTTATGTCTTAAATTTACTTCAAAAAATTCATTTAAAAATTAATTATTTAATAAAATAGATAGGAAATATTCATTATATTAGTCGAATAATATTGTGTAATTAGAGGGGATCAGGGCACTTAATACGACTCCGTTTGCTACCTTTTTCTTTAAGAAAAGTATTTTTTGATATAATTAAAATATTGGTCCATTAAAACACATCAATGCATATTTAAAAAATAATAGAATAATAAAAATAGGATTTGGTAAAAGGGTTGTTCCTATTTTCAAGGTATAAAAATGAAAACATGAAAAAATGAAAATTTTGTGTTAAATATATTTTTAAAAAAAAAAAAAAAAAAAAGCAAAAAATATATAATATTAAAAAAATCATGTTAAATCTATTTTAAAAATAAACAAATGAAAAAAGAAAAGGAAAAAATTCTTATTAGCTACAAAATTATAAAAAAAATAAAATTAGTGAATAAACTAAAATATTTTATGAAGATTTAAAGCACCGTTTCATTACTATTCTATATCCCACATTTTTATTTATATCCCATATAAATAGGAACAAACCTTTTACCATATAAATGTTGCCGGTGTCCATGGTTTCCGATGGACTTGATCACTTGAATGACACATGGAGTTTCCAATAGAGTAAATGGATGGTGAGAAATTTTATTTGAGAGAAACTGAACTGGGTCTATTGTAATTAATTTCTAAGAAAAAGAATGTGGCAAGTTCTTATTTATAGATTTTAAGGAACGGTTCAGATGTGAAGAAATGGAGAAAATGGGCGGGAACAAGTATTTCAGGACTTTGCTGTTTTTATATATGTATAGATAGTGTAATTAAAGTAATGTTTCATCTATACAACTCATAAGTTACAAGAGTTCCAAATAGCCATAAGTGGGCACAAGTTTAAGCTGACAAAGTATTAAAAAGTGGATTGGGGTTGATATTTAAGATTTTTTCAGTCTTCCTTAAAGGTGACTTATTTTGTTATATTTCTTGAATTACTATTTATATCAATAAAAATATATTGTACATTTGAATATAAATAAATTATAAAATTATACGGTGTACTTATTATATACAAGATCGTTTCTTCTCTTTATTTTCTCTATTTTGTTTTTGGACGCATTGTTTTAAATTAAACTATTTTGTCAAACTTGTTCACTGTATAAAATTGAATCTATACATATCTAATAACAAAATGTTGGGCTAAAAAATTGTTATAATTTTCTAATAAAAATTTAAACATCTTAACAAATTTGATGTAGCTCAAATGATATAACAAATATTTTTTATCATCTTTGTATGCAAGAGTACAAGGTTCAATTCCCCATACACACATATATATTAATTATTTTTAAAATATTCTCTATATTATTAATATTATTTTTAAAATTTTAAACTAGATCTATTTATACATATATAATAACAAAATATTATACCAAAAAAGAAAAAAATTCAACAAAAAAATTATTACAAACTTTTGAACTAAATCTATTTATACATATATAATAACAAAATATTATACCAAAAAAGAAAAAAATTCAACAAAAAATTATTATAAATTTATAATAAAATTTTAAAAGTGGCACAATAATGATTAATAATATAAAATGTTATATTTTGTAGTTGATATGGATATATTTTTTTTTAAAAATCAATTACTCATTCCATCTTTTTTTTAGATTGCTCACTTGATTTTGACACTGGTTTTGATGAGGAAATTCTTTATTAATATTTGAAGGTAATAAAATAGATTTTTGATAAGAGTATTTTGTCAATTTTAGTGAATAAGATAAAAAAAATAAGTTAATTTTGTATGTAATTATTAGTGACATGTGATGTAATTTAGTGATGTTTGTAAGGGGTAGCATGAACTGTATAGTTACTTTATTGTTATTTTGAGTATGTGATAAAAGATGGACTTTTTGGATTTTGAGCAATCTAAAAAAGACGAGAAGTATATATGAAAATGTATAATTTATATACTTATCTGTATGATAATATTACATGATATTGAATTTAAATTGATTAGTCAAATTACCATAAATTAGTTGCATGAGCTATTGACATTAGACTTAAATTGTTAGTTGAATAATTTTTAATTAAATTATTAGTTGACGTTATTAGTTGAATTGTAAAAAATGACACTAGATTAGTTGTGATAAAACTCGATTTATTTACTTATTTGTATGATTCTTTTATGGGATATAATATTTAAATTGATTAGTCCAAGCATGGATGGATCCAGAAAACTTTCATGACGGGGGCACAAAAATAAATAATATAACAAGTAAATTTTCCTGTGAACCCGGGTTCACGTGAATTCTATTTTTTTTAGTGTCATGATTATGCATATACAGTTATACACTATTACTATCTTAAAAAATATTTAATTTTTTAAATAGTGATAGTGCATATACATAACATGTCTACAAATTTTTTTAGATGAAATATTTGCATGATTAACTAAATATGCACTTTTAAAAACTTCATTTAAGTCATTATATACATATAATATAAGTATTACTCCTAATAATTATAATATATATAACATATACTTAAAAAAATATAACGATGCTGGGTTGGTTGTGATGAAGCTCGGTACCCATATTTTTAAAAGAAAATACTAATCGAGACTAACTTAGGACAAAGAGTGTTGATTTCGGGAATGACACTATCATCATCAGATAGTAGACTCTCTTTAACATCTTAGAAAGATAATTTTGACTAATGATATCTTATGATGTGATCATTAATAAGAATTATAGACAATTATTAAAAATTTTGAATTTTCTTAAGGAGATCAATTTAAATCATGGGTAGTTATATGTTATCATGTTCAGAGTAACTAAAGGGGACAATTTGAAATTTTTGACATGCAATGGGAATTGAGAAGACGATAATAGGTGACAATTAAAGTGGTTTAGAAGGAAATAATTTAAAATTGTAAGAAAAAACATACATTTAAAGTTGCATTATTTAACAATGTAATTTTTTTAAGCAGTTGGATCGCCACCCATTTCACATGCCTGATTGCAAAAGCAAGATATGTTCATAAATCGTGTGTTGCATCTAAATAAAAAAAATTTTAAAAAATGAAAAAAAAGATTCTTATTATTATTATAAGTAAAATATTTTTTTTATAATTTATTTAACAAAAAAATTAATACATTTTATATTATGTTCATTTTATACTCACAAACCGTGTAACGCACGGGTGATATACTAGTTTATATTAATATCATAACGTTAGTTTACTGATATCATTACTCTTATAAATTAATATCATAACAATTACACACACATAAATATTGTAGTTTTAATTTATAAGTGTTATGATATTGACAAAAACGTGTGTGAACCCGAGTTCACAGTAAATTTTATTTTTTTAATAACACTGTTATATACATAAACTATCATTGTTACGCACAAAAACTATTAGTGTTTGAAAAATAAAGTATTTTTTAAACAATTATAATTTTATGTACAACAGTAATAGAGTTCCTGTATATATTTAATTCGCAGAAGTGTTACTCTATAATATTTACTAATTTATAAGTGTAATGATATCAATTTTATATTATGAAAATGAGATATATAACATTTTATATTGTCATGTAATTTTATTCGTGGTCAATTTTAGCCCTCCATGTTTTTTTAAAATTTAGGACCCTTTTGCTGGAAATTTTTTGGCCGAAAATTATATTTTTCAGTGAGTTGAAGATTGTGTCCAGTACCAAACTCTTTGTCTCAAACAATTTGTTCTATATTTATTTTCAATTTTTGATTACCACATCTCGAAAATTTTCATTTTTGAATGATGAATCACTATTTATTTATAAACTAGTCTATTGCCCGTGCGATGCCCGGGCCTATTATAATTTTTCTTTTGTAATTTGTAAAAGAATAGTTGAATGTACACCTATTTATAGATTTACTAAAACTCTAAAACAGTATCACAGAAAGAGAGATTGAGCAAGTTCAATATTAATGCATGTTCTCGCAAAAAATGCATATAACAAAATATAACATTAATTTTGCTCAACATTTTGATAAGGGAAATTAATATAAGAATCTCACTTCAGAGCAATGATAAAGTTCACAAAGTAACATATATATATGAGTGAATTTCTTATCAGAAGAATCGATTGATTCTCAGTGTCCTATTCTTGAAGCTATAAATATGAAATTCCATGGATCAATGACATTCAAACTATTAAATGGAAATGAAAGATTTTGGTCGATAATTCCTAAATAGATTTAAAACTCCATCAATTTGTTCGAGATAGAGAGAGGGGCTTTATGTTCCCCTACAGAAAAAAAAAATGCAATTTACCACATCCAACTGTCATCAACAATATTAAAAAGACTAAGCACTTAGTAGAGCTGCAGCAATTCAAAAAAGGCTAAGCAAAGTGGCATCAATACAAAAAGCTAAGTAGAACTAGGGAGGAGAGAATAGCAGCTTTTAGTAGTAGAAAAATAAAATCGGGATTTTAAAAATCAAGGCTTCAATGCATCAAATTTTTAAGAAAATAACATGTAGAGGCTCATTTTACTTGCACTTGCATGTCGTTAAGAATAACATATCTTCTCTTATTGCTTCAATTTGGGTCTTTGGATAAACATTTTTATTATAGATCTCGCACTTGTGGGGCCTTAAATTTATGAACAACTTCCCCAACAATCCAATAAACTCCAAGGGAATGTTCAAATCTATAATACAGTGCTCTGGATAAATCATTTTTGCCTTTAATGAAAGTAAAATTAATAAAATTATAAAACTTAAACATAGCAAGAGCTCAATTACCTACTTCTTTTCAAACCCATAATCGTATCCATGTGGCAAGAGTAAGATTTCAGAATGAAATTTAAAGAAAATTTCTGAAATTTTGCAGTTGCCCACTATGATGGGTTCATCAACTAATGATAAACGACTAATTCTAGCATTTTCGGTGAGTTTTTTTTTTTTTTTTGGTGCATTATTTGGTTTATATTCATATGGGCATCTTGTAATCTTCTATCCCAAGACTGGATTAACATGACAAAAATAAAATAAAATAGAGTCATCATATGGAGCATGTTTATAACATGCAGCTATTGGTATAATACCAAGCAAACCTTGGCAGGAGTTAATATGACTTTAGTTGTGAACATTGTTGGTAATGTTATAATCCTACTCCAAGTGATGCAGCACAATTAATGATCAAGTTTGTGAGAAAGCTCTGCCATTGAAGGTGAGAGAAATAACTCTTTTAGGAAACTGCAATATGTCATTCGGTTCCATTGCCACACCATTGTAGAAAATAGCTATAGCTCAGAGAATTCAGAGGAAATATAATGAAGGAATAAAAAATTAAGAGGACATAACTCAGTCCCTTAACTACATAAAAAATAAATAATCAAAGCACATAATTGTAATTCCTTCATTATACCGATCATTCTTACCATCAGAAGCTGAATCTACAACCAACAGATTCTGAAAGCACTCTAGTCATCATTTCCACTTCTGCTGCATATTTACCGCAAAGCACACACACAAATGGAAAAAAACCACAAAGCCATAAAAACACTGTTATTTTCGGTGTATGAGAGAAATACCTTACAGAGATCTAGAAACATGCATATTCAGCTAAATTATATGCTAAAATAATATAAGACATAGTACTTGATAGTTGTCACTGTGCATCTTGTCAGTAAGGAATAGATCGGGTTTGCCTCTGTTTCGAAGTTGACTTTTTCTTTATCATAGAACTATTGTTATTCATTTAAATACACCATATGCACTATAATATATGAATTTTGTTACAAAACATGTATACTCAATGCGTCCCACATACATAGAAGACATCATATACGAACTTTTATTTATCGAATATATGTATATGTGCAGCTGGGTTGAGGCAGAAAAATGAACAAAAGGACTCTTGTTTACATAGGAGGCTTGTCCATAAATAGTTTCGACCGCTCCGAGGACTCAAGCTCACCCCAGATATCACCTTTATTCTACCTGTCACTGTACTGGAGCTGTTGCAATCGAGCTGTACTTTTATTTCATATTAACTCCAAAAATTATTGTACCAATTAATTGATGAAAACCAATAGTGATTCTTCATCTTGACATTTTCACCACATAGTTTGCAGGAACACGTTCATCCATGAAACTCGTTTAAAGGTAGTAGGCTGGGAATCAAGAACAACAAAAGGTACAACCAAAAATAAAAAAAATAAAAAATTAATAATGTATCCTAGCAAACAATGGACTTTCACGAGATTTTAATCGGCAAGATTTAATCAAACAAAAAGAAGAATATCCAGAGAAAGAAAAAGGTTAACTAATAAAAGGTCACCTTCAAAAGTAGGACTAGTAGCCAGTGCCACCAGCACGATTTTCCTTTGCTGTCTGAAACATAAAATAGCCCAAAATCCTCCATCTATCAGTAAACCTGTGTATCCCATTCAAACATGAATTCTTGATTTGAAAAATCATACTATTCAGAATTAAAGAATCCCAACAAAACTTCAAAATACAGCGCGAGTTATTTAGTCAACTTGAAAATTAACCAACTCTGGCAAGAGAATACACCAATTCAAAAAAAAAAAAAAAACAACGAATGAAGAATGAATGGCTATAACAGTATCCAAATCCGATAAAATGACGATTTGGTATTGAAATAAAGCTATTTGTGGAGAATGTAGAAAATACAACTACCAGAGATTTCTCCACAACGCAAGAAACCAATTGAAAATGAAAACCGTCAGAGGTCGAAGGCCAAGAATTCCATCATGAAAAATATAACATAACCCAAATCAATCAGGATTGCAATTTTAGCAGAGTGTAAAAACACAATTGGATGACGAAATTAGGTGTTTATATATATAAAGAAGCAATTATAGAAGCACATAATCCAATGCGGAAGATAGAATGAAGAATAACTAACCTCAGTGCTGACATTTAAATAAGAAGCTTTCATATTCATCCAAACACGTTGCCTACTCCATAATTAATATGCAGCGGTAACCAATAACCAGCGATATAGACGGTGGCAAAGGGATGATGAACAATGAGAATTAGAAGAGTCACAGTTTTTTTTTAACAGGTGAATTCTCTAGGTTTGAAACAAAAAGACGTGATTTTTTCAGACTAATGACACAAACAATATGGACACATTGGCGCCGAGACAGAATGCCACATGGCAGTAAATTAGGGGAACACTTGACAGCAAGTTAGGGAGACACTTGGCAGCATTTGGTGGATGCAGTTCTACTTTTATACATAAAGATTTGTACTTCTTGACCAATTTATGATCATTTTTCGATGCATCAAAGGTTGTGTCATATATCAAATTCGTCATCTCGTTCAACCTATTATTTGTTATCTTCAATTTCTCAATTCAATTATGACACACACGAGACGTTCTCACAATAAGACGGAACATAAGTTGGACATTGACACTTTAACACTTTAAGAAGGGTGGGTGTGATTTGAGCTAAATTGTACCCCATCTCATGCATGAGACAGTCTCATATGAATTTTTGTCTTCAATTATTACAACTCTTAGAGTTTTTTTCATTTTTTAAAAAGTCTATTTAAATTTGGCTGGAGTAGGCATAAAAAAATCTATTAATTTTGAAAAAAATAATTTTTTCGGGAAAATTTATCAAATTTACATATAAAAGTAAACTTTTTTGGATCAAAATAAGTAATACAGTTTAATAGAACCAATTATACTATTAAGTGAAAATAAGTAATATTGTTCATTGAAACAAGTTGTTAAATGAAAATGAGTAATATTGTTCAATGAAACAAGTAATACTATTAAGTGAAAATAAGTAATATTGTTCATTGAAACAAGCAATAATGTTGAGTGATCAAAACTAGTAATATTGTTAATTGAAACAAGCAATAATGTTAAGTGATCAAAACAAGTAATATTGCTTATTGAAACAAGCAATATTGTTAAGTGATCAAAACAAGTAATATAGTTCAATAGAACCAAGTAATACTATTAAGTGAAAATAAGTAATATTGTTCACGAAATAAGTTTGTTAAGTGAAAACAAGTAATATTGTTCATTGAAACAAGTAATATTGTTCATTGAAACAAGTAATATTGTTAACTGATCAAAACAAGTAATATTGTTCATTGAAATAAGTAATATTGTTAAGTGATCAAAACAAGTAATACAGGTCAATAGAACCAAATAATACTATTAGAGCCCGTTTGTTATGTGATATAGGATATGAAAAGAAATGAAATCATGTAATACATTTTACTTACTTATATGATATATTTGACTTTTTTAAGTGTTTGTTATGATGTATTCAATCATGATTTATTTTACTTCAACCGTTTGTTAAGATTGATAAAGACATGAGAATTCATTTGATAAATATTAATTTTACTATTATACCCCTTATTACATATATATTTTTACCAACAATGAATTAAAATAGGGTCATTTATGTTAATTAACAACAATGGATAATATTTGGTATTAGAAATATCACCTAAGAGGTGGAATCCATAATCATGTAAAAATGGGAAAAGGAAATCAAGATTCATTCAGACACGAGGAAAACCATCAAACATACCTAACACTTGAAAATGTGGGATATGATTTATTTTCCCCTCTTTTCCTTTCTTTTCTCGCATAACAAACGGTCTCTTAAGTGAAAACAAGTAATATTGTTCATTAAAACAAGTTGTTAAGTGAAAATAAGTAATATTGTTCATTGAAACAAGTAATACTATTAAGAGAAAACAAGTAATATTGTTCATTGAAATAAGTAATATTGTTGTGTGATCAAAACAAGTAATATTGTTCATTGAAACAAGTAATATTGTTGAATGATCAAAACAAGTAATATTGTTAAGTGAAAACAAGTAGTAATGTTCATTGAAACAAGTAATATTGTTAAGTGATCAAAACAAGTAATATTGTTCATGGAAACAAGTAATTCTATTAAGTGATCAAAACAAGTAATATTGTTTAGTAGAACCAAGTAATACTGTTAAGTGAAAACAAGTAATATTATTCATTGAAACAATTACTCCCTCCATCCCTTAGCAATTTGCACACTTTCTTTTTTGGTAAATCCCTTATCAATTTGCACACACTAAATATGAAAAGTACTTCATAAACTACACTCTCACAATATTCATAAATTTACACCATATGTCATTACTTTTGGACCCACACATATACACAACTCAATTCATTTGCTTACTTTATACATAAAAGTTTACAAAATTACCCCTCAAATCCCTACTCATTACTTATTTTTCTTAATAGTTGTGCCCACATGGGGGTGCAAACTGTTAAGGGACGGAGGGAGTAATATTGTTAAGTGAAAACAAGTAGTACTGATCAATAGAACCAAGTAATACTATTAAGTAAAAACAAGTAATATTGTTAAGTGATCAAAACAAGTAATATTGTTCATTAAAATGAGTAATACTGTTAAGTGAAAATAAGTAATATTGTTAGAACCGTCGCTAAAACAGACACAAAATTCAAAAATTCGACACTAGAGTCGTCGCTATTAGCGACGATTTCAAACCGTCAAAAATTCAAAAAACGTCGCTATTAATGACGATTTCAAACCATAAAATTTTTTAAAACCGTCTCTAACCCGACCCAGTGTTGGGATCATACCGAAAGTATAAAATTATAATCAAAACCGCCGGACTTATTTATAAATAAATTGTTTATCATCGATGCTTTAAAATGTCATTGAAGGTTACATATACTATTTGATTGCATAAATGCTCAAAAATAAGACGTATTTACATTGTTGTTAATTTAGTTAAAATACACATTTTTTGTAGTGTTAATTGATGGAGCAAATTAAAAGTAAAAAATAAAAAAATGAAACTATCCATATGTCTCAAGGTTGACAAGGCTCCATTATTATTGTTGTTGACCAAGAATTAACTATTTAATGACCAGTGTTAATTTTTAATAGGAATAATAATGGGGACAAATTCTTGAAATAACAAGGAACCTTCCCAAGAAAAAGTGAGACAAATCAAATTCTTTCTTAATCTTCGTCCCTTAGAAAGATCACGCGTGGTTGGTTTTATTTTTTGACTTATCATGGGTAGAAAAAATTCAATACTTTTTTATCTTGGGCATTTAGTAAAAAGTTTAGTAAGAAGTTTTGTGAGGATAAAGTTTAGTAAGTACGTTTTCCGACGGTTCCCAAGAAAATATTTGAGGTTAAATAAGCTTTATCAAAAAAATCTTGCAAGTGGAATTTTTCAGGGACGAATAAGTATTATTTAATATTTAAATACAAATTTTTTTATAAATCATTATCATGAATTAATATATATTAATTCAAAATAGTTTTTTTTTTTAAATATTTTAGCTATAGTAATTTCCATTTCTCAATCTGGAATTCTCAAAGGTTTATAGAATATTTTCTAAAATTGATGACAATACATCAATTGCACCATAAAAAAAGAATGTGTATTTTTTCCCTTAGTATTAATTATTTTCCTGAAAATATTTGTTGAACAATTAACAAAAAGAAATAAATTATGTTTAATTTTTTGTGGATTTACTTTTTTTTTTTTTTTGGAATTAGTTTTGGGAATTTTTTTTGATTTCCCCTTTTTATAGCTTTTTTTTTTTTTTTTTTTGGTAGAAAAAAAATTTAGGAAAACTTTTCTTGATCTCCAAGAAATCTTGAATATATCTCTTATATTCTTTTTCCCATAATTATAATATGAATTAGGGTTAATCCACCTGTTTAGGGGTTATGGATAATTTGGAATAATTCATCCAAATTAAAATTGAATCCAATTGAATTTATGAGATATTCTTGTATTTCAAGAAATACATATCTTCCATAATATATTTTCAATATGATTAGATTTTATTTTCAAAATCACATTCATCATTTAATAATGGATGGGGTTTTCATGGATTTAATGGATAATTTTGTATTCCAAAATACATATCTTCATTCCAATACAAAATTCAAAGTAAATCTTTCTCCCTAATATCCATCCATTCTGAAAATAATTAACATTTTGGGACCATCTTTATTTTATTTTAAACAACTTTTTTCAAAGAATTGGCTTCGGCATGACACAACTATTATTTTTATGCATAAATTAAATTTATCACTATTTGAATATCTAATATTGAGCCAAATATTATTCAAGCCCATAAATATAATTTTACATAAAAATATCAATGATCCAATTTAACCCATATTAAACCAATATGGCTCCGGTTATTATTTCCGTGTTTAAGATATATGCAATGAATTAACTTCAATTACGCCACTTTAAAAATTTAAGATATTACTTTTGAATAAGACTTTTATTCATATATTATCCATGAGTGTTTTAATTTCCTTGCTCAACCCAAATTATTAGTAAGCTAGATACTACAAATTACTAGTAAAATGAAAATGTTAAAGACTCTAACGTACAAAAAATAGAATCACATATGACCAATAATATTGTCCAAGATAAAAATATAATTTTTGATTCTTCTACCCATGATAAAAAAAAAGCAATAGTTTGAAAAAAAAAAAAAAGATCCTATTTAAGAAAAGATTAAGAAATAACGAACCAATCGAGGTTTAATTTTCCTTATTCATTTTACAAGAATTTTTCCTCCAATAAATTCAATTGATGAGTGGTTTCTAGTATCATTAATATATATGTATTTTTTATTTCGAACCTTTCATATGGGTTGTTAAGAATTGAAAAAAAATATATGTGATAAAACAGCACATGCTTTGAAAAAGTTTATATGAAATAACAACACGTACAAAATTACCATAAAATATAATATTAACTCTACTAACTTATTGAGGTCTTGTGCATGAAATATATGTAACATTGTATTTTTAAAACATCGATGAAAACAATTTATTTTATTAAATAAGTAATTTATTTATTATTAAAATATAAAAGCAACTTTCTTTCAATAATCCCAACAAATTGTATGTATATTTGCATGACAAATTATATATTTTGTAAATGAGTTGCATCTAATGTCACCTACAAAGGTCCTAATAATTTCTTCATAACTAATATGGGTACATTTTTTGTGAAACTTGTTAATAGTATAAAATTTATATCACTATATTTATAAAACTAAGACAAAAATTCGTACGAGACAGTCTCATTCATGAGACGGAATACAACTTAACATAATTAACACTAACTCCTTCCAAAGTGTTAATGTCCAAATTACACTCAGTCTCACCATGTGAGACGGTCTCACACAAGTGTGTCTGATCACTAACTAATTTCATAATACTTATCAATTGGTATCACTATATTTATATATTGAGATCATAATATTAAATGTTATATAAAACAATTTATAAAAATAATAGTATCAATTTATAAATGTAATGATATTAATTTTATAATATTAATAAATTTCGCACAATAATTTATTATTAATATGATGTCTTCGAAATATAGTCCTTTGCATGCCGACATGTAAACTGCCCCACACGCAAAAGATTCATATCCATACGGCTAAACATGAAAATTGAAAAACACAATTTCCAAAAACTTTAAAGAAAAAGAAGCAAGAAAATATCGAAAAATCAAATTCCACAAAAACGTAAAACAACAAAATATCAAACAAAAACAGTTGACGACCAAAAAAACAAGAAACACCTCACGTGAATAACAATCCTAGACGGATCATGTTGCCTACAAAAACACTCACATAATTAAGTTGTTATATTTTAGCTATTCCATCCTTCTAAAAGAAACATATCTTTCAAAATACAATTTTAATCAAAGTAATATGGTTAACTAAAAGAAAACAGTAGATTCATAAGACAGTAGGTAGTATTTTTTAT